>JAJHZJ010000371.1:7948966-8305772 GCA_023548195.1 Bettongia penicillata ogilbyi
CTCTCTCTTTCAGTAGGTCTGTGGTTTCAGTGGCAATAGGAATTAACTGGAGACAAAGGTCATTAGAATAGTCAAGGTGAGTTATTTGATCAGGACAATGCCCAGTGTAGGGTGCAATGCTAATTGGCTAATTATCAACCTTGCAGAAACTGTTGTATAAAGCTTCAATACTGACCTCCCAGCTGACTGTGCTAGTGATAATAATTGAGCTACTGAATTCTATTCTGGTCCTTTTGTTATGTATGCTATCTCTCATGCTTATCATGACTTACTTTGGGTAGGAATAAATTATCTGTCATACTCAATTCACGTATGTACATTGAGCACCTTTTATTTTTCCCCCTTCGGGGAAAACCCTAAAGTAGAGCCAGGAATATATTTGTTCCCGTAGAAGCTGAAGTGAGGTTGATGAGTCAACGAATGTGAGAATAGAACCTTCAATTCCCAGAAGAGAGGTCAGACTTCCATGGCTAGGTTATACAACAGTAACTAATATAACTTGCCAGACTTGGAGACTCAGCTGAGTGGATGCCTCTAGCCTATGTGCTAGACCCATAAAGTACATTCTCTTCTACTGACACTGCAGCATAAACTTTCCATGGCAATTTATTCCAACAGTGCCTGTGAGTGACTCCAGGGATGGTGTATTTATTTCCCTAAGAACTCTGCCAAAACATGAACACAGCATGGCGGATTCTACTCTAAATCCTGGGCTAAGGTGTCTCCTCTAGAAACTTGAGGAGATGGTGGGAACCCTCTCAGGCCAGGAAGACAGCTTTTTCTTTCCTGATTATTACAATGGCAGGGATCAGTAAGGAGGAGCTCCCTTAGGGAGGCTGTTCTCTGTGACCTAATTGAACTTTCCTGCCAAGTGGGTCAGTGGTGAAACTGAAGCTTGCAAGTCTGAGATTAGGTTTATTGGCGTTGTGCCTTGGTATCTTAGTTCAATATCATTTTGATAGAATCATATATTAAATTTTTCCAAAACATCACACCTTCACTCCTGCCCCATCTCTGGTCTTAGCAAGACATAGTTTTGATCCATATACCAATGAAGTATGGCCTAACAGATTTCAGTTGTGATGCTTGCTCCTGGAAATCTCTAAAACAACTGGATAGTACAACAGATGGATCCCTGAGGCTCCTGGGCAAGTCACTTAACTGATGTTTTCTTCCACTGTAAAATGAGGAAAATAACAGCACTTATCTGACAGGGTTATTGTAAGGATCAAATGAAATACTATTTGTGCACAGTCTGGCACATAGTAGGTGCTATATAAATGTGCATACCCTCCCCCTCCACCTTGAAGGCCATGAGAATATTTCAATATTCAAGTGGCTTTAATTACATTGATATGAGATGAGATAATATCAAGGATTATGATAGAGGGGGACAGAGGAATGAAGTAGCTGTATCTTTCATATACTTTCTTGAATTAGGGATCTCCTTCACAAAATGGCATGTCCAACTGCAACAGCTGCCAAATGCTATTGCCATTCCTGTTTCTCTTTAGGACTTCCCATCTTCTGATCCCCCTGACCTCCAGAATTGCCATTGCATGAGGTAAGGGTCCCATTTTCCCTATAACCTTTTCTAGTGCTTTTGTTCTTACATTACTCATTCCTACCCACCCCACCCCCAGACTATGTCTTTTGTTCTCCTTCACCTCTTCCTGTTTGCATCTTTTGTAGTTTTAGGGGCTCATGGAAACCTAGATCCTCCTAGAATATACCATATCCTTTACCACCCTTTCCAGTTCTGGTTGCAGCTTCTTTCTTTCCATCATCATCAGTCAGTGAGTTTAGAGATACACTCCTAACTGTGCAGCTTTCATGGCACTGGATACAAATTCCCCTCTTGGATGATAATATGCTCTTCTTCCGTCTTTTCCTTTGCCTCACTTCTCTTGAAACTGTTCATGATGGGCCAAGATGACAGAGCAGAAGGGTGGATGTGCTATAGCTCTCCCCCCATAACCCAAAAAATACCTGTAAAAATGACTAAATAAATTCTAGAGCAGCAGAAGTCACAAAACAAGAGAGTGAAAGAGATTTATAGCCCAAGACAACCTGGAAGACTGACAGGAAAGATCTATCATACTGGGCTAAGAGTAGAGTGCAGCCCAGCCTTGGCCATGCTGCATGGCACAGACAGGACTAGAGCAGGCTTCAGGGCATGGAATCATGGGCAGCAGCTGTGGTTCCCAGATTCTTCAACCCACAAACATGAAAGATAGCTTCAAAGGTCAGTAAGAGAGCTCTTTCACCTGGGTAAGAAGGGAGTGATATCTGGCCCCAACTCTGGCTCCAGGGTGGTGGAAGCCACTGTGGCAGCAGCATCCACTACTGGAACCCTTGGCCTAAAGACTCTGGGGGAATTGAGCAGCTGATCTGGGTCTCAGTTCTGAGTGGCAGTCCGGGGGTGAGGAAGAGCACTGGCTAGTGTGGTGGAGCTGGTGGTGACTGTGGAGAGGGAATCCTGCTCACAGATACAGGGTATAAAAGAGTGCTTGTGGTTGTTCACAGATCAGAGTTCAGACCAGGAGAGGAGTAAACTCCTCTTTGTGTAAACTCCTCCTTGATTGTGCCACCTTAGAGGAACTGAGAATTTACAGGTCCCTAGAATATACCTTCCACTTGACAGAGGGCTCAAAAGTCAAGTTAGTAGCTGGGAAAATGCCCCAAAAAGGGGAAAAAAATAGACTAGAGAAGGTTACTTTCTTGGTGAACAAGTATTTTCTTCTATCCTTTAGGATGAGGAAGAACAAAGTATACCAACAGGGAAGACATAAAAGTCAAGGTTCTGCATCTAAAACCTCTAAAAGAAATATGCAATGGTCTCAGGCCATGGAAGAGCTCAAAAATGATTTTGAAAATCAAGTAAGAGAGGTGGAGGAAAAATTGGGAAGAGAAATGAAAATGATGCAAGAAAATCATGAAAAGCAAGTCAACAGCTTGCTAAAGGAGACTCCAAAAAATGCTGAAGAAAACAGCACTTTTAAAAATAGACTAACCTAAATGGAAAAAGAGGTCCAAAAAGTCAAAGAAGAGAAGAATGTTTTAAAAAGCAGAATTAGTCAAATGGAAAAGGAGGTTCAAAAGCTCACTGAAGAAAATAGTTCTTAAAAAATTAGAATGGAGCAGATGGAAGCGAATGATGTTATGAGAAACCAAAAACTACAAAATAAAACCAAAAGAATGAAAAAATAGAAGACAATGTGAAATAACTCATTGGAAAAGCAACTGACCTGGAAAATAAATTCAGGAAAGATAATTTAAGAATTATTGGTCTACCTGAAAACCATGATTAAAAAAAAGAGCCTAAACATCATCTTCCAAGAAATTATCAAGGAAAACTGCCCTGATATTCTAGACCCAGAGGGTAAAATAGAAATGGAAAGAATTCACTGATCACCTCCTGAAGGAGGTCCCAAAAGGAAAGTTCCCAGGTCAAGGAGAAAGTGTAACAAGCAGCCAGAAAAAAACAATTCAAGTATTGTGGAAATACAATCAGGATAATACAGGATTTAGTAGCCTCTATACTAAGGGATCAAAGGGTTTGGAATATGATATTCCAGAGGTCAAAGAAGATAGGATTAAAACAAAGAATCACCTAGCCAGCAAAATTGAGTATAATACTTCAGGGGAAAAAATGGAATTTTAATGAAATAGAGGACTTCCAAGCATTCTTGTTGAAAAGAACAGGGCTGAATAAAAAATTTGACTTTCAAACACAGGAATCAAGAGAAACATGCAAAGGTAAACAGGAAAGAGAAGTCTTAAGAAATTCATTAAAATTGAACTATTTACATTACTACATGGAAAGATGTTATTTGTAACTCATGAGACCTTTTTCAGTATTAGGGTAGTTAGAGGGAATATATATATGTGTAGGTGTGTATGGGTATGTATGTATATGTATATTATACATGTGTAGGTATGCATTGTACATGGGTATATGTGTGTGTATATACATATATGATACATATGTATAGATAGATACCTATATATACACATAGAGGGCACAGGTTGAGCTGAATATGAAGGGAGAATACCTAAAAAAATAAAATTTAGTGTTGAATGGACTGTTACTAGAATGGAATGTTTCTCTTACAGGAGTAAGAGAAAGGGAGAAGTATAATGTAGGAAATCATCTCACATAAAAGAGGGAAGAAAGAGCTTTTACAATGGAGGGGAAGAGGGGGGAGATGAAAGGAAATAATTGAACCTTACTCTCCTTGGAGTGGCTTAAGGAAGGAAGAATACACACTCAGTTGGACATGGAATTCTATTTTACACTGCTGGAAGGCAAGGGGGAAGGAGATAGGAGAGGTAAGATAATAGAAGGGACAGCAAATTCGGGAAAGGGATAATCAGAGGCAAACACTATTGTGGGAGGGCAGGTCAAGGGAGAGAATGGTATAAATGAAGTGCAGGATAAGATAGAGGAAAATGTGGTTAATCTTTTACAACATAACTATTATGGAAGTGCTTTGCATTGTTACACATGTATGACCTATATTAAATTGCTTGTTTTCTCAGTGAGGGTCAGTGGGGAGTCAAGAAGAGAATATGGAACTCAAAGCTTTAAGAATGGATGTTAAAAATTGTTTTAGCATGCAACTGAAAATTAAGCTATACAGGCAATGGAGTTTAGAAATCTATTTTACCCTACAGGAAAATAGAGGGGAAAGGGGATGGAAGAAGGGTGGGTAATAGAAGGAAGGACAGACTGGAGGAAAGGGTGGATGGGGTGCACGCTGTCCTGTGATGGGGGGTGGTAATACATGGGAAGAAAATATTGATTTCAAATTCTTGTGGAAGTGAATGTTAAGAACTGAAAAATAAATAAATTATATAGTAAAAAAAAAACCAACAACAGAAAACTGCCCCCCAAAAAACCCCAAACAAACAAAAACTGTTCATGATGAGGCTCAGTCCCTCAGTCTCTCCATGTTCTCCCAAATCCATTACCCTGGTTTGGGCCTCATTTTTTTCAGTGTCTTGAACTTCTCCTTAACCAGTTCAATATGCACTCCCCCTACCCTTAAATCCCTTAATCCCTTGTTCTCCTTGTCTTGCCAATACAGCTGAGGTACTCTCATCAGCCTTCTCCACCCCTATTCCCAAGCTGCTATACCAACTGTATTCTTTGGGTCTCCTACAAAATCACGTTATCCAATCTCAGCTGGCCCTCTGCTGCTGTACAGCCCTCCTTTCATTCTTTCCCTGACTGATTCCTTTTTTACATCTGCTGCAGAGGCTATTCTAAATATTATCTCTCCTTGAACTCTCAGTATTCAAACATCCTCATTCCCTCTCAATTGTATTAAGAAAACATTTTCAGCTCCCAACTCTACATCCAAAAGTCCATCTAAAACTTCTCCTATCTTCTAATATCAAACACGAAGGGGCGTTCCTTATTGCTAAGGTCAACAATACCTGTGCCCTGATAATAATAGGAATGAACATTTTAGTAAAATTGGCAAAGCATTTTAGATATGTTAACTCCTTTGATTCATGTGAAAATCCTTTGAGGTAGATGATATTATCTCTATTTTACAGATAGAAAAACTGATGAAGTCAGAGATTGAATGCTTTATCTGAGGTCACACAGCTAGCAAGCAGCAGAGAGGCTTTGAACTCAGGTTATCCTCACTCCAGGTCAAGCAATCTACCCACTGTTTCACCTAGCTGCCTCAAATCCTATCCCTTCCAATTTCCTCTGAGATCTCATCTTACTAATTATTCCCACCCATCTTTCCCTTTCCTTCAAACTCTTCCTATCTATTAGCTCTTTTCCCACTGCCTACAAACATGTTCAGATCTCCTCTGTCCTTGAAAAGCCTTCATTTTGTTTTCTCAATCTATCATCCCACACCCTTTCTTCCTTTCATTGCTAACATCCGAAAAAGAGGCATCTATGCTAGTTATTTCCATCTCTCTACCACCCACTCACTTCTTAACCCTCTATTATTTGGTTTTTTGTCCCCACTAGACTACAGAAATTACTACCTCAAAAACTGCCTATTATCTGTTAAATTTTTAAAAAATAAACTTAATAACTTTCAACAGAAAGAAATAGTCAAATAAGCATAAAAATAAAAAGTAAAATATAACATAAATCCTTTAGGTCTTAACAGAGTAGAATCAAATATATTAACAAATAACAGATGAGCAGAAACAGCTTTGAGTCTTTGTTTTCTTCTAGGTCTTTCTGAATATACTGAATAATTCCCATCCTTCTACCACATTTTTAAGCCCAAGCACAAACCTAAATCAATGATTTCTCAATGGCTCTTGACAATAATTCCCTCCTGCTGGACCCTTTTTCCCCTTGGCTTTCATAACACTCCCAGTCCTCCTATTAACCTTTTTCTTCTCTGTCTCCTTTGTTAGATCTTTGGTTTTCAAATTATGAGTATCTCCCAACATTATGTCAAGACTTCCTTATTTGTGTACACGCTCTCTCTGTAATCTCATCAACTCTCATGGCTGATGGCTAGTATTTATAATGTGCTTTAATGTGTGCAGTTTTCACAACAACCCTGGGAGGTAGGTGTTATTATTATCTTCATTTTACATATGAGGAAATGGAGGCAGATAGAGATTAAGTGACTTGCCCAGAGTATACAGCTAGTAAGTTCCTGAGGTCAGTTTGAACTTAGGTTCTCCTAACTCCAGGACTAGTACTCTATCCACTGTACCACCTAGCTGCTTCATAGGTTTGGTTTTCAACCCAATGCAGCCACAGGAACTTGATTAGATGAACTACATCCTTAGATGAAAAAGAATTTAAAAAAAGAAAACAGAAGAAAAAAACCCCAGAAAGCAAAAACCTAGCCTTACAAATGTACTTGCCACATCATCATGATATCTGAAAGATAATGGTGGTTGAGAGGTACCGCAGTAGTGGAGATGTAAAAAAATGTCCTAAATTTCAAAAAAGAACCAGAACAGTCTACAAAGGAGAGGCCAGTGAGTTTGTCTTTTGATTCCTGGAAAAATTATAAAACAGAGTATTAAAGAGATATAGTGAGCATATAGAAAAGAAAAGTAGGATTACAAAGAGCCAGCATGGTTTCATTAAGAAGAGGTCACCCCAAGCTACCTTTCTTTCCTTCTTTGACTAGGCTATTAAATTGGTGCAATCAGAGAATGCTGTAGATACAATTAACCTAGATTTTATTAAATCACTTTATAAAATATAACAGGACATTTGCAGAGCTGCTATGCATGCCTCTGGTCCATCAAGAAAAATATTCATGCAGATCCTGTGGAAAAGATGGAGAGTTATAGAAAAGATGATGATACAATTAAATGGAAGCATTGATGTTCCACAGATGTTAAAGAAAGAGGAAAGCAATCTTTATGTACAAAAATATATTTATAGTAAGCTGTTATAGCAGGAGTCTGGAAACTATGGAGGTGCATGCATATATGAGGGAATGGTTGAGCAAATTATGGTATTTGAGTTGTAATAAATGATGAAAAGACTAGTTTCAGAGAAACCTTGGAAGGACTTGCATGAATTGATACAGAATGATGTGAGCAGAACCAAGGGAACAAATTATATAATAACATTATAAAATCAAACATCTTTGAAAGGTTTAGGAACTCTGATCAATGTAATAACAAGCCTTTATTACGGAGGACTAATAATGAAGCATGCTACTCAAAGATGTAAAATGTCACATATATTTTCAGACATCTCTAATGTGGAGATTTGTTTTACTTGATTCATATTTGTTGGAATAATTTTGTTTTTATTTTTCTTTGTTTTTGTTTTGTTTTTTCAATTGAAAAAATATGGGTGGGGAGGAGGAAGAAAGAAGGTTTAGAGATATGACTATCAGAAGAAAAAAAAAGGAAAAGAAAAAGTCATTAAAGTATTTTTAAAAATTCCCCAAAGAGAACAGAACAGTGTTGCTGTATTTATTATATAATTGAAAAGAAAATTAAGTACTTTATAATAGAGAACCACAGTTTCACGTTCAATCTTCTTTTTCTACTCTGTTGTTGATATGCATGTGCTCATTCTTATATGGTGTTTGTTAAAATCAGAATAAAAAATAATTTAAGAAGCATAGCAACTAGGAGAAAATAGAAATGATAATTTAGCTTCTCTGTAGCACTGGGGTAATGATGATTCAGGTGAAATTAGTGTGTGCTGCTGTAATAGCAAGCACCCTAACATACCTAGGAAAATTGCTAGCACAGGTTCTTAGGTCTGCTTTACAATGAGAGATAGCTGTTTAAGGGGTCAACAATCTTTTTTGATTACATTCAAGGGAAAAGTCAGCAACCTGAACTTCAGAGAAAATATAAGCAGAGAAATAAAGACCATCAGACAGGGAACTACTGCCTGAATCAAAGCATACATCCCTGAATCAAGAGAACCTTTACATCTGAGCTGTCAGGGAGCTCTGAACATACGGCCACTCAGTCTTGACCAGGGAATCATAAGTCCTTCTCATGAGCAACACCCCCAAAGCAAAATAGCAACTCAAAGTATATATAGACTTCAGAGCCAGAAGGCATCACAACCCTCTTGACTCAGTGCCTAATCAACTTAGTACCAAAAGGTGTTCAAACCTACCCTAAGCAAGCTTCCCTTAATGGGCTCCACATGAGGCCTCTTAATGGATGGGGGGAAGATCTTATGTCCCATTAATGTTACAGGTGCCAATGGTGTGATCTTGCAGGGCAGGTCAACTCCAGTGGTCTAGAAGTAAACTCAGGAACAAGCTTTGGGGCTGACTTAGAAAAGTGATCACTGACTCTTTATATTAACACAGAACAAAAAGGGGCAAAGTATATAGATAAAATTCTAGAATTCAAAAAGATACAAAAGTTAACAAAATCCTTGTTAAAGGTAATAAGAAACAATAGTCTGAAAATAAGGAAAAAATCTGCCGAAGCTAAGCAGGATAAACTGAAAAAAATAAAAAAGAACCAGATTCCTTTAAATCCCCTGTCCTTGTGGTTTTTCAAAGGAAAGGCTTAGATTCGCTAGAAATAAAATGCAGTCAGGTACAATAAAAATATTTAAAAGTTACTGTAAATAATAAGATCCAGAAATAAAGAATGTGGTTATTTAATAAAAGAAAAAAAATCCATGTACTAAAATGGACATCACAAAAAAAAAATAATGAAATGCATTTGGAATTAATTGGATGGCCAAACTTAAAGAATACATATTAATACCTCAATGTCAAGGTGGCCTGAGGCTTCTGGTGGTGTTTCCCCATGATCTGTGTTTGGCTCTGGATGGTTTATCAGTTTAATGTTTTTATCAGTGACTTGGATAAAAGCATAGTAGGCATGCTTATCAAATATGAATATGATACAAAACTGAGAAGGGTAGCTAACACACTAGATGACAAGTGTCAGAATTCAAAAAAAATCTTGGCATTCTAAAATGCTGGGCTGAATATAATAAAATGAAATTCAATAAAGACCAGTGCAAAGTCTTTTAAAAAGCTGAATTAACACATATAACATGGAGAAGGCTTGAAAACAATGTGTCTGAAAAAGGTCTGGGGATTTGAGGGGACTACTGCAAACTCAGTATTAACCATGAGAATGATGTGGTAGGGTCTTTCAAGAGAGGAAAATTCATTGCCTTCCAAGGCATTCCATTCTACATTTGAGTAACTTGAAATTTTAGGAAATTTTTCCATATTTCATCCCTTTTTTCTGTCTCCATTTACCTCTTTGAAATATCTACCTATTATTCTTAGTTCTACCTTTTGAGGTCAAAAGAGTATCATCTCTTCCACATGATAGCCTTTCCAGTAGTTAAAGACAAGTATCTCAAAATATGTGTATTATATATGTATGTATATGTACATATGTGTAGTATGCACATAAGTATATTTGTTTACTGAAGTAACAAAAATTCATTCATTGCACTTAACAGTTGCAAAGAATCTCAGAGCAAATGTTAAAAAAAATCGCCATTAAGTACAATGATTCACCTTACCACTAACTCAACTATTTGCACTTCTATAAATATTGCCTTATCTTTCTTCGACCTAATGGGCAGTTTAGGCCTTTTTTAAGATGATTCATCCAATTTCTAGACTTAAATTTACCTGCCTTTTAGAAGAGAATTTGATTTACCTTTTCCAAACATCCTTGCTGCAAAACCTGAGCATCACATTCCCCTTGTATGGTCTAAGACAAAACACCATTTTTATCTCTTCATTCCTCTTAATTCACTCACGCAGGGTTACTTTGTCCTTGTGAAGGATTTTTAAAGGGCCAAGACTCTTATCTTTTCTTCTTAATTTAAACCACTCAACAACAAAATAATAGTTTAAACAAAAAAAGTTTTATCCCACATAGATAGCCAATCACCACCCTTTACTAAATATAGCACAACTTTCTTAAGGATACATTTTTCTTAAGATACTGTATAGGACAAAGTCAGCTTCCTTGTGAGTCTACATTCATCCCATAAATTCTTCCCAATATGGCTCTTACCATTGTTTTGATATTGACTACAATTATGCCACTCAAGTTATTTTTATAGAATATAAATAAAATATATTTCATGTGTATTCACAAGAGAAGGAGAAGAGAACAAGTATTGTATCAAGTGTCTACTATGTGCCAGGCACTAAGTGCTTTATAAATATTATATCATTTTAAATGGTCAAGGAATATGGACTGGCAGTTTTCACACTAAGAAATCAAAGCTATTTGTAATTATATAAAAAAATACTCTAAATCGCTATTGTTCAGAGAAATGCAAATTAAAACTACTCTGAGGTACCACCCCATATCTATCAGATTGGCTAATATAACAAAAAAGGAAAATGATAAATGTTGGAGGGGATGTAGGAAAATTTGGATACTAATGCTCTGTTGGAGTTGTGAACTGATCTAACCATTCTGGAGAGCAATTTGGAACTATGTCCAAAGGACTATAAAATTGTTTACATCCTTCCACCCAACAATATCACAGCTAGGGCTGGATTCTAATGAGGTCAAGGGGATAAAAAGAGGGGTGGGGTGGGAAAGGTCCTATTTGTACAAAAATATCTATAGCAGCCCTTTTTTATAGTAGCTGAGAAGTGCAAATTGAAGGGATGCCTATCCAGTGGAAAATGGCTGAAGTCATCACATGTGATTGTAAAGGAATGTATTGTTCTACAGGAAATGACAAGCAGGATAATTTTAGGAAAACCTGGAAAGACATGAAACAACTGATACAAATTGAGGTGAGCAGAACCAAGAGAATGTTGTACACAGGACTGTATGATAAGGAACTGTGAATGATCTGGCTCTTCTCAGCAACACAGTGATCTAAGACAATTCCTAAAGGCTGAAGATGAAAAATGCTTTCCACTTTCAGAGAAAGAACTGATGTCTGAATACAGAGTGAAGCACACTATTTTGCCCTTCCTTCCTTCCTTCCTTCCTTCCTTCCTTCCTTCCTTCCTTCCTTCCTTCCTTCCTTCCTTCCGTACAAAAATGACTAATGTGGAAATACTTTATATGATTGCATATAATTCCCTGAAAGCTATTTATGGACCAAAAACATATGGTGCATCACAGTTACTCAGTGCTGGTGGAGCCACATTGATTAGTGATAATGGATGGGCTGAACACTTCCATAGTATTCCAACAGTCCATCATCACTCAATGCTGAGGTCATTGACCGTTTACCTCAGGTTTTGAAGTCAATCCCTCCTTAGCTAAACTTCCAACTGAAGAAGAGGTTTTGAGGGTCATTAGGCTTCTTTCATGTGGCAAAGCACCTGGTGTTGATTCTATTCCAGCTGAGATTTACAAGGTAAGGGGACTATTGCTCATACAAAAGCTGACTGAAATTTTCTAGGTTATATGGCAAGAGGAGGTTATCCCCCAGGAGTTCAAGGATGCCTCCATTGTCCATCTATTTAAGGGTAAAGGGAATATATTGTCCTGCAGCAATCACAATGGGGTCTCTCTCTTGGTCATTGATGGCAAAATTCTTGCTAGAGTCCTCCTTAATAGGCTGATCATTCACCTGGAAGATGGTCATATACCCGAGAGCCAGTGTGGCTTCAGAAAGGGCTGAAAAACAGTCAATATGGTGTTTGCTGCTCGATAACTCCAGGAGAAATGCCAGGAGCAGAACAGAGGTCTGTATACAACATTTTTTGATCTGACAAAGGACTTTGACACCGTTAGTCTTGAGGGCTCATGGAAATTATGTCAAAATTTGGTTGCCCAGAGAATTTCATCAGTATTGTACTTTAGTTTCATGATGACATGTTCGCCTGGGTTCTGGATAGCAGATAATGCTCTCATGCCTTCCCAGTCACCAATGGAGTGAAACAGAGCTGTGTGATGACTCCCATGGTTTTTAGCATGATATTTTCAGCCATGTTGTCCAATACTTTCAGTGAGGATGAACATGGAATCAAAGTTAACTACCGTACTGATGGTAACTTCTTCAATTTGAAAAGGCTACAAGCCAAGACCAAAGTAGAGGAAGTGCTGGTGCATGATTTTCTGTTTGCAGATGATTGTGCATTCAATGCAACCTCTGAAGCTGAGATGAAACAAAGTATGGATCAAGTCTCTGCTGCTTATGCTAATTTTGGCCTAATAATTAACACCAAGATAGCACAGGTCCTCCATCAGCCACCACCACATCATCCATACATGGAACCATCAGTTATAACAAATGGAGAAGCTTAGAATGCTGTGGCTAACTTCACTTACCTTGCTAGTGTACTTTCCAGGGATGTACACATTGACAATGGGGTTGATGCATGCATTGCCAAAGCTAGCTCAGTGTTTGGGAGACTGAAGGAAAGTTTGGAAGAGAAGAGGTATTAGACTGACTACCAGACTGAAGGTCTACAGAGCCATTGTGCTGACCTCATTGTTATATGCTTGTGAAACATGGACAGTCTACCAGCACCATGCCAGGAAACTGAATCGCTTCCATTTGAACTGTCTTAGGAAGATTCTGAGGATCGCCTGGCAAGATAAGGTACCAGACACCAAAGTCCTAGTTCGAGATGAACTACCAAATATTCAAACTGTGCTTCAGAGAGCACAATTCCAATGGGCTGGCCACGTTGTTTGAATGCAAAATGTATGCTTGCCAAAAAGACTATTTTATGGAGAACTTGCATGGGACAGGCGATCACATGATGGTCAGTAGAAGCGATACAAGGACACTCTCAAGGTCTCTCTCAAGAAATTTGGATTTGACTGTGCAACATGGGGAACACTGGCAGCATGGCATGTCCACATCAGAAAGGGTGCCGTGCTCTATGAGCAAAACAGAATTGAGACAGTACCAAGTAAACATAGGATGTACAAATTTGGAATAACCACCCCAAATATTCACACGGACTATCTGTGCCCAACCTGTGGTAGAGCATCCTGAGCTCGTATTGGTCTGATCAGCCACAGTCGGACACACTGAAATTTCAGCTTATCATGGTGATGTCATTTGGGTGCTCTTCAAGAACGAAGGACAACAACCAACCAACCAACCAACCTATATCAGATTGCTCATCGTCTCAAGTGGGGAACAGAGAAGGGAGGGAGGGATAGAATTTGAAACTCAAGACTTAAAAAAAAAACAAATGTGAAAAATTGTTTTTACATGTAATTGGGGGGGATTTTTTTTAAAGGATATAATAGAGTCTATAATGGACAAGGGTCTTATCACTTTATTTCTCAACTCTTCATAGGTAAGAATGAACTCCAAAAAATAAAAATCTTCCAGATAACTCCCCCCTCCAAACCCAAATAGTATATCATTTGATCCCCATAACAATCCTGGGAGATAAGTACTATTATTTTTCCTGTTTTAAAGATGGGGGCAGCTAGGTGATACAATGAATAGAGTGCCATTCAGGGAGTTAGGAAGACTCATTTTCCTGAGTTGAAATCTAGCCTCAGATACTTACTAGTTGTGTGACCTTGGGCAAGTCACTTAACCCTATTTGCTCAATTTTCTCACCTGTAATAATGAACTGGAAACAGAAAACTCCTCCAGTATCTTTGCCAAGAAAACCCTAAATGAGGGCATGGAGAGTTTGACATAACTGGAACAACAACATTTTAAAGATGAGGAAACCGAGGCAACAGAGGTTAACTGACTTCTTCATAGTAACATAACCATTAAGGGTCTGAGACTTTTTCCAGACCCAAGGCTTCTCACATAATTTTATATATATATATATATATATATATATATATATATATATATATATATATATATATATATATAAACACTGAATCCATATGAGAGTAAATATTCAGGTACTTGAGAACAGCTGGATTTTTCATTTTCACTCAGATGTTGGATGCTGTATAGAAACTGTCAAAAGTCTTTGAATCAAGATTTATTCTTTCTTGTTTCATAACTTCTCCGTGTATTATCATGCAGGCAGTGTTTATAACTGACATGAATTATTTCTATCCTATGTTATTTTTTTATATCAGTGAACAAGTGAAAATGAAACGAGAAGTCAGAAAGAAAAATTACCTCTGGTTTACCCAGGGAGACCACTCCCAAAATGAAATGCACAAATGGGATGGGACTGAACTCTGCTTTCCCCAGCTTGGCCTTCTCACCTTTGCATAGTCATCCTTAGCTGTAATGTTGCTTTTTCAGGTGACCCTACCCGTGAGTTCCCGATGTGAAAACAAATATTTCCCATAGACTTGTAGCTTTGCATATGCTATCTAGAAAAGTCTGCAGAAACTGTAACCTTTGAGCTGTAGGAGTGATTATAAAACATCAAGGGGATAAGAGATCTTGTAAAGTAGCATATCAAAATTCCTGATCAGGATCTGAGGATGAACATGTCAAAGGAATAGAGCTAAGACTCAAACAAAGATTCGGGTGTAGAGGTCACTTTTCTGAACTGGATTTCCTCCAAGGCAATAACTAACAATGAATTATGAAATTCAGATTCTGGAGCGCTACCGATAGCTTCTGACAGGTGTCCATTTTTTCCAGATGAAAGTCTTGCTAATCTAGCTGACTCAGATATCTTCCCTTGGATAGGGAAAAGACATGCAATTCTAAGTGAGTTTTTGACCACTTTTTGAATGTTTACTTTTTGCTGAAAAAGGACACAATTTAACTACATGCTTTTTTTAATGGTGGAAATGGAGTCATGTTTGAAAGAAGCACTTTGTTTTTACCTTGGAATTATGATGTTTTTTCTATCCCAAAAGAAACTAAAATGCCTTAACTATCAGTTAGATTGAGAAATAATAGTGAGAGTTTACATCTCTGTAGAGCTTTGAAGTGTACAGAACACCTTTCTCAAGTACCCTGTATGCTCTGGGCCAGGCTGGCTACATATTCCCTCAGGGTTCTAGTGTATATACCATCAGATATTGATGGGATGTTGTTTTCTCTCACACTGACTTAAGTGTCTATTCATTTCATTCCCCTTATTGCAAAGGGACCAATGATAGCACTCCAGTTCCAATGAACCATTTGACATAGGTTAGCTTTTACAAGGGGCAGTAGCTAGGTAGTACAGTGGATAGAATGCTGGGCCTGGAGTCAGGAAGACTGATCTTTATGAATTCAAATCTGGCCTCAGATACTTACTAGGTGCATGACCCTGGGTAAGTCATTTAACCCCATTTGCCTCAGTTTCCTCATCTGTAAAAATGACCTGAAGATGGAGTTCCTTGTGTATCTCAGTTCATAATCTATAGAATGAACTAGAGAAATGGCAAACTACTCCATGCCAAGTCTGTACCCAGAAAACCAAATGGAATCATAGAGAGTTGGATACAATTGAACAACACTTTTAGAAAGAGAGATTTACTTCAAAGACATACCAAGAAGATGGCTTTGCTTAAAATTTGTTTTACTTCATTACATATATATGTGTAATATATATGCACACAAATATATGCATGTATGTATTACATATATATAATATATATATTGCACATATATATGTAATGGGTTTTGTTTTTCTTGCTTTCTCAATAGGTTGGGGGGAGAATAAAATAAAATTGAATTAAAAATAAAAAATATAGCAAAAATAAACATAAAAATATTTCCTACAGTTTGTTGAAGGCATAGTCTCCTTCACCTCAGTCTCTGGTGGAGCAGGCACAAAACCTAGCTGACTCCCTATATAGCAATGGTCCCCATCAAAGTGATATTGAGATGTGGTAGAGTATTGGATTAAGGAAATAATTGTTCCTTGAGATGTCAGTGCTGGGCCAGTGTCAACATCCAACCTGGATTGCTGTAGCTAACTGCCTCCAAACAAGTTGGTGGGACCAATCCCTGTTTAGGTGGAATCTAGGATAAAAAAGAGCTAAACGTTCAAGACCCCAGGCTGTCTGGAATCTGCATGGCCTCCTTAGTCAGGTAAGAAGGACTTGTGGACCTTACTCCGACAGCATAGTCCCTCACTAGACACCTTCATGCCACCATAGCACGGATGAAGACCTTCAGGCCAAGAGACAACCAAAGCTGACACTGGACTCTGAGAAGATACTGACAATTCTGGTTACACAGTCAATAGAAAAGGCCTTCTCCCAATTATGTTAATAGCCAGCCAGAACCAGTCACAGAATATCCATATGTTCTCTACTCCTTCTAAGACCCTTCCTTTAAACATCATTAGGATTCTCAGAAAGCAGTTGCCTGATATCTTCCAAGAGATACCATCGCAGCTAAATGATGGCACCTGTGCATATGCCTGCCCTCATCGCACCCAAAACCCTGTGAGGTATGAACTGGGTATATTCTTATTCCAATTTTCTACATGAAAAATGTGAGACTCAGAGATATTGAATGACCTGATTAAAGTCATACAGTAAATAAAGAAGTGGCAATTGAATCCAGAGCTGACTCCAAATTCTGTACTTTATCCACCTATCTTGCCTTTAAGCTAGAACATATCCTGTGAATGTAACATTTCAATCACAACATGTCCATTATCAAAAAAAAAAAAGGATATGTGTGGCAGAGATAGTACAGTAAACGAGAAACAGCTCTGGACATGGAGTCAAGAAGAAAAGGTAAGCAACCACAGGCAAGTCATTTGACCTCTCAGAGTTTTAGTTTTCTCATCTGTAAAATGGGAATTTTATAGTACCTACATGTATCTACTTCACAGGATGTAGCAGTAAGCATCCTGGCATACACAGGAGGGCTTGCCTCACAGGTTCTTAGATTTGCTTTTCTAAAAGGAAAGTAACTTTTAAGAGGTCAATAATCACTTTAATCAAGCACATATGTGTGTGTTTGTCCTTCATTGCTGAAGAAGACCATGCCATCAGAGAAATAATGACATGACTTGCACTTGACTTTGTTTTGGGTGAGGGAGGGCTGTGCAGGTCACCAGCCATCTTCTCCTCCAGTGCCATCTGAATCCAGTGACCAGATGTTCATCAAGATGACTGGAGATGACCCAGGATGAGGCAATTGGGGTTAAGTGACTTGCCCAAAGTCATACAGCTAGTGAGTGTCAAGTGTCTGAGGTGAGATTTGAACTTTTGAACTCAGGTCCTGACTCCTGCACTGGTGCTCTATCCACTGCACCACCTAGCTGCCCCAATCAAGCACATTTAACAACAGAGAAAATACAAGCAAGACTAACAGACAGGGCTTCCAACTGTCTGACTATAAGCAACACATATATTATCATCAGAGAGAGAAGCACTAACATCTGAGTTTTCAAAGCTGGAGGGGGGCTTTTTAAACAGCTGCCCAGAGTCTCATCTGGTCAAACAAACACTTCCAATGAGTAAGCCCCAAAGTAAATCCTCACCTCAGAGAAGGAATGACCCCTGGTGACCCAGAGCCTCATTAGCAATCAGCAAAAGGTGTGGGCCTTCATGGGAAACAAGCCTCCCCTGATCAAGCAACCCTTAACAGCTTCACCAGAAGCCTATTAATGGGTGGGGAAGATTTTTACTTCCCATTACACAGGATTATGGTGAGGTTCATGGATGAAAGTATGTAAAAACATTGAAAACCCTAATTTGTTTATAAAGATTTTTTTTGTGGCCACCCCTTTACAACCTTATTGTCATTTCCTTTCCTTCCAATTTCCTTTCTCCTCTCTCATTAACCTCTTGCCTCTTCTTACCAACTGGTCTTACCTGCTTTTTCTTTTCCCCAAGTCCTTCCTTTCAAGTCTTTTTCTCTTTTCAGTGGAGTCTTCTTTCAAGTCTAGTCCTTTCTACTGTCTTAGAGGTGCTTCACAGAGTGCTAGGAAGGAATGAAAAATCATTTATTAGTATCTTCTATATGCCAGACATTATGCCGAGCATGGGAGATGTAAATGCAATAGAGAGACAGTCTCTGTTGATAAATAGTGGAAGACAACACATATAGAGGAGTGGTGGGCAAGAGACAGAGTTTCCATTTGGAAAGGTAGAGGGGTGGCGAGTGGAGCTCTGGGGCAGTCTTCTCCTGAAGCAATGAATGCTGTTAATTTGATTACTGCTTGGCAAGATGATGGCTAGGGTAAGTTATGGTTAGGGGTGTCTAGATACAGTAAGTTCTCATTAGTCAGAACAGTACAGCCACAGGGTGATGGCATTCTGTAATTCTGTGGAAGTAAATCTGCTTCTAGATGAATGATCTGAGAACATGCCCATAAATGGGAGGCAGTAGGGTACAGTGACTAGGACATTGAACTTCAAGTCAGGAATATGTGAGTTCACATCCTGCCTCAGTTAGCTTTTGAAGACTGGGTTTCCCTGTCTCACCCAGATTGGAAGTGCTATGGTTACTCACCAGCCTACTCCTCTGTTTGTTGGCACTTCTGCTCTGTTCTTGCCTTGGCCTGGTTCATCCCTCCTATAGTAGCCAAGTGTTCCTTTCACTATATTTGTGCTGGTCTTAGTGCAGACACCCATTTGGCCTTAGCCCTGTTATATAGCTCAGCACTCTTGAGCTCAAGCAATCTATCACTCTCTGCCTTTCCAGGGAATACATCTTGTAAGTATGTGTCGTCACATTGAGGCTTTTGCCTCAAACACTAGCTATGTGATCCTGCCTTGATTTCCCCATCTACAAAATTGAAAACATTAAAATCTGTTGACTTTAAGGTCCTTTCTAGATGTTTATCTATGATCTATGAGGATGCTGAATATCCGAGAGGGAGATCATGGGTAGGGAAGAGAACAGGGAGGCTAGAGCACCCAGAGACAAACTCTTTCCCCCAACCCCAATTTTGTCCTTATAGTCTTTGTTTTTTCTGAGAAAAGGAAGGGCCAAATTGACTGGTACTGTTTCTTCTGTTTTCTCCCAACACTGGGCTCTGCAAATGTCCTGGCCCCCAAAGATCTGCTGGCAACACTGGCACCATGCAGAACAGTGGGCAAATCTCCCTGCTTAGGGCACAGGCAAAGACGTAGCATCCCTTAATCCTGATTAAGTGACAACTTAATTTACATGAAATCTACTCAGCTCGGCTTGACACCAAGGCAGTGTCAACACACTCAGAGGTTGTTTACCTCAAACAGCCTCCAATTTGAGCAAAATAACCGTCCAAACTAGTGTTGCCAAAGTGTAGGAGGAAATTAGAGCCATCACCTGGGAAATTAAATACCCAAATCACTTTTCCCTCAGTAGTCTCATATTTCAGTGCTTCTCTGATTTGAATTATGAGGAAAAAATTCTACCACTTTTCCTACTTCTCTTCCTCATGTAAATAGCTAATGAACCATCTTATCTTTGCATCTTATTTCTTAGTGAGACATAATTTTGCTTTAAGGACATGTGCCAACTAACAATTTACCAAGGATTGATAGCTCTCTCTCTCTCTTTCTCTTTCTCTGTTAAAAAAGTCTATCTATCTAATCTATACATGGATATATATGCATGTATATAGATATGTGTATATATATATATATATATATATGTATGTATATGGAGAGAGAGAGGAGAGACAGAGAGAGAAACAGACAGACAGACGGAGAGACAGGAGAGGGAGAGAGAGAGAGAGAGAGAGAGAGAGAGAGAGAGAGAGAGAGAGAGAGAGAGAGAGAGAGAGAGAGAGAGAGAGAGAGAGAGAGAGAGAGAGATCCCCAGTCATTTGGAGAGAGAGGAAGAAAAGGTCACAATATATCTGTGATGCATAATGGTAGTACTATATTATGTGATTAAAATGAGAGTAATTAGGTTGAAAATTATCCCAACAAAATGACTCGTGATTATGGTAGTCCTGTGAAAGTGCTCAAGTGTTCATTTCATGTAATAGGAGAAAAAAATGGTCCTTCTAGAGATTTCTTTGTCCCCCTCCTCTTCACCCCCAACTGGCTTCTTAATTAGCTATCTCTTGTTTAAGGGGCTTTGACTATGTCTTTTTCTGTCTTTCTTCTTTTTTTTGAATGATACAATTAAATGAGCCTATAAAAGCTTAGGCCCCCAGGCTAACCCAATCTTATACCATATCTAATTCATAGCAAAAGATAATGACATCAGGTGGCTTGGTGCAGGTTGTATCCTGCATGTGATGCACTCCTTCCTTCCCTCTGCTTAGACCCCCTGACTGCCTTCAAAGATTAGCTTAGGTACTGTGTCTTTTTTAAAAAATATATTTTTAGGTTCAGATTCAATCCAGCTTAGACTCTGTGTAGCTGAGGTTCTATCTGGCCAGCTTGTGAATACAAGCATTATAAATGGTTAGGCTCCTTAGGCGTCAACCCAAGGTGGTGGATCTTTAATAAACTTTGTTTTCTTTGGCTTTAAAATACATATATATATATATATATATATATATATATATATATATATATATATATATATACACACACACACACACACACACACACACACACACACACACTTAGTTTTTGGAATAAAACCAGTATTTGACAAAATAGTACAATTAAAAAAAGATTGCACATGAAAATGTAGATCTATTATGTACAACTTGCTATTCCATTTAAACACATAATAAGCATGTCATGTAGATTTCTTTCTTTTCTTTTTCACCCTACCACCAGTGACTACTACTGGACACAAATGTGTGTGTGTGTGTGTGTGTAAAATCATTCTAGTCATACTTTTAATTATCAATTTATCAGCTACTATCTATCTCATATTGGAAGCCTTTCCTCATCTCTTAAATTATTATTTTTCTCTCTTTCCTCAAATGGTCTGGCGCTCTCTTTTCTTTTTAAATATTATATTTTCAAATCCCGCCCCCCCCCCCCAGAGTGTAAGCTCCTTGGAGCCAGTTTTATTGTTCTGTTTTGTCACTGTCTCCCCATTCCCTAGTAAGAGTTCTAGGACACGCACAGTTGTTTTTGCGTTTCCTGTGACTGTCCCCCAGAGAGCAGACAAAGATGTATAACTAACATAATTTCTAGAGAATATTTGATTCACATTTCCCTAGGATGAATCATCAGAAGTAGAGGCAGAAACTGACAAACTCAGGATGTAGGATAGCAGATGTAGTGCAAACCCAGCCTGAGGAGAGTCAGCATTTTCCTTGTCTGTTTTCTAACTGCTGGAGGAAACCTCTGTTGCCTTCTGTTCTTGGCCAGCCCAAAATGGAACAGGCTAAGTGGACTGAGGACGTAGTTTGAGAAAGACACAGCAAGTCCACAAATGGCCCAGCAGTCCCTCCTCCTCTGATCTGGAGTCTTTGCTCTTCCTTCCAGTTTCTCCAAGCAGAATGGAGTAGAGGCAGAGTAGGAGGGGACTATGAAAGTAGGACACCAGGTACCCAGATACAGTTCCCTCATTTTCCTCTCTGTACCCTCTGTCAACTCCTGGTGCTCTTTCACTGTCATTCTTAGAGCAGCTAGCATACGGAACTCTCAAAGTTTCACCCAGTTTTATTGACAACTTAATTTATATAAAATTAATTTCATTCTTCTTGGTAGTTACTAGGCACAGAAAACAAAGAACATAAGCAATTGCAAGGTTATATGGTTCTTGTTGGGGTTAAGGTGAAGCCAAGTATTGGGGGAAGGCTAGTCCTTAGTCATGTCAGTAAGCATTAATTAGGCATGAACTATGGGCTGGGTACCATTCAAAGTGCTAAGGTTTTAAATACAAGCAAAACAGACAGTTCCTCAACTAGAAGAGTGAATTTTCTAATGATGGTTTAGGAGATAAGGCATAAAATTGAGTTGAGAGGGACATCAGGGCACAGGCCAGAGAGTCAGAAGTAGAACTATGAAAGGAATGAAGAGATTCACCCATGGGAGAAGGAAACCACAGGGACAGAGGGATGTTCTGGGTTAAGAAGATTTTAGGGACTGAATGAGCCTTCAGAGTAATAAAGTGTCTGAGGATGTCCCAAGAATCAGAAGTGAAACTCTTAGAGCCGAGGTTCTCAACCTAACATCTCTAAACTGAATTTTTTTTGAGGGTGGGAAGGTTAATGCAATTGGTGTTAAATGACTTGCCCAGAGTCACACAGCTGACATGGTCAAGCATCTGAGTTCAAATTTGAACTCAGGTCCTCCTGACTCCAGGGTTGATGCTCTATCCACTGCGCCACCTAGCTGTCCCTAAAAAAAAAAAGTTTGGTTTTTTTTTAATAACTGTATTTCAGTGTAATTGATTTCATTAGTAATCTTATGGATTTTATTTTATGTGTTTAAAAGCAATATTCTGAGAAAGGGTTCACAAGGCAACACAAGACTGCCAAAGGGGCCCATGATATAAAAAAAGGGTTCAGAACCCCTGCCTCCAAGAAAGATGAGGATTTTCAGCAGAAGAATTAATGCTCCAGGACTGCTACAAGCCTGTAGTCATAGCAGACAAGAGAGATCCTCTGTGGCATTTGTTCAGTTAGTGACTTGGGAAATGGACACATAAACTGCTGCCACCACAGAGCAAGCCTTACCTGCCCAGTCCACCCCAAGCTGATAAGAGATTTAAAAGGTTCCTGCTCATCCCTGAAGAGACACTTTCTTCACCTGTGTCAGTTGCCAATACTATAAAGGTCCTGCAAGAACCCTAGGGAACCTTAAAAGTGGTCTAAATGAGTCTGGGTTGTTGGAGACCTACATACATCATCCTTGGAGAGGAAAAACTCTGTAAGGATTATTTTAATGCCATTATAATTTAATGCCTTCTCCCCTTTCCCCCCAGTAGATGTCCTTGCCCTCTACTTTGTTGAGAAGAGGAAGAGCACCCAACATGATTTCTTTCCCTTTCTTTCTTCATCTCAGTAAGTCACTGTATCTTTTCTCCTGCCTTGCTCTCAGAGAAAGAGGTATAGTTGCCCTTGGCCCTCATTAAGGGTAATCCTTCCACTTATATTTTTGGTCCCATCCTTTCCCACTTCTCCCCACCTTGCTTAACAAATGATCACCCCTCTCTTATGTACCGTCAGTTTCTCTTTAGGGGGCGGGGCAGCTTGCTTCTCATTCAGTTCGGACATAATATACTTGATACCAACCAAAATGAAAAGGAAAATAAGAGATAGCTCTTAGTAGTTTTACAACAGGTGATATTGGGTGTAGTTAATCTATAAATGCAAGCAAAGGAATTTTATTAGTTATTATTTTATTATTTTTGTGTCTAGAGGGCATTGTAGATGTGAAGTCTAGAACACCAACTGCAGAATTTCCATGAGAATATGTTTGATGCTCGACAAATACTCAAAGCGAGAGAGAGAGAGAGAGAGAGAGAGAGAGAGAGAGAGAGAGAGAGAGAGAGAGAGAGAGGGAGAGGGAGAGTGTGTGTGTGTGTATTATCATCTTATAAAAATGTGCTCTCAATTACTGGTGACCCATAAATCACAGAAACATTGTTCACAGCTAGGGAAGAGATTTTCATTCTGAAAGAATTCCTTTTTTTCTGTCACTGAGATTTTGAAGCATTTGCATTATGAGAGGAAAGAGACAAAGAATCATCTCTTTCAATGAGGAATTTCAGGCTTCAGCAAAGAGGGATGGTAGGAGAGATGTCTGTGTATGTTTTACGGGAGAGACACCTGAGGCAGCCACCTACTCCATTTGCTCCAAAGGCTATGCCTGATATCAGTAAAAACATGCCAACTTGATGGACTCCCTTTTCATCATACCAACTGTGCTTTACTTAAGGAAAGACTGAAGAATTAAGAAAGCATTTTCATAGCAAAGACAGATTTTAGGTCACGTCACTTCATATAGATTTTAGAGATGAAAGGGACCTTTGATGTCACCTAATCCTGTATATTCACTTAATGGTGAGAGATACAGAACCAGAGAGCTTAAATTACTTACCATGCCACTTCCTACTGGAAAGAAGTGGCAGCACCATAATGTAAACTCTGTTCCTCTGACTCCAGAACCAGAATTCTATCCATTATACTATATCATCTCCCTAAGGAACCTCTCTTCAGGATTAAGGTGATTGGTATAAGCATTTATTAGACACCTACAGTGTGCCAGGAACTGTGCTAAGCACATTACAGATATTATCTCAGTTACTCCTCACCCTAATTATGAGAGATAGGTACTATTATCATCCCCATTTTACAGTTGAGGAAATGAAGGCAAACTGAGGTTAATAGATTTACCCAAGATCATACTGATAGGAAGTAGCTGAGGCTAGGTTTAAATTCAGATTTTCTTGAATCCAGGCCCAACATTCTATTCTCTGCACCACCTAGCTGCCTCCTTCTGGGCAGGGAGACAGTAAAAGGGGGAAATAGAGAGGGGTCTTACAGCTAGACAGAAAAGGCACTTGAGTCAACACATAACGTAGTCAGAGTGGAGAAGGACCAGATCTCATTACCCCACCAACGAGGTAGGACCTGCCACAGATTTCTTAGAATAGACTGTGCTAGGAAGAGATTGTGAGAAGTAAACGTTTCCTGTAGCCACCTGCCCTTACAGTACAGCAATGAATACCATTGCAGTTTTTCAGACTCAAAGCATCTTCCCTTCTTCATGCCCACAGCACTCTAGTCTATGTCTACTGGCTAGGAGAGCCTTTTCCCAGCTGGCCTCACTGGCTCCAGTCTTATTCCCTCCCTCTTTAGCCGATCCAGCACAGGCTGCCAGGATACTTTCTCTTACTCCTCCTCCCATCCCTCCCTCCAGCCTCCTCCCCCTCTCCCTACCCCACTTTTCTCTGGTCCAGTAACTTCCTATTTCCTGCCACATTGTTCTAACCAGGCAGAGAGATATAGTAATACGTATTTAGAAGATAAATTTGTTTGTAAAATGTTACGAAGGATGATAGTGTGTGATTATGGCACCCAAAGAGAAGCAAACTGGCTGAGGTGGGAGATGGAGCAGATTAAAGTCCCCATGTTTAGCACTGACCACTGCATTTCTAGCCTGGTGAGAAAGGAAATTTTGTTGTTGTTCTTGATTTGTTTCAGTATTTTTTGAGCCGCTATGACCGCATTTGGGGTTTTCTCAGTAAAGGTATTAGAATGGTTGGCCATTTCCTTCTCCAGATCATTTTACAGATGAGGAAACTGAGGCCAACAGGGTAAAATGACTTGGCCAGGGTCACATAGCTAGTAAGTATCTGAGGTCAGTTTTGAACTCACAAAGATGAATATTCTTGGTGCTCTCTCCGCTGAAATAGTGAAACCTAGTTTCAAAGAATTTAAAAAAAAGATTCAAAAGATCTTGATGGACTTGAATTTTAGCTCAATTCAATTAAATTCAGCAAACATTGATTAAATGATTACTATGGGAGAGGCTCTGGGAAAAGTACTGGAGATACAAAGAAGTACAAAATACTTCTAGACCTGAAGGAGCTTCTATTTTACAGTTACAAATCTATTAAGATGAAATTTAATTGAGGGGGGAATGTAAAATCTTACCCTTGAGTTCCACAGATCAACTTCAGAGATAATGTAGAGGAGGCATAGTTAAATAACTTTATCTGAAAAAAGATTTGGTTGTTTTATTGGGATACAATAGAGATAATATTTTTAAAGCACCTAAAAAGTATCTGGCACATAGTTCATTTCCCTTCCCTACAAGCTCAATATGCATCAAGACTGTGCTATTTGCAACCAAGAAGGTCAATGCCATATCAGGTTGCATTCAGAGACCCAAAGGACACAAAATTAAAATCTTGACTTCTGTAAGAAGTCTTTCCTGGGATCCCTTAGCACAGTGTCTGGCAGATAGACATACTTAATAAAGGCTTATTGAGTAACAGATTAGGGAGGTGACTGACAGTCCCACTTGGTCTTGGCCATAACACCTTTGAGTATTGTGTTCAAAATACACAAATTATCGAGTACCCAGAAGAGGGCAAGCAGAATGATGAAGGACCTTGAGTTCATTACCTTATGAAGATAGCTGAAGGAAATGGAACTGTTTAGCTTAAGGAAAAGAAGAGTTAGGAGGAATATAATAGCTATTTCCAAGTATTTAAAAGGTTGTCATATGGAAGTGAAGTCAATAATTATTTCCTAAATGTTTACTATGTGTTAGATACTGTGCTTAGCGGTCTGGATACAAAAAAGGTAGAAACAGTCTTTGTTCTCAAGGCGCTCACAGTATCATGGGGGGACAACATACAAACAACTATGTGTAAGATTTATACAGAGTATCATAGGAATAACGTCAGAGGAAAGAGATCAACACTAAGGAGACCCGGAAAAGCTCCTTTTAAAATATTTATTCATGCATTTATTTATTTGTAACATCTTTTTTGAAAAATGATTTTGTATTCTAAATTCTCTCCCTCACCTGCCCCAGCTTCACTTATTTAGGAAGCAAGCAATATATCAATTATTTATGTGAAGTCATGAAAAACATATTTCCTTATTAATCATGTTGCAAAATAATAATAACAATAAAAATCAAGAAAACATAAAGAGTGAAAAAAGTATGCTATAATCTATGCTCAAAGTTCCTCAATTCTCTTTCTGGAGAAGGATAGCATTTTTTCATCCTGGGGCCTTTGGAGTTGTCTTGATCAAAGTAGCTAAGTCTTTCACAGATGATCATCATAACAATATTGCTATGGCTGTGTACAATGTTCTACTGATTTCTTCTCACTTTGCTTTCATCAGTTCATGTAAGTCTTTCCAGGTTTTTTTGAAACCATCCTGCTCATTATTTCTTATAGCACATTGGTATTGCACCACAACCATATACATGAACCAACTTGTTCAGTCATTCCTCAATTGACGGACATCTCTTCAATTTCCAATTCTTTGCCACCAAAAAAATAAAGCTGCTACACAAATAGGTCCTTTCCCTTTTCTTTGATCTCTTTGGGATACAGACCTAAGTCTTATTGCTGGGTCAAAGGGTATGTATGGTTTTATAGACATTCAGACATAGTACCAAATTGTTCTCCAGATGACTAGACTAGTTCACAACTCCTCTAACAGTGCGTTAAGGTCCCAATTTTTCCACATCCCCTCAAGCATTTTTCCTTTTCCTTTTCCTTTCCAGTCATGTAAGCCAATCTGATAGGTTTGAGGTGATACCTCAGAGCTGTTTTAATTTGCATTTCTCTAATCAATAATGATTTAGAGTATTTTTTATATGGCTATACATAACTTTGATTTCTTCTTCTGAAAACTGCCTGTTCAGATCCTTTGACCATTTATTAATTGGAGTATGGTTCCTATTTTTTTATGTTTGACTTAATTTCCTATATATCTGAGAAATGAGGCCTTTATCAGAAAAAAACTTGCTATAAAATTTTTCCACAGTTTCCTGCTTTCCTTCTAATTCTGGCTCCATTGGTTTTGTTTGTTCAAAACCTTTGAAATTGCATTTTACTTCCAATGATCCACTGTATCTCATTTGGCCATAAACTCTTCCATCATCCATAGATATGACAAATATATTTTTTCATGTTCCCCTAATTTACCCATGATTTCAGTCTTTATGTCTAAATCAATCACCCATTTTGACCTTATTTTGGTATATAGTGTCAGATGATGGTCGATGCTTAGTTTGCACTAAATTGCTTCAAAAAGGCTTCTTGAGGAAAATAATATTTTAGCTAAGATTTGAGGAAGTTAGGGAAGCCAGGATGAAGAGATGAAGACAGAGAACATTCTAGGCACTGGGTACAGACAATGAAAAGGCACAGAGCCTATCTAGTGATGAAATGTCCTGTTCAAGGAAAGGAAGCCAATGTCATTGAATTGTTAAGTATGCAAAAGAGAATGAAGTGTAAGAAGACTGGAAGGTAGGCAAAAGAATTACTTATGAGCCAAAGAGATAATTTTATATTTGCTCCTGGAGGAAACAGGGAGCTGATGGAACTTACTGAATTGAGCTGGAGGGTAGTAGAGTCAGACATACACTTTTTAGGAAGATCATTTTGATAGCTAAGCAGAAGATGGACTACAGTGGGGAGAGACTTAAGGCAAGGAAACTCCTAGAAGACCATTGCATTAGAACAGATATGAAGCAATGAGAGTCTGCAATAGAATTCCATTGTCAGAAGAGAGAAGACTCAAATAGGAGAGACCTTGTGAGGGCAGGATCAACAGGACTTGGCAATAGATTAGATATTGGAGGTGAAAGTAAAGATCTAGAATGACATGTAGTTTTCAAACCTGGATGACTGGATAGACATAAGGAAAGGTTGTAACTAAAAGGATGGGTGGCTCACAAGTTTTTCTTAGGCAGAAGAACGTAAGAATTAGGGGTGTTGGTTTCATCCAAAGAAACAAGACACTTTACTACATGGGACACTTGGTCATCTCACTTTGAATAACTTGGATGAGCATAAATATCTACCATGGAGATAATTATAGCCTGTATATCTTTGGCAGATGATAAGAGAAGGAATTTTATAAAGAATTTCACTAGACTCTCCAAAATAAGCCAATAGGTATAGTTTACTTGCTAATTGGCTATTCCAGTGCAAAAGCAGGCATGAGGAAAGATGGAGACAAACATGCTGAAGATGTGATTTGCAATCAATAAATGAAAAAGGCCAAAAGTTTGTGCTCAGAAACTTCATGAATTTTTTTAATATAAGAGAGTCAGAAAGTCCTGGATATGGAAAAACTGAATAGTATTAAAAAACCAAAACTCACTTTATCTTACTTTTATCCTCACTTTTTCCTCAGTCAGGAAACAATTGGAAACTGTTGTGGAAGACCCTGTAGAGTCAACTATCTCTGTGTAGTAAGATTGATTAGTTAGGTCAGAAGTAAAAAGAAATCAATACCAAATTAGAAGAAAGAATAAGAATGGAGAAGATCCTGCATGCAGTTACAGTAGTTTCAATGTAACCTTTTTAAATGAGCCATTAAAAAAATTTTTTTAAAGGAAACTGACAAAAGTAAACACACTAACTCTATTACCATTTCTCTTAGAGATGTTTAATTGATGCAAAACAGGAACTCCAAAGAGACAACAAAAAGAAGTCAGAAATCACCTTGGACAGCAAATACTTCATCTCCTTGCCAAGTATAGAACAATGGTAGCCAAAGGCAACAGTGGTCTAGAGTAAGATGCATGATAGAGGATTATGAGTAATATTATCATGCTGTTCTTTGGTTGTTTCGGTCCTGTCCACCTCTTTGTGACCCCAGTTGGGGTTTTTGTGGCAAAGATACTAGAGTAGCTTTCCATTTCCTTCTCCAATTCATTTTATAGTTGAAGAACTAAGATAAACACAATTAAGTGACTTGCCAAGGGTTGCACAGGTAGTACGTGTCTAAGGCCAGATTTTAATTCAAGAAGATGAGTCTTTCTAACTCCAAGCCCAGGGCTCTCTCTGCTGAGCTATCTAGAAGCCCAGTATTATCTTATAAAAGGGCAAAAAGGGATGAAGGGAAAATTGACCCTCAGAGAATTTGTCATGAGAGCATTAGAAGGTAGACATTAAATAGATATAACTGTAATTATGAGAGTTAAAGATCTTTCCTGCCCATTAATGGACCTGTCCATTAAGGGAAGCTTGATTAGGGGAGGCCCACACATTTTGTTGATTTGCCGACGAGGCACTGGTTCTCTAGGGTTGTGATTCCCTCTGGCTCTGAAAAGTGTATAAAGACTCTGAGGTGAGGTTTTACGTTGGGATTTACTCATTGAGTGTGTTTGTTTGGCCAGAGGAAACTCTGGGCAGCTGCTAAGGAGCCCCCCCCCGCACTGCTTTGAAAGACCAGATTTTAGTGTTTCTCTCTCTGGTAACTATTTACATATTGTATATGGTCAGACAGTTGGAAGCCCTGTCTGTTGATTTTTATTTCTCTGTATTTGCTCTGAGTTCAGGGTGCTAACTTGTCCCCCTGAACTAAGCGAATGATCTATATACTTCATTAAAGTAGATTGTGGACCCCTCAAAAGTTACTTTCCTTTTAGAAAAGCAGATCTAAGAATCTGTAGATCAGGCCCTTCTGTGTATGCTGGGGTCCTTACTGACACAATAAGGTAGAAATGGAACAAATACGATGGCATTTCTCATCAGCTCCCACAGTAGAACCATTGTCTTGCAGGTCTCAGCTCCCGACGTGCTCAGTGGGTAATTGGCATTGGAATTCAAAAAGACAAAGTTAAGAAGATCAGTTGGATTTGATCAAACAAATATGGAATAAATAAAAGCTGGTGCAGGGGGAGACAAAATTATAAAGACATTCAGATTAATTTTGTTAAACCCTGAAAAAGTATGCTAAATTTTAATATTATATATTATAACAAATTATTAATAGTAACAATAATCTATATCAGATCATTACACAGTATAGTATAGTAGATAGAGGGCTGACTTGAGAACGAGGAAGATGGGGGTTCCTGCTCTGATACATACCAATTGTGTGACCATGGGCACGTCTCTGCTCCCATGGCTCCCAGCTACACTATAAGATTGTAAGTTAAAGATGATCTAGATGATTGGTAGAAGGAATTTCTTAAATTTGATATCACGGTTCTCAACAACAACAGAAAAGAACTATGTGTCCTTTAAGTTTGATGGCATTGTACTAATATTGATCATTACATTTGCCTTTAAATAAATATCTTAACATTTATCTATTAATACATTTTGTTTTGGCACAAAAGACAGTTCCCAATAATAGCTAAAATTTCTTTAAAAAGTACATCTCCCCCAAATCAGTTAATTCAGTAAATGCTAACAGAGAGAAGAGACTTGTCTTGTACTAACACTGACCATTGTAATTGACCAGAATTGCGTTGTTTCTCCATGCTTTTATTTACACTGTTGGAGTCATTGTTCCTTCTTTCCTCCTTTCCATTGTTCCTACTTTCTTCACTCTTAATGCAAACAAGTCTTTCCATGTTTCTTTGAATTCTTGGTTTTTGTCATAATTCCACATAGTCTTCCAGAATAACTAAACTGATTCATAGCTCTGCCAACAATTTTTGGTAGACTTGCCTTCCAAAAATTTTTCCAACAATGAGATTTTCCTTTTTTGTCATTCCTACTAGCTTGTTAGGTCTGAAGTATTGTTGGGGTTTTTTTGTTCTTGTTTTGGGCCATTTTTTGGTCATGACTGACTTTGTGACCCCATTTGGGGTTTTTCTGGCAAAGATACTGGAGTAGTTCGCCACTTTCTTCTCCAGCTCATTTGACAGATGAGGAACTGAGGAAAACAGGGTTAAATGACTTACCTAGGGTCACTCAAGTAGTAAGTCTTGTCTAAGACTAGACTTAAACTCAGGAAGATCAATCTTCTTGACTGCAGGTCTGGCACTCTATCTACTGTGTATACCATCTAGCTGCTGTGTGTATTGCTTTGAACATTTTTAGGTGGTTCATAAGATTATAGATTTGAAGCTAAAAGGTGCCTTAGAGGTCACTGGATCCTAGGATAAGAGGATTATACAGTAGATTCAGAGCTGGAAGGTACCTTAGAGATAATCTAGTCCAGAGGTTCCCAAATTTATTTGACTTACCACCCCTTTAAAAAAAATTACCCAGTGCTCCCCTGGAAATCTACTTTCTTTAACATTTTTTTTTTAAATTTGCATCATTTCAAAAAAATGTAAAATATACATTTTTAAAAAATGACACATCTTAAATTTAATAATTTATTGTAAATTTGTGGATTTTTCCTGCCTTGAAATTTTGATGATATAAAATTGTCTCATGTAACCATATAGTATCATATTGTAAACAAGTCATTACATACACATACTCCTGCAAATGAATGCTGGACTTCCCAACAATGCAGGACACACTTGCCTGCCAACACTTACTTGTTAGGACCTGTGAGTGGACTTGTCCACTGATTGGTTATAACTTGCATTTTGTATGTTTATTTGGAAAATAATATAATCACGATGACTTTATCTCTGTTACACAACAGATGAAATGTGCAAACATTTTTTTCAAAATGTTATTTTCTCTTCTTTCCTTATGCTTCTTTCTACTGCCCTCTTTTTTTATTCCATGCTCTTTTTGTAACTGGACCTGAGGCTACTACTGTACCCCTACATCATTCCAGTGCCCTTAGGGGGTAGTATCTCCCATATGGGGAACTTTTTATGATAATACAATTTCTTCATTTTACAGGTCACTAAAGTGAAGTGTAGAAATGTGAAACGATTTGCCCAAGGTTGCACAGATAACAAATATCCAAGCCAGGATGTAAATCCAGGTTCCCTGACAAAATTCTGTGCTCTTTTTCTGTGTTACTCTGCCTTCCTCGAGACAGGTGATTATCTCAGGTCAGAAAACCGACTCCTCTGAAGATCTGAGAAGAGAGGACAAGAGAAAGATTTCTCCCTCCATTCTTGCTAAAACCATGACTAGCTGAAATTGTGCATAGGATAAATTCAGTTAATGGTAGTAGTGGCAAAGTTCTGTCATCTGTTTCTTCCTTGCCTCCTCTCTTTGTAATATTAGAGCCCTTGCAGAGGACCCTAGTTGGAATTCCAAAGGTTCTCTCACTTTATAGTTCACGAAGTCCTTCACAAAGATTATCTCATTCTATCCTCACACAGGTTAGTAGAGGAGGCGTTGGTACTCTGATTTTATAGATGATAAGATGGAGACACAGACAGAGTGAGAGACCGATCTAAGGGCACACAGCTTATCAATGGACGAGTTGGGATTCAGACTCAGGACTTCAGACTCTTAATGCCCTTTTCAGATTATCTTAATGTACTCTGTGTACATCTTCCATGAACCTTGTTATTATATATCTCCTCCATTAGAATATATGTTTCTTGAGGATAGGGACTGGTTTTTTTCCCCCCTTTTTTTGTATGGTTAGTGCTTGACATAGGAAGTGCTTAATAAATGCTAGCTGACTGTTGATCTACTGACAAATCCAGTGGTTTTTTCCATTGCATTGCCTATTTAAATAACAATCATGTGAACAATTTTTTCCCTGTCCCTCTCATCGTTATACCTCTTGAGTGGTAGATTAGAAAAAAATTAATTTCCCCCATGCCAGTAGAGGAGTCAGTTGAAATTAACCTGGAAATCTATGCACATTGTGGGAAGCATTACATCAGAGAGGCTGCATTTTGCCTCTGAACATCAGTGAAGAACTTTCCTTCCTACCTTCATACAATCAAAGAGATCAGCAGACATTCTGGTTGAGTATGAGAAGTAGAAGTATGTAGCAGTAGAGTAGGAGAAGGTTAATAATAGTCTATGTCTCCATCAAAGATTTTCAGGGGGGGTTGAGGAGAAATCTGATGCTTGAAGTCTTCTCTGGGAACTCCTGGAATAGCACATTTTTCCCACCAAAGGTTACTTGCACTTAAGTTCAAGCTATCTCTTCTCCTCCCCTCTCCTGGACCTGTGGTAGAGAGGATCAGAATCCACAGAGTTAGGCTTGCTTTGCTTTGAATTTCTAGAAATGGCACTGTCCTAGGAGCAGGATCCTGGCATTCCAGCGATGGGGTTTCTGAGTGAACTTATGTTTCTTCAGCTGGCTGGGTCCCTGGTGAAAATAGAACACCAGAGGCCCTGCATAAAGTGTCCATTGTCTTTTAGCCATTATCGTATTTCTCATCATGTTGTAGAATAGCAAATGAAAGAAGTCTTTAAAGCAAAAAGTGCCGGGTTAATTAATAAGGAAAATAATGGCAAATGGAAATTTAGACAATAAAAGCATTGTCTGCACTTACAAAGTTCATTTACTCATTTTTTCAAAAAAGCACTTATTGAATCTCTACTATGAACAAAAGACTTTGCCATGTAATGAAGGGGATGCAAAGATGTGTAAGTTATAATCCCTGCCTTCAAGGAGTTTACCATCTAGTAGAAGAGATATTAGATAGATAGATAATTATATTATATTATGAAATAGAGTGTGATGAGTACCTAAGAGGAAAGACTTTGAGAATTTGAATGAGGGAGACATCACTTTGGAAGGGGAGTGAAGATTATGAGGTAGGGGAATGGGAAGGAAATTCCTTATAAGGTAAAGATCCAAAATAAATAAAGGTTTTACCATAGAAAAATACAAAGAATATTCATTTTATATATTAAACTTTTCTGAAGGTGGTGTTTTCCATATATGATGCTTTGGGATCAGAGAGACATGCTCCTTGGGAGACTGGTTAGAACTACATGTTTCATGATGTTTCAGAGCAGGAAAGTCTCCCTTTAGGGAGTGACTTTCAGTCAGAGATGAAAAGGGAAGAATGGCGGTGGGGTGGGGTTAGAATAATAGAGATGGTACAAGTGGAAAAAGTTGGAAAAAATGTCAAAAGAGAAGGAAAAAAGGTGACCTCCTTCAAGACTTTTTCTCAGACAGTGAAGCATTTACCCACATCAAGTCAACCAAATCTGTACCCATCTATCTAATCTACTTCCATGAAAATAAACATTTACTAATATTAGATATATAACACAGTATTCAGTCATCAGGATACAAGGACAAACTGAAGAACAATCCCAGTCTTTTAGACCCAGGACTGGGAGAAGGTCTTGATAAAAGAAGAGGGTAGAGTTAGATGGTCTAAGAGTGAGCAGAACAGCACACTGGCACATATCAGGAGCATCTGAGGCATATCTGACAGTCATCAAGCTCAAAATGTCCAGAAATGTTCTTTATTATCCTCCTTACTGAACAAGCCATTCCCTCTCTCACTATGTTGGGAGGCAGAGGAGTCAATGAGGGTGAAATCAAACCTGAGTTCTCCCATGTGTGGATGTGGCACAGAGTGTGGAGAGATTGGACTCTAACCTCAAAGGGATAAAGTAGATGTAAAATTGATGAGAATGTTGGATATTATCTGCTGTTTGATGACTTGGTATTTGATTGCCTTGCTATTTTCAACAAATTATTCTGAATCAGGAGCTACAGCGTCGTATAACTCAATTGGCCTGAGAAGGAGAAAAACTCAGAGTGATTGGGGTCATGAGATTTAACTGCATTATTTTGAACTCAAAGCTGAGAAAATTCTCAAAGTAGCAAGAGGCTGGCAACAAGGGGATGATTAGTAGTCTCTTTTGGCTGTAGTAACAGATGAGATTGGAAACATAACTCGGTCACAAAGAGGAGATATGGAAGGGTTTTGATAGGAAAGCAGCACAATCAAAATGATGATTTTGTACAGTGAATCTGGTGGTGGTATGCAGGATAAATAGGAAGGACAAGGGGTTAGAACTGTGGGATAACCACTTGGGTGACTACGTGAGGAAATGATGGCCCAGACTAAGGCAGGGGCAATGGTAGGGAAGGAATGACCACAGATGTGAGAGACATATAGAAAAAATAAAGAAATAAAAATTTAGCTTATCTTAGCTGGAGTTGATAATTTAAAAGCATAATCTGGAATCCCAAGGTCATTATACACATGAACAATGTAATAAGTTACTATGTTTTGAGAACGTGACATTTTCTATACATGTCAACTGTCTTGTTCCCCTGGTCTGGCAGGGAGAAAGAACTTCTTGCTATAATTTCAATAAGATCTCCCTAACATATAATTGGGATAATGAATTTCTGCCTAGTCAAGGTCTTTCTCCCTTTGTTTTCCCTGCCAGTCCTTCAAAATATTAAGTTGGCTGAATTAAGAGGGGCAGAGTTTCCAGGAATTAGAAAGTGTTAATTTGTCAGTACTCTGTCTTATTCAGACCATATCTGGAGTGCTGTATTCAGTTTTGGTCACCATGCTCTAAGGGACATTGACAGGAAGCCAGGAAGACCTTGGGTTTAAGCACTATGTCAGAGATAAAGTGATTATTTGACTGGGGAAGGCACTTTTGTAAGTGTTCTGGTCTAGGAAATTCTCTAATACTATAATTTTCAAAACAGTTATTCATCTGTATTAATAGAGGGAACTTCTTCACCAGGCGTTTCCTATAAAATCAGAAATGGGCATCAAAAATTGAAAAAATATCCATGCTAGCTGTCATAAATACAAAGAAAAAAATGAAATTTAAAAAATCACTGCCCTCAAGGAACTTATGGAATTACCCTGGCCTATAGAAGGAGAGAACATTAGCACATGGCTCTAACTTCTCATAATACAAAAAAAAAGTCACTGGCATCTCTCTTGCAGGAAATGAAAAATTTAGGAAAATGGACTTTGTGTGTAGTCATTTTAGATGTAGCTAAGTAGCCTTTGAAGCTACTTGGAAATATTATAGTCCTCTGTACGGTGTTATTCTTATTTAGAACACCACCAGTGAATTGGGTGTATCTACCCAAAAGGCTGAAGTAATAAGGCCTGGCTTCCTCTGGATTCAACCCAGTCAAGGGGAATAAGCCACTCAGTCAGCTATCATCCTGATTGGACACAGATGGCCAAAGAGCAACATGTTTATTTGCCAAGGCAACAGCAGCTGCTCTGATGACACACAGGGAGGGAGGGCAGGACAGGTGACTGACAGACCCATTATATAAATCTTTTTATAGGCAAACAAGGTCAAACAGCCCTTTTTTGGTCAGTGTGTGCTGACTTTGGCAGATTCTTTTTGCCGTTATATTTATTTATAAACCCCCTAGAGTAAGAATGGTTCATTTTCACACACTCTGTTCCAGGGACAATCTCTTCACGTTGGTCAGGTATTCAACCAGGTGCCCCAGTCCTGCCAGAATGGAGGAATCTTGATATAGCAGACTATGCATTTAGATTGAATATTAAATGTTTATTTGAATACCTGAGAAGATTCTTTCCATACAAAGCGTTCGGTCTCAACTCAAGCTCAGTCAGCATCCACTGGAAAAAGCCTTGTGATTAATTTTGTTCACAAATACACTGAAAAGAAGGAAAGATCTTTAAAAAAAAAAAAAAAAAAAAAAAAAAGGACCCGATGTATATCAGCATTTTAAATGCCGGGACTTCTATTCAATTTAATTACTTCGCCCCTGTGGCTTTAAAATGAAGAAGGCTTCAGAAACCATAACTGCTTTAGGAAACTTAATTACTTTCTCCTGACAAAGGTAGAAGAATGAACCTCACACAGAACCGTGGTGAAACAAAGGGATCCTATCACACGGCCTTGACTTTGGAGAAAGGGACTGAGGGGACCCTCAAGGGCTTAACACAGAGTGATGGGTTCTCTTCTCATCCTGCCCTGGAGATATGGAGATTCTGAGACTGAGGAAAGGAGGCTTAAAAAAAAATCAGAGGCTTATAGTTATAGCGTTAGAAGGAATGTCAAAGATCATCTCAATCTGCAGCCCTTCCCCATCTTACAGATAACTAAAAAAATGCCAGAGAGGTTAAAGTGATTGGCAAAATCAGGGATTCTCAAGGTTTCTTTGTTTAGAGAATATCTTTCAAGACAATTAAAAGTGAAGGGAACCCCCAGGGTAATTTAATATATGATTCATAATATTCTTTCAGATTTATTCATTAAGCGTTTATAATTGATAACTTTACCCCCAAAAGCTCCTCACTGCTACAGAAACATATTTAAATTGCTTCAAACATACGTATGCTTTTTGTCCTAGAGGAAAAAATGTACGTCACATAACTGGGTAGTTATTTATTGATTAAGCCTGCATTAAAGAATTTCTAGAACATCATCACATATGGGAACTGCTGACCTCAAGTCACACATACAGTAGGTAAGTCATCGAGGCAGGATCTGCACACAGGTCCTTTGACTACACGTTGTTTCTGTTATCCTATGTTGGGCTTTCTGAAGGGAGCTAAGGACAAGGAATCTGACTAGACTCTCTATATTATTTTGTGTGTGATAAGAACACTGAACCAAATAACCAGGGTATTCAAAATTACTCTCGCACAGGACTGTCAAGATAAGTATTTACTAAACTGCTACCATTAGGGAAATACATGAGAAGCCTACTGGGATCTTCCTACGTGGAAGGGCTAGTTGGGTGTAATCACACTGAGTATTATGGTCCTTCTCTACTCTCCTCCCCTTTCTTGTCATTTACCCCTCTTAGCCATGATAAAATCAAGCTAAAATAAGCATCTAAAGTGGTCTTGAAAATAAAAAGAAGTCAAAGGAAAACATGATCTGGCAGGGAACAGGGGCGTTTATGGAGGTGGCCCCATTGCTTTGGCAGAACTGTTCACTTTCTTTAGCATCACTGATTCCTGAAGTCACAACCATGTCACCATTGGTAAGGATCTTCAAAGCTCAAAGGCTTTTCCGCTCACAAGGGTAACTCTATCTCCAGGGTACATAGGTTTAAGACATTTGTCTCCCAGGAGAAGATACTCAGTAGGTATTTAAAATATTGTCAATTCTCTTTCATCTTTATTCATCTTTGTATTTGTATCTTTCTTACTTAGCCCATTGCCCAGAACATAGCAAGTACTTAATACATTTTCCTTCTTCCTTCCCTCTATCGCTTCTTTCCTTCTCTCCCTCCCTAATTCCTTCCTTCCTTCCTTCCTTCCTTCCTTCCTTCCTTCCTTCCTTCCTTCCTTCCTTCCTTCCTTCCTTCCTCCCTATCCCAACCAACAAGGAGTGTGCCAATAAATATTTAACAACCTGTTCTCTAGGGGAAAAATGTACAAATGATATACTTTAAAATTTAATCCACATTATTAAGATTTTCCTATCACTTTCTTAAGTCCCAATCAGGGGTCCACAACCTATGGCCTGAGGACCAAATCCATCTGTTAATTTAAAAATGGAAAGAAAAAAAACTTTCTTAGCACTATTAAAAAAAAGTGGTGGCTAGATTGGGCTCAGGCCCTATGCCCATTCAGACCCCTAGTCTAGACCCCTTAATTTGTATCTCTGAAATACAAATGCTCACACTGAAAATTTAACAATCAGTTCTGTGAGCTGGGTACAAGCTGGCTCCAGCTCAGTCCCACAAATTAGTCAGGTTATTACCCTTGACCCTAAGATTCCTGACTCTAGGGTACAAAGCAAGCTAATTCCAACAGGAGGATTCTACATTGCTTGGGCAAGAGGTCAAAGGGAAAGGACTCAATTCTCCCCCACTTTTAACCACTATATTGTCTTGTCACTACGGGAAAAAGTGTCCCTAGAGTCATCATCAGCTTATCCAGATCACATGACTGGTTAATTTGTAAAGGGCTTTTGACATTAGATTTCATTATCTCTATACTTATCTATTATTAGGTCTACAACCAGCATGTGAGACAGTCTCTAGAGTAAAGTAAACAGGTTGACTCCTTCCTCCTTTTGTCCTAGACAGCCTTATGGGTATGGGAATGAGTTTTACTACTGATGAATAACAGGGTTCAGAAGGCTTATGACAGATTATGGGCATGATCAGGTGCTGCTAGGCAACAGTTTTTAGAGAAACAAATATTCCATTCATCATTCCAAACAAGGATGTAATGACCGATTCTTGAGCAGGAATGGCTGCCAATAAACTTGCCCTTAGCCTAAGTCTATCAGTAACTTTCCCTAGAGTTTCTTCAAGCTTTAGGGCAGTAGGTAGACTACCTCAATAACAATAGCTCATATTGATTTTATAGCACTTTACAAAATATTTCTCTTACAAAAAACCTGTGAGGTAGGTAATCTAAGTATTATTGCCCCCATCTGAAAGATGAAGAAATTGAGGATCACAGAGGTAGTTTGGTGTGATGAACTTGTTCCATTGGGCTTGGGGTTGTTTGAATCCTGATTTGGACATTTACTAGATCTGTGACCTCAGTTTGCTCATTTTAAATGGAAGATAATATTTGTACAACTCCCTAACAGAACCATTGGAGGGATTTAATAGCATAAAGAATGTAAACTCCTTGAAAACAGAGATCGCATCATTTTGTGTCTGTGTATCCTTAGCACCTTGCATAGTGTCCAATATGGCAAGCAGTGGGTGATAAATAAATACTATCGATTGATTGGTTGGTTTTTAAAGAGCATGAAACATGGGTTATTTTTTCAGATTTGAAAACACTCTTTGGGTAGCAATAATTGTTACTGTTTTTGAAGTTATCCTACAGCTTAAACTTTAAAAGACAAATCATGGTCTAAGGATCAGGCTTGCTAAGATCAGAGAGTCTTATCACCAGGTGAGACTGGACACCTTTTGGCTAAAATTGCTTGATAAATCATCTGCTAGATTATAGAGGAGTTGTGATTTATGTCAGTGGAGAAAACACTCACAATAACGAACTCGCTGTTAATCAATTAACCAGCAATTATTTATTAAGTTCTTACATGCTGGCACTGTACCAGGCATCAAATATACAATGTGTTCTCTGAGACCGCTTCCTCTAAATTTGATGCATGGGTTAAATTCCTTGGGAGGCAAGGAGCTACTATTTCAGGTTCAAAGTTCAAGGGATATGAGCACATCCTTCTAAAACTTTCATTCATGAGCCCCCATTGACTTTTTTTTAAACCTTTAATAATTAGCTAATTGACAAAATTAGCTCAGAGTAAAAGCATCACTGAAGGAGCACAACATGAACAGCAATAATGAAATATTCCTTCCATAAAGCTTTGCACACAGTGTTTCTGGGATGGGAAGAGCTCAGCATGGCAGAGGACAGGTCATGCAACTTGGAATCAGAAAGACCTGAATTCTAATCCTAAAGTCTCAGATACTAACAAACTGTGTGACTGGGCAAGTGACTTAATGTTTCTGTGTCTGAAGTTCTTTGTTTGCAACATGCAGGAGCAACAGCACCTAATTCACAGGGTAGAGGTGGTGATAGTCATAATGGGAGTAGTAATAATAGGGGCACTTCCCACTGAGTCTTTTAGGGCAAGTTAAAAGCACTCTTCCTCCTTTCTAACTGTCCTCCTATTTTATGTGGTTCAGTCATTTTTCAGTCTTGCTGGACTCTTCATGCCCTCATTTAGGGTTTTCTTGGCAGAGATATTGAAATGGTTTGCCATTTTCTTCTAATTTTACAGATGAGGAAACTGAGGGTGGCAGAGCCAAGATGGTGGAGTAGAAAGATGCACATACGCTAGCTCTTCCCCCATAGTCCATAAAATACCTGTAAAAGATGACTCTTGGCAAATTATAGAGTGATAGAAGCCACAGAACAACAGAGAAAAAAATATTTTCAGCCCAGGGTAGCCTGCAAGGCCAATAGGAAAGGTCAGTTGCACTGGCCATGGGCTTTGGCCGCCCAGAACCTGGAGCAGACCTCAAGGGCAGGGTCCCCAGCAGCAGCAGTGGAGGTTCCAGATCCCTCAACCCACAGGCACCAAATAGACCTTCAGATGTCAGTGAGAGGGCTTTTTCTAAGGGCAGGAGGGCAGTAGGGTCCCCCTCTGGCCCCAGACCCCAGGCAGCAATGGCAGTGGTAGGGCTGCTGTGGTAGCAGCAGCAGTATCCCTTTGTGGAGCTCTCACCTTAAAGGCCCTGGGGGAATTGGGCAGCTGCTCTGAGTCTCAGCCCTGAGTGGTGGCCCTGACCCCTCCTAAAGACCCTGGGGAAATTAAGCAGCTGATCTGAGCCTCAGACATGAGCCTGGCTAGGGAGTAACTCCTCTCCCTCTATTGTGCCACCTTGGAGGAACTGAGAACTTACAGGTCCCCAGAGTATACCCTCCTCTTGACAAAGGACTCAAAAGTCAAGTAACTGGCTGGGAAAATGCCCAAAAAAAGGAAAAAAAAATAAGACTACAGAAGGTTACTTTCTTGATGAACAGGTACTTCCTTCAATCCTTTCAGGTAAGGAAGCACAATGCTTAACATCAGACTCCTCCAAAATAAATATACAATGGTCTTGGACCATGGAACAGCTCAAAAAAGATTTTGAAAATCAAGTAAGAGAGGTGGAGGAAAAATTGGGAAGAGAAATGAGAGTGATGCAAGAAAATCATGAAAAGTGAGTCAACAGCTTGCTAAAGGAGATCCCAAAAAATGCTGAAAAAAAATAACACCTTTAAAAATAGGCTAACTAAATTGGAAAAAGAGGTTCAACAAGCCAACGAGGAGAAGAAGGCTTTAAAAAGAAGAATTAGCCAAATGGAAAGGGGAGGTTCAAAAGCTTACTGAAGAAAATAGTTCTTTAAAAATGAGAATGGAACAGATGGAAGCTAATGGTTTTATGACAAACCACGAAATTATATAGCAAAACCAAAAGAATGAAAAAATAGAAAACAATGTGAAATATCTCACTGGAAAAAAACTGACCTAGAAAATAGATCCAGGAGAGACAATTTAAAAATTATGGAACTACCTGAAAGCCATGATCAAAAAAAGAGCCTAGACATCATCTTTCATGAAATTATCAAGGAAAACTGCCCTGATATTCTAGAACCAGAGGGCAAAATAAATATTGAAAGAATCCACTGATCACCTCCTGAAAGAGATCCATAAAGAGAAACTCCAAGGAATACTGTAGCCAAATTCCAGAGTTCCCAGGTCAAGAAGAAAATGTTGCAAGCAGCTAGAAAGAAACAATTAGAGTATTGTGGAAATACAATCAGGATAACACAGGATCTGGCAGCTTCTACATTAAGAGATCAACGGACTTGGAATATGATATTCCAGAAGTCAAAGGAACTAAGATTAAAACCAAGAATCACCTATTCAGCAAAACTGAGTATAATACTTCAAGGGAAAAAATTGTCATTCAGTGAAACAGAGAACTTTTAGGCATTCTTGATGAAATAAACAGAACTGAAAAAAAAAATTTGACTTTCAAACACAAGAATCAAGAGAAGCATGAAAAGGTGAACAGGAAAGAGAATCATAAAGGACTTTCTAAAGTTGAACTCTTGACATTCCTACATGGAAAGATAATATTTGTAACCCTTGAGACTTTTCTCAGTATTTGGGTATTTGGAGAGATTGTATACACACACACACACACACACACACACAGAGCATGGGGTGAATTGAATAGGAAGGGATCATATCTAAAAAAATAAAATTAAGGGATGAGAGAGGAATATATTGGGAGGAGAAAGGGAGAAATGGAATAGGGCAAATTATCTCTCATAGAAGAGGCAAGAAAAAGCTTTTTCAATGGAAGGGGAAAGTGGGGAGGTGTGAGGGATAAAGTGAAGCTTACTCTCATCACATTTGGCTCAAGAAAGGAATAACATGCACACTCCATTTGGTATGAAAACCTATCTTACACTAAAGTAAAATAGGGGAGAAGGGGATAAGCAGAGTGGAGAGGATGATGGAAGGGAGGTCAAATGGGAGAAGGGTCCAATTAGAAGTAAACACTCGTGGGGATGGACAAGGTCAAAAAGGAGAATAGAAGAAATGGGTGGCAGGATAGGATGGAGGGAAATATGGTTAGTTTTACACAACATTACTATTATGGAAGTCATTTGCAAAACTGCACATATATAGCCTATATTGAATTGCTAGCCTTCTCAGTAGGGATGGGTGGGGAGGGAGGAAGGAAGAGAAGTTGGAACTCAAAGTTTTAGGAACAAATGTTGAGAATTGTTTTTGTGTACAACTGGGAAATAAGAAATAAAGGTAATGGGAGTATAGAAATTTATCTTGCCCTACAAGACAAGAGAGAAGATGGGGATAAGGAAAGGGAGGGGTGTTAGAAGGGAGGGTAGATTGGGAGGAAGGGATAATCAGAATGCTCAGCATTTTGGGATGGGGGAAGGGGAGAGATGGGGAGAAAATTTGGAACTCAAAATTTTGTGGAAATGAATGTTGAAAACTAAAAGTAAATAAACAGAAAAAACAAAAAAAAGGAAACTGAGTTATGTGACTTGCCCACAGTCACACAGCTAGGAAATGTCTGAGGCCAGATTGGAACCCAGGAAGATGAGTCTTCCTGATTCTAGGGTGAGAATTCTGTCCACTGTGCCACCTAGCAGTCCTTTCTGTCCTTTATCCTTCTTTATCTTGGTCTCTCTTGGGACCAGATAATATAAATTATGCCAACGTTCAGAAAAGCCTTGGAAAAATACAGAAATATCAAAGGGGGAAAGGAAAAAGCTGATAGCCCATTGAAGGTAATGCTGCCACACAATTATGCTCAGTATACTCTGAAATTATAATATGGCCAAATTCTAGGCCAATCATCTTGAACAGTACTTGGCTGTGAAACAACTGTAACAAGAGACAAGCATAGCTATAAGCCAAAAGCATTCATTTACTACTGAACTCAAATCAAAATATAATAAGCAATAGTCTCTGGGGCTTACTCCTTTACACTCCACCTGCTGTTAATACCAATAACAGAATTATATAAATAGATAAATTCCTCTATACTAATGACCTTTAAATTCACTAAGACATTTTCCTTAGTATCTACTCCATAAAACTCTCTCCTCGATGAAATGGCATTATGGTGACATCATTTAAATGTGTCAGTAATGACGCACTTTTGAATGGTCTACTGGTAGGATTACCTTATTCTCTATTAGGATCTGAGGAAAACAGAATTAGAGAAAAGTTCCAATATATGTCTGTGACCAATGTGCAAAGTGAATAACTTTGCTTTAAATATGAAAAGCTTTAAAAAACTTTTTTCCCCCACTTGATTGAAGCAGCAAGTTTTGAACCTTTTCTGAACTTTTTCTGGAGCCAATCCTTGTGAGTTATAGAAACAAGAGTGATCATGTCTCTCTCTTTCTCTTATACAAGATTTTTCCCCACACGCTAATATTTTATTTTTTTCCAATTATATGTAAAGATAGTTTTCAACATTCATTTTTATTAGACTTTGAGTTCCAAATTTTTCTCCCCTCCTCTCTCACCTCCCCAAGCAAGCAATTTGATATAGGTTATATATGTATAATCATTTTAAATATACTTCTACATTGGCCTTGTGAAAGAAGAATCAGAACAGAAGGGAAAAAGCACGAGAAAAAAAAAACTAAAAACAAAAAAGGGAAAATAGTATGCTTTGATCTTCATTCAGAGTCCACAGTTTTGTCTCTGGATGTAGATAACATTTTCTATCATGAAACTTTTGGAATGATCTTGGATCATGGCATTGCTGAGAAGAGCTAAGTCCATCATAGTTGATCACTGTACAATGTTGCTTTTGCTGTGTGCAATGCTTTCCTGGTTCTACTTATTTCACTAAGCATTAGTTCATGTAAGTCTTTCAAGGTTTTTATGAAATCCACCTGCCCATTATTTCTTATAGTATAATAGTATCTCATTACATTTGTATACTACAATTTGTTCAGCCATTCCTCAATTGATGAATGTCTCCTCAATTTCCAGTTCTTTGCCACCACAAAAAGAGCTGCTTTAAGTAGTTTTGTCCATGTGGGTCCTTTCTCCTTTTTTATGATCTCTTTGGGATACAGACTTAGTAGTAGTATTGCTGGGTCAAAGGGTATTCAGTTTTTGTAGCGCTTTAGGCATAGTTCTAAATTGCTCTCTAGAATGTTTGGATCAGTTCACAAGTCCACCAACAATGTATTAGTGTTCCATACCTTCTCCAACACTTACCATTTTTCTTTTCTTATACAAGATCCATGCCCCCTGCCCCTCCTCAAGCCCAAAGAGATGTACCATAAAGAAATAGCAGTTTAAGGGATTGAATCTTTGCTTTTATGTCCCTCATGGCCTACAAAGTCCTTACTGCTTCTCCTTGGGAGACTACCCTCAATTCTATGTCCTATTATTTCCTATTAATCCCATATATAGCTTGCTTTGTAACCCCAGTGCTTAGCACAATGTCTTGCACATAGTATATGCTTATTAGTGTTATAGTGTATCGAGTAGCTAAGGTTTCTATTTCCCTACATACTGACACTCAGGACATAGAAGAGCACAGTGGGTTCTATAGAAAACCTCATTGATCTGACCTGTACAACTATATATATATATATAATACAATAACCAGCTGTATCACTTTGGAAGGCTGTAGCAGCAGCCACGTTCTGGTAATCTTAAAGCATTTTAAAAACACAATTATACATTCATAATGTGCAAGGAAATTTTGCCATTTAGAAATTTGAGGGATCAATCCCTCACCATATACTTCAAGTTTGAAGTCATCATTGTGTCAGGGCCAGGTGAGAGGTTAGGAGCTTCACACTCCCAGGGCCATCTCTGGCCTTAACTAACTCTGTGTCATAGAGAAAGTAATTTTATATCTCTGGGTCTCAATTCTTCATCTGTGTAAAGAAAGGACTGCACAAATCAAGGGTTCTTAACCTCAGGTGTTCAGATTGATAGATTTCTGGAGACCTCTGAACTTGGGTGAGAAAAAAATTACATCTTTATTTTCACTAACTTTTAGCTAACATTTAACATTTCTGTCAATTATGATTTAAAAACCCCACATTATTCTGAAAAAGGGCTCATAGTCTTTATTGCCAGAGGAGTCCATTACACAAAGGAGTCAGCAGCATTAGAAAATTACTTCCATCAACCAATCCCTCAGGGCTACCCCAAGAACCCTGAAAGGGAAATGCAATCTTGCTTCATGATCAGAGACTTATCTGTGGGAGAAGAAATTAGAATAACGCTAATATCCCTCTTACCAAATGTTTTCTAAGGTTTCTTCTAGCTCTAAAAATTCCATGGTTCTATTATTTTCACAGAACCATACTATTTCTGTCATTTCAAACAAAAGACTTTTTGAATATACCTGGTCAGCAAGGGAAGAAAAAGTGATTATACTCTCCTGCTTTTGTGAGTAAGAAACCAGTTAGGGAATTTACAAGGCAGAGTTGAGGAAGGAGTACTTTGATGAGTCCCAGGTCACGAAGCAAAGGTATACTTTTCCTTCAAATTCTAGAGGTACCCGTGAGAGACTGGAGAAGATTCTTTAATGCCATTGGCTTGGACCCCCGCAGTATGCTTCTCCTCAAGATCTTAAATTGAGAATCATTTAGTCAGCCAGCCTTAAACAGCTTAAGTAATAGCCTTAAGTCATACTACAAAAGTAGTATAGTAAAAACACTTGGTACAAAACATTCTCCCCAAAGTCCATGACACATTCTACACGTACAAATGGAGAAGAGTGGGACATGTTCTCAAGCTCAGAGAACACACATAGCATCTTATGTCGGGAAGTCCATTTCTATCACTTATGGAGTATCCAAGATGTTCTCTCTTTAGTATGGAGAATCTACATCCATTCCTTCCTTGGCCGCTGATATAAATACTGCTTCCAGTTGCTGCTGTACCAGGAGAACAATGGGAGGTACAAATCGTTTGGACTCTTCTAAGTCTGCAAGATCCATCTCTAGCCAAGGCCATAGCAGAGGAGGCTTTAACTTAAAGTAAGTAAACTTGCAAAAGTAAAACTTAAAAATAAAACATTTTAAGTTCTAAAATTCCTGGATTCTTGCTAACTTGATGCTTTTATGTAACACCCAGAAGATGTGACCCAGTCTCTCAGTCCGTTGAACAGATTTCTTGTCTGGCAGCATTTCACATCATCAAATGAATTCTATACACTTAGAATAGAGATTATTATTATTTGGTTGAAGATTTTTATCCCTTACTTTAAGTGATATGGGGATAACTTGGCTGAGTATCAATCAACCCTACCCTTATGCTTCGTTCAAAGCATAACTCAGATGTCCCCTCCCCTACACAAAGCCTTTCCTGATTGCCCCCCACTTGTTAACTCTCTCTCTCAATGTATATAGAATTATGTCTGTTTGAGTCTCTCTGTATATTTATATATTACATATAATCTATTATTTGAATTATATGTTATAATATATAGAATTAATATAATATATAAACATTTATATATTTTATAGTTTATCACATATAATTTATACTTTGTCACATTCTATAATTTATATTTATGTGTAACATAAATATATAATGTATATTATATATTTGTGTTTACTTATTTACCTGCATGTTATATCCCTAAGTAGACCATTTGTTTCTTAAAGACATGGGATGTTTTATTTTGCCTTTGTTTCCCAGCACCTAGCATAGTACCTTGCACATAGTAGGCACCTAATATTTTGTGAATTAAGTTTAACTTCTTTGAAGGACATACAGGTAGCAGCTGTAACACCACTGATGACTTATCCAAGATTCTGAGTATAAGGTTCTGCACATGGGATGGTGCATTGATGTCATCTCCTTAGCGTCTTTTCTCTTAGAAAATGATAAAAGAAAGAATAAAACTATAATCTAGCCCCTACCTTGATAAATGTCTCTCCAATTAAAGGCTGTGTGTAATTTCTACTTTAAATTTTAACAATCAAGCATCATATTTCTTCTTGGCATTTCTTATGGTAGCTATTGACTTTGCATAGTTGGGGAGGCAGCCTGGTGCAGAGAGCATTGGACTTGGTCCCAGAAAAATGTGGGTTCAAGTACCACCTCTGTTTCTTACCAGCCATGTGACCTGGCAGAAATCACTTCAAATCTTTTTGTCTTGCTCTCCTCCTCTGTAAAATGGAAATAATAATATTCCTACTATCAACCTATGGGCTTGCTGTGAGGAAAGTACTCTGTAAACTTCAGAGCTCTACACAAATGGAGTTAGGATTGTTATGGATAATAGCATTCCTGTTAGCAACAGCTACTGCTCAGGAAGGGCCTTCTTGTACTGAGCTTCCCATTACAAAGCTAATGTTCTACCAGAACAGTAGGAATATTTTACAAAAGGCATTTTTTTTCTTTCTTTATAAAAAGATTTAAATTTCTCATCAAGCCGGTCACTGGGCTAGGCTACTTCAAGCTGAGCAGACAGTTTAAAAAGGAAACTCCTATTTGGTTAGCTGGGGAATTGCACTTGCTCAGATTTAAACCTGATATTGAATGAACTAATATCCTGTTAATGAGGTGTCACTCTATACACTGGGATTTGGGTGGAAAAAAGAAAGAGAGCAGTTCTCCTGCCAGATTCTGAGAGACATTTACTGAGTAATCATCCAATGCAAGGGACTATATGAGACCCTGGGTGGCAGAGGTTAATCAAAGACAGAAATCATCCTCTGCCCTGAGAGGCCACTCAGACTCAGAGGTTTTGGGAGGAAAGGGCACATTTCTTGATTTGATTTCTTTGATTTCTTGATCTCCTGAATTCTTTTCCCCCAAACTGGTTTTCTTGTAAGTAGCCCATGAGGTGGTGGAGTGTGTGTGTGTGTGTGTGTGTGTGTGTGTGCGCACACGTGCGTGGGGGGGGGTTGTGGGTGTGTGTGTGGACTTCCTTCTAAATTGTCCACTTGCATCTAAGATAGGGAGAGGTCTTCCTTAATTCCTATATACTGTATACTCCATTGGAATCAAGCTATTCAATGCCCCCTCCTCCCACACATCTCATTCTGGGTCTTTACTCTTGTTAATTCTTTACCTGGAATATCCTCTCCCCACTGTCTCTACTAATGAAAATTCTGCCCCTTATTGGATGTTATCATTGTCCCATCAAGTTGAACACTGTGGTGCTATACTTTCTTTGGCCATCTTCATATATCTCCAAAGAGTAAATAAAATCTCTTCTCCTCTTTTTGTGTTCATGGCTTATTTCAGCTCATTTTGAGATTTGTTCCCTCTGACACTTTCCTTATAGGATTGCCCTACTGCTTTGTTTTCAGGCTTCATTACTTGACCTTGCTTCCATCTTCTATGAATGATTTTTGAGAAAAAAAATTTGAGTGGAGAAAAGGGGAATGATTATCAATGCTGGAGGGGAAAGGAGATTTAAAAATGGATGTCTCTTACTTAGGGGAGATGAAATGATGATATTAGATAGAAAAACTCAACTTTTATTTTGCACCCAGATTTTTTTATGCCAAGGAGAATTATCTTGGGACGGTGAAGATTGGAACATAGATTTTATTAATTAGTTGTGAAATAGGATGAGTTAGAAGATGGTGAGCAGGTCCCTGGCTCTCCTTGAGGAGTTCAAGTTCACAGATCAGTATGAATGGCTTATTTGGATCCTGAAAGATCTAAGAGATATGAATGTTCTGTGCTCTCAGTGATCCGTGGAAGATTCTGAAGAAAATTCTGGACAAGGTTTGACAAGACTAAAGAAGGAATGTTGTCTTAAGTTTTTAAAAACAGAAGTGGGTAAAATCTGTGAGTTATTAGTGAGGGTCCTTGATGTTGATTCCCTGAAAAACTAAAAATTTCGTGAAAGAAATGAAACAGTATGTGAGAATCTGGAAAGGGACAGAGTGATGACTAAGGCAGAATAACTTTATCAAGAACAAGTCCTGTATGACCAACCTTATTCTTTTTCTTTTCTTTTTTTTTGGCCAGGGTAACTAGAATGATCCATCTGCGGGATAGTAGTGAAATTGCTTCCAACAAAGCATTCAGTGGGCAGCTAGGTAGCAGAGTGGATAGAGTGCTGGATCTGAAGTCAAGAAGCCTCATTTTCATGAGGTCAAATCCAGTCTCAGACATTTATTATCTGTGTGATCCTGGGCAAATCTCTTAACCCTGTTTGCCTCAATTTCCTTATCTATAAAATGAACTGGAGAAGGAAATAGCAAACCAGTTGACATGATTGAAATGACTAAACCACAACTAGTGTTATCCTTGTGGACAGAATGGAAGGTTGTGGGATACATGATAGTGTAGATATATATATTTTGAACTTGCCCAGTGACTAGATACAAAGGAATTCAACAATGGGTCAATATGATTATGGGGGAGGTGGCTCTAGGGAAATACCCTGAAGATTTAGTCTTGGCCCTGTGCTATTCAACATGTTTATCAGTGAGTTGGATGCATCTATAGAAACTTTGCTCATCAAAATTGAACATGGCGTGAAGTTGAGAAGGATGGCAGAGGAGATCAGAAAAGACCTCAATAGCTTAGTACAATGGAACAAATCTAATGCAATGGAATTAAGAGAGATCTAAATGTAAAATTTTATATTGGTATTAAAAAAAAAACTTCACAAGTATAGGATGAGGAAGGCATGGCTGAAAGAATTCATGTGAAAAATATCTAGACCTTTTATTAGGGGATTGCAAGATCAGTATGAGTCAACAGTCTGATTTGCAACCAAAATGTATAAACACAATTTGAGACTGCATTAAGAGAGTCTCAGTCCTGAGCACAAGGGTAGTAGTGGTCCTCCATTCAGTACTCCCAGTTTTATTTAGAAAGGGCAGTGATAAGCTAGAAAACATGAAGAAGAGGATGATCCGAGCGATAAAGAGTCTACTATACAAGGACAAGGTTGAAGAAATAGGATTTTTACCCTGGAGAAGAGATGACCTAGCATGGACGTGACATTCGAATGGTTGAAAAAAGTATTAGATTTATTCCGCTTACTACGTGTTGAACTACATCACCAATGAAGCTTTATTCAAGCTTCTGCTAATTCTATGATTTTGCAAATCTAGAAAGCAAAACTAGGAGCCATTCATTGATGGAAGCCACAGAGAGACTGGTACTATTGTGATGTAAAGAAAACTTCCTAACAATTAGAGCTCTCTCAAAATGGAATGATTCCCTTCGGAGATAGTGGGTCCTCCCTTGCTATTCAAGCAAAGGTTGGATGACTCCTTACCAGAGACCTTGTACAGAGAATTCTTCTCTTCCCCCTTCCCGTCATGAACTTGTTTCCAATTGTCTTCAGTTTTTTTCGCAAAATTCTCTATTTGTTTTCAATTTTCAACAATCACTTCCATAAGTTTTAAATTTTCTCCCCCTTCCTCCCCAAGATGGCATGTAATCTGATATAGATTCTGCACATACATTCTTATTAAATGCAATTTCACAGTAATGTTATGTATAAGAATTAAAACAAATAGGAGAAAGCATGAGAAAAACTAAATAAAACCAAACATAACAAAAAAGAAAACAGTCTGCTACATTTGGCATTCCAACTCCATAATTCTTTCTCTGATGTGGATGGCAAATAGGTACACGATCTAGGTATAAGGGCTGAAAACTATAAACAAATTAGGGGAGCAAAGAATAATTATTTGTCAGATTTATGGAGAATGGAGGAATTTATGACCAAATAAGAGATAGAGAATATTATGAAATGCAAAATGGATAATATTGATTACATTAAATTGAAAAGTTTTTTCACAATCAAAGCCAATGCAACCAAGATTAGGAGGGAAGCAGAAAACTGGAAAAGAATTTTTACAACTAGTGTCTGTGATAAAGGGTTCATTTCTAAAATATATAGAACTGAGTCAAATTAATAAGAATATGTGTCATTCCCTAATCGATAAATGGTCAAAGGTTATGAAGAGGCAGTTTTCAGAGGAAGAAATTAAAACTATCAATAGTCGTATAAAAAATGCTCTAAATTAGTATTTCTTTCTTTTTTTTAGAGCTTGCTGTCCCTCTTCAGCTGAATTCCCCTGGAGTATTTTAGGCCTTTGTGTCTTGTTTTCCTCTAAACACTTTAGAATCCATTTCTAAAAAATCCAAGATGCAAATCAGACTATACACTCTGGTCCAAGGTCAGTGAAACTTTAGGATGAAGAATATGTAATGTTGCTACTTTCACTTGTTTGCTCAGTGAAATTTTTTATGACATTAACATCTCTTTAGAACATGTAACTTCTTTGTTGGCATCACTCCAAACTCTAATTTTGACATGAATCTCGACAGAAGCTAGAAAAGAAAGAAAGTTGAGGTTCCTTCCTTTCATGACAAAACACTATTATTTCCTTATCTTCAGAATTGGTGTTATCTAGACAGAGAGCCAATTTGGAAAGAGAGAGAAGGTGGTTGTGTTTGGGCAGTGGTTTTTCATCAGTCAGGCATGATTCTGTCCTTTCCCAGAATAGAGCAGTGAGAGGGAAGATAGAGAAGGTGGACTAATTACAGTTTCTCTCCCTTGCTTCAGTGTCACTGTATTATTCTGATTGAAGTTAATTCTCAGAATATAGCAGTAATAATAATATTTGTATAGCACCTTAAAATTTGCAAAGTGCTTTACAAATATTATCTTATTTTACCCTTACAACAGTCCTGCTATTATTACCTCCATTTTACAGAAGAGAAAACGGTGGTAGACAGAGCATAAGTGACTTACCCAGGGTCCCAAAGCTAGCAATTATATAAGGTGAGATTTGAACTCAGGACATCCTGACTCCAGGTCCAGCACACTAGATGCTTCTCTGCCTCATTAACATTTGTAGAGCAAGTCAAGATTTACAGAATGTTTTTCCTCATGAGAAACCCAATCAGTTTGGTAGTGTCAGTATTTTTAATTCCCCCATTTTAAAGATGAGATAATAGGTTCATAGAACTAAAGTGATTTATCCAAGGTCATAGAGTTTAGTAAGAGCTGGGACTAAACATTTATTCAGTGTGTTGTATTGGCAGGTACCATTCGAAGTACTGAGGAATACAGCACCAAAGGTGCAAAAAATCCTGCCTTCAAGTAGCTTACATTCTGAGGTCATGAGGCCTTAGAACCAGTCAATCAATCAATGAACAGTTATTAAGTTGCTAACTTGTGTCCTAGCATCTGGATACACACAGGCAAAAATGAAACATTTCTAAAGAAGTACAGATCTGTTCAAAGAGACATGTGCACATATAAGTATATTAAAAAGTATATGCAGGGGGGAGGAGCCAAGATGGCGGAGTAGAAAGACTTACATATGCTAGCTCCAAACCCACAGCCCATAAATTACCTGTAAAAAGAACTCCCCACAAATTCTGGAGCAGTGCAAGCCCGCACAGCAACGCAGTGGAGGAGATTTCCATTCCAGAGAACCCTGAAAAACCGACCCCAAAGGTCCATCACGCACTGGACAGTGGAGCCCACCCCTGCCCTGCCCTGGCCGCAGGGCCGCAGAGGAGCAGATCTGAGCAGGCTTCAGGGATGGAACCTCCGGCAGCTGCGAAGGTCCCTCCATGCACAGGTGCTACAGGTCAGTGACAGAGACTTCTGGGCTGGCCAAGAGGGGAGCGGGGTGTCTCCATAACTCGGGCCCCCTTGGAAAGCAGCAGGAGAGGCAGCAGCAGAGGCAGCGGCGGCCCGGAACTCCTGGAGCAGACAGGAGCTCAGGGCCATTACTGAAGATCTCTGCATAAACCCCCTGAGGGAACTGAGCCTGGGAGGTAGCCCTGCCCCCACCCAAGCACCAGAACTTAAGCTCACAGTGAATAGCAGCCACACCTGCCGGTGAAAGCCCTGAGGCTGGGGAGCAGCATTTGAATCTCAGACCCCAAGCACTAGCTGGGCAGATCTAGGCAGGGGTGGAGAGGAATCTCAGAAGTCAAGTAACTGGCTGGGAAAATGCCCAGAAAAGGGAAAAAAAATAAGATCATAGAAGGTTACTTTCTTGGTGAACAGATGTTTCCACCTTTCCTTCTGATGAGGAACTACATTGCTTACCATCAGGGAAAGACATAGAAGCCAAGGCCTCTGTATACCAAAAATCTGAAATAGATATCCAATGGGTTCAGGCCATGGAAGAGCTCAAAAAGGATTTTGAAAATCAAGTTAGACAGGTGGAGGAAAAACTGGGAAGAGAAATGAGAGAGATGCAAGAAAAGCATGAAAAATGGGTCAATACCTTGCTAAAGAAGACCCAAAAAAATGATGAAGAAAATAACACCCTGAAAAATAGGCTAACTCAATTGGCAAAAGAGGTTCAAAAAGCCAATGAGGAGAAGAATGCTTTAAAAAGCAGAATTAGCCAAATGGAAAAAGAGGTTCAAAAGCTCACTGAAGAAAACAGTTCTCTCAAAATTAGAATGGAACAGATGGGGGCTAATGACTTTCTGAGAAACCAAGAAATCACAAAACAAAACCAAAAGAATGAAAAAATGAAAGATAATGTGAAATATCTCATTGGAAAAACAACTGACCTGGAAAATAGATCCAGGAGAGACAATTTAAAAATTATGGGACTACAAAAAGAGCCTAGACATCATCTTTCATGAAATTATCAAGGAAAACTGCCCTGAGATTCTACAACCAGAGGGCAAAATAAGTATTGAAGGAATCCATTGATCACCACCTGAAAGAGATCCAAAAAGAGAAACTCCTAGGAACATTGTGGCCAAATTCCAGAGTTCCCAGGTCAAGGAGAAAATATTGCAAGCAGCTAGAAAGAAACAATTCCAGTATTGTGGAAATACAATCAGGATAACACAAGATCTAGCAGCTTCTACATTAGGTGATCGAAGGGCATGAAATATGATATTCCAGAAGTGAAAGGAACTAGGACTCAAACCAAGAATCACCTAACCAGCAAAACTGAGTATAATACTTCAGGGGAAAATATGGTCTTTCAATGAAATAGAGGACTTTCAAGCATTCTTGATGAAAAGACCAGAGCTGAAAAGAAAATTTGACCTTCAAACACAAGAATGAGAAGAAGTATGAAAAAGCAAACAGCAAAGAGCAGTCACAAGGGACTTGCCAAAGGTGAACTGTTTACATTCCTACATGGAAAGACAATATTTGTAACTCTTAAGACTTTTCAGTATCTGGGTAGTTGGTGGGACCACACACACACGTACACACACGCATACACACATGTACACGTGTGCGCACACACACATACACACATGCATGCACACACAGAGACAGAGAGCACAGAGTGAATTGAATAGGATGGGATCATATCTTAAAAAAATTAAAGTAAACGGTGAGAGAGAAATGTAGTGGGAGGAGAGAGGGTAAAATGGAATGGGGTAGATTATCTCTCCTTCAAGAGGCAAGCAGGAGACTTTTTAGTGCAGGGAAAAAGAGGAGAGTTGAGAAAAAAACATGAAGTTTACTCTCATCACATTCAACTAAAGGAAGGAATAAAATGCACACTCATTTTGGTATGAAAACCTATCTTACAATACAGGAAAGTGGGGGAGAAGGAGATAAGCAGGGTGGGGGAGATGATGGAAGGGAGGGCAATGGGAGGAGGGAGAAATTTGAAGTCAACACTCTTGGGGAGGGACAGGATCAAAAGAGAGAATAGAAACAATGGCGGGCAGTATAGGATGGAGGGAAATACAGTTAGTCTTACACAACACAACTATTATGGAAGTCATTTGCAAAACTACACAGATATGGCCTATATTGAATTGCCTGCCTTCCCAAAGGGAATGGGTGGGGAGGGAGGGATGGGGAGAAGTTGGAACTCAAAGTTTTAGGAACAACTGTTTAGTATTGTTGTTGCTACTAGGAAATAAGAAATACAGTTAAGGGGGAATAGAAAGTCATCTGGCCCTACAGGACAAAAGAGAAGATGGGGACAAGAGAAGGGAGGGATGATAGAAGAGAGGGCAGACTGGTGATAGGGAAAATTAGAATGCTTGGTGTATTGGGATGTGGGGAGGGGCCAAATGGGGAGAAAATTTGGAACCCAAAATTTTGTGAAAATGAATGTAAAAAGTTAAATAAATAAATTTATATTTAAAAAAATGTTAAAAAAAAAGGTTTTATCATGGAACTGGGGAAAAATAAAATATTATTTTTTTAAAAAAATAAAATAATTCTCAATCTACAAAAAAAGTATGTGCAAAATATGAAGTAAATAATATGAGATGAATAAACATAAGTACATTAAAATGTAGACACAATATATGAAGTAAATAAATATTAATATGATAAGTATAAAAATTATAAATATAAGTAAATAAATATAAATGTAAATAAATATAAGATATGAAGTAAATAAACATGAAGCAAAAACTAAATAAATATAAGTAAATAAATAATAAATATAAATGAATGAATATATGAAAGACATAAATTTTTTTTAAAAAAGTAATTTGGAGAGAGGCAATGATAGGTGGGGGATGGGGAGAGGATTCATGAAGGAGTGGATTCTTAACTGTACTTTGAAGGAATTTAAACTGTAAGGGAAAAATTGTGAGAAGGGAATATAAAACCCTCCAGTGCAAGCTTCCAAGGACTAATGAAATAGTAACTTGTGCAAAGGTGTAATCATGACTGAGACAGGTTGGGATCCAGAGGCGATGTCTTTGCTGCACAAAATTTAGATGCCACCAGAGCTAAGGGGGGGGATCAAAGGTAGAGAGGAGAGATCAGAGAAAAGAGAGAACAAATGCCCAGAGACTAGATCTTCTCCCACAGAGAAGAGTCTATAAAAAGTGACTCCAGGATGAAGAGTGAATTTTTTCTTTCTTTTTCGGCTGTGTAAAAATGAGACTCAGCCTGACTGCTGTCTTCCTTTCTTTCCTCCTCTCTGTCTGCACAGGAAAATGTTTTTCTCCTAGAGTTTCTCTCTGTCGAAACATAGATATTTCATTGTACAATCATTGTTGTTCATCTTCTGCTTATTGAATATGACAATAAATGCCATTAGAAGAATGTGCCCAGGAAGAGGAGCAGGTCTGAGACAGTTTTAATTTCACTGAATATATAAGCTAAGACCTTGCTTTTGGCTTGAAGGTCAAGGAGACCACCTGTGGGTCATAGGATGTGAATTGTTTATCCTACAAAAAGCTAAAGTCCCAAGGACATTATTAGAATGGCATCTGCCCCTGAGACCATGAGCTTGTCTTTCATTTCTATTGATTTTAATCACCAGCTGTGATGACCTATCTATTGGGCTCCTGAGACTGGGTATTCCCTCTCCTCCTTCAGTCTCTAGAGAGAGGAAGGAAGGGAGAGTGAGAAAGGGAAGGGATTAGAGGAAACGTTGGCCCTCAAGGTGGGCACAGGGCAGTCAGTGAGGCCTTTAATTCTCCCTCCCTTTTTCTGGCTGGCAATGTAGGATATGTAAAAAATTAGAGAAAAATAAGAGCCAGGATGACAGTAACATTCAGGAGCTATAAACGCATTCCAGACACGGAGGAGTATCTGAAGAGTTGGAATGCTGTGTATAGGCACAGTGAGTATGTCAGTCTGACCAGAACAGAGAGAATGCTCATCAGAATACTATGAGTTAAGATCAGAAAGTTAAGTGGGAGCCAGATTGTGATGGGCTTGGCCATTGTTCATTCTTAATTCTCAAAGGGGACCAGTGATGGGCTTTAGATGCCAGGCTGAGGAATCTGCATTTTATCCCATAGACAATAAGGACTCATTGAAGACTTTTCAGTAAGGGATAATGTACTCAGAGTCCATGTTTTAGGAATATTGATTTCTCAGCTATGTGGAGGGTAGATCAACTAATGAATGAATAATCCTACTTACTTACCATGCACAAGACTTTGTCAGCAATGATACATATTGCTGGTTAGCCAATCCCCTACCAAGAAAGCAGTAGGGACAAGGACATTCACCCTATTCCCCTTGAATTTTAGATGGTTCTTTCGCATGTGATTTTTGACCCAACAAGACCTCCAACTTTTTTATTAAGATATCATGTTGTATTCTTTTGCTTCGTAATAAATGAAGCATTTGTAATAAATGAACTCACAAAGAGTTTAGAGCCTAAGGGCAGACTCTGGAGGCAGATACATCCTTATTCAAATGTAAAAACCAAAATATATTCTAGAGTGAAATGCTATATTTGAAGCATCTGTTATTTGTGAGTGTTTGTTTTCCTCACAACCTGTGATTTCATACATGTGGGGAAGTCCTTGGTATGGAAAGTTCAATAGTATGCTGATAAATTTTTACCAGCTTCAAGTGGGAGGAAAGGAGATGTGCATACAACACACTTTACATTGAAGCTTTATCATTTATATTTTCTCCATTAATTTCCTTAGTCTTGTAAATCAACAAAACAATAAGTTAAAACCTGATTTATAGCATTTTTAAATCTCCAAGGTGAACATTTTCACATCAAAACTTTAACAATTATCTCTTTCCAGCTATTGGAAGTGGCAAAAGCACACCCCTGGGAACCTTTCTCTGGCTGTTATTTAGATTGACAGCTAGTCTGTAACCTACACTTAAAGTTTCCCAGGCACTGAGAATGACTTGACTAAGGTCTCACAGCCAGTATATGTCTTTCTGACCCTTAAGGACAGATATGTATCTTCTCCCATATTTGAGATTATCTAGACCAATACTCCTTTCTTATGGGATTGGTGGTAGGTCATTGTTGAGTAATCTACAAAAATTAAAATAACATCTTTCTTTGTAAAATAAATAATGCATATTATAAATACTGTGGTAGCCTAATGAATACCTTTTAAATAATGTATTTCCTTTCCCCCTTTTTTCTTGCCTGGAACATTGTGACTCCTTAAGCATATGTGATGGATTTACTTTCAGATCTGAATAAGAACGAAACTGTAAGTAAAGTAACTGTTTTAGACATTTGAAACACTGAAAGGCAAAAAAAAAAAAAATCCAAGACAGAGGCTTTAGAGAGGTGGGAGGACAGGATGACTTAAGCATTTTTCTAAGGTGTTTTTCTACCAACATTGAATAATTCTGTGGCTCTTCTGACTCCCTGATCTGTCTGCTTCAAGAAATAGACATTAGGCCCATATTCTTTTTTACTTGTATTCAGTTGTGTATCATGCATGGTCCTGAGGGTAGCTGGAGGACGGGAGCCATGGGAGCTTTCAGGCTTTGTCAGCAATGATCCATTTTGGTGGTTAGTCAATTCCCTACCAAGAAAGCAGTAGGGACAAAGACATCCACATGATTCCCCTTGAACTTTGGATGGCTCCTTCACACATGACTTTTGGCCCAACAAAACCTCCAACTTTTTTATTAAGATATCATGTTGTACTCTTTTGGTTAACGCTTTTTTGTATATGTGACTCTGTGGCCCTACAATGATTCAGAATGGAAGCAGTATGGAGTATTAGATCTGGGTTCAAATCCTGCATCTGATATTCCCAAACTATGGTGCCTTGGATAAGTTAGTTCACTTCCTTGAATGTTAATTTCCTCTTCTAATACAATGAGAGGGTTTGACTAGATGGCCTATGAGATTTCTTTGAGTCTAAATCCTACTATGACCCTATGATTGAGTCCCTAGGTCTTGTCACTATTTGCCCTGTCATTGCCTTTATGCTGTAGTATCTGCTCTGCCTCTATGTCTTGCAATCCCTACTACTGCCATCTAATCTTCTGATTTAACTTAAGGACTCCTGGCCCTTTCTATCTCCATAAAACTGAACTCTGGATTTCTATGTCTTTTCATTCTTGTAGCCAAACTTTCTACTCTGTGTTGTCCTTCCCAATTAGCCAGTGAGCTTTTTGAGAGTAAGGACTAACCCACTTTTTCTATTTGAAAACTCAGTGCTTGACATGTAGTCAGAGTTTAATAAATTTTTTTTATCTCTCCATCCATTCATGCATTCATTCACTCACTTGTTCATCTATCCATTTATTTATCCATTCCTCCATTCTTCAGTTCATTTATTCAATCACCCATACACTCATTCATTCATCACCAGTAGAAAAGAATAGCTCTTTACCCATTGGGAGCTAGAGTTAGCCTTATGCAAAGGTGAGTTAAGCAGTCACTAGCAATGACATGGTGGAAAAACACTGGCCTGGAATCAGAAGAGCTAGGACTGATGCTCAACTCATTGATGCCATAAACTTGGGCAAGTAAGTTGAACATACTGACCTTTAATTTGATCACTTGTAAAACAGGACTGATCATAATTGCATGCTATTGACTTCATAAGACTTTTGTAGAGACTACAAGGATTCTTAGCAACAATCTCATTCCACCTATACCTGATACCTAAACAAGAATCTTCTCTGGACCATAGTCAATCAGTGATTGTCTACCCTTTTCTGGAAAATCTCCAGGGAGGGGGAACGCTTACCTGATGGGGCATCCCATTCCTCTTGTGGATGACACTGATTATTTGGAATTTTCCCTTAGTTTGTTGTTTGGAAGTTTTTCCTTATATTAAGCTTACATTTATCTCTCTGAAATTTCTACCCAGTGTTTTGTCAACTCTCCCAGTGAGTACTGGATGCACAAAATGAAAGGAATTAGCCCCAAAGGATCTCTAATTGTTATGATGTATTGGAGAGGAGGAGGCCTTCTGACACTTCATGCCTAATCGAAGCAGCTAACAGGCGGAGGACAACACCTACCATCCTTCTCTTCCCTCTCACTCCCATTTCCCTCCACCAAACAACAATAACCTAGGGAATAAAATACCTAAGAATATCCTCAGCACTTTATAAGTCAGTCCCAGTCCCATATCTTCCCTTAAATTGTAAATGGGGTTAGATCTTTACAGACACTAGTATGAACAAAAATCATCACAGGACAGGACGAGAAAGCTGAAAACAATCTACATTACACATATTTGTATTACACGTGTAAGTGTTTTGTAATCTGCAGAAGGGCATACAAAATTTAAGCCATTTTACTTATATGAAATTCTTTCCTAGAAGGCAGGTTTTGAGGATGGATGAAGCTGAACAGAGCTCAAGACACACGAGTAGTGAGGGAGTGCCGTAATAATGGGGATGATGTTAAAATGCAGTGATATTTGTAAAGTGCTTAGGGGCAAGATGGAGAACTAAATTCAGATTTCTTGACTCCCAGATATGGTACATTGTTGTTTTTTTTATTTTAATAATCTACTAATATACATTGTCTTATATTTGTAATTGTCCTCTCATGTGGGTTTGTGTCTCCAAATAGAATGCAATCTCCTGAGGGAAGATACTATCCTATATTTTATGTACTTAAACAGCACCTATCAAGATGCCTTACCTTTAGCAAAAATATGAAAAAACTACACAATTTTTCCTATAAACAGTCATATTGGTAGCTTCATTTTTTTAAGATTATGAAAGCAAGGGATTCAAATTGAGTTGTACTACATAAGCAAAATGTAATATAAAGACTTAGTGTCAGGAGAAATCTGGTTTCAAATCCTGCTTCTGACACTAGGTTAAGTGACCATGGGAAAGTCATTTAATCTCTTTGGTTCTCAGTTTCTTTACTTGTAAAATGATCATAAAAAAGTTGTATAGGATTCATCTTGTAGGATTGAAAATTTACAGCCCCTTAAAGGGCTAGACACATTCTCTTTACTGTGGACAGAGGCTCAAATTTAGAGCTCTTATCATAAATACTGAGTTTTAAGGTCCTAGGTTCTCATGCAGTGCTCCAGGGGTGGTATCTCCTTGGCAATAATCACTTTTGAATTTTGCTTTGGATTATTTGCAGGAGGGAGAATGAAGGATAAAAGGCTTGAGTGGCACATTCATATTCAGGAGACAGCTTTAATTTTTCATTTCTGAATATATTTTTCTGTTGAAAAATCTTATATCCTTTTCCAAAAAAAGACACTTTTTTTTGAAGGTGTAGTAAGCAGGGATAAAGGATTGAGAAATCATTCTGTGCCCATCAGTTTCCCTTCATCTCTTTCTGTCCCCAGTCTCAGGCTCTTATATGCCATTAGGCTGAGTACGAAAGCTGTGAGAATGAAAAAATTTTTTAAAGGTGTGCTAGGCCTTGGTGGGTACAATAAGATCCTAGAGCAGACTGATCCTTAGTAGATGTAATTACAGCCACACTCCATGCTGGAATTTTCCTTCCTTTCCCCTTTCTATTCTACTGTCAAAGAAAAAGAATACAAGTTGGAGGACTGAAGAGACAGTAAAAGACAGTCACAGAGATAGCGGCAACCGATGGAAACTAGAGGGACGTAGAAAAGGGAAAAGTCTAAGGCAAAAAAAAATGGCAGCCAAAAAAGTTAACAACAGCTTAGGTGGCATTAGAAGGGTATACTGTCAAGATTAAAGAGGCGACAATTCTGATATAATCCTCTGGTCAAATCACATCTGGAGTGTTGTGTACAGCTCTGAGTGCCCCATCTTAAGAACAATATTGACAACTGGGGTACACACAGAAGAGGATGATGACAGGGCTTGTGTCTCCAAGCCTAGAGAAAAGAAGACTTGGGTGGGTAGAATGTTATAGCTTTCTATAAGTTTGTGAAAACAAATTGGCATTTGTTGAAGGGTTGTCACTCAGAAGAGGAGAATTTGACTCTTTCTGTTTGGACTGGGAGAGCAGGACTAGGGACAGTACAGGCAGGTTACATATAGGCAGATTGAGGTTTGATATAAAGCATTACTGCCTTTGGAAATACAATTAAATAGAGACTAGGGCACAATTAAAGAGATACTGCAAACTAAATTGAAATCTCATGGTAGGGGTAGAATGTTCTGGAAGGAAAACTTTGTAAATGCTGGACAGTGTGAATTTTTTTTTTTGGATGGGATTGAGACTTTTAAATTTCCTAAAGAGGCAGAGGAGGAGAAACATTTAGAAAATGGTTATAAACCAACCCTTATCTCAAACTCTAAAAAAAAAAAAAGTTTTATTGTTACTTTTTATTTTTAACTAGAGTAATTTTCCCCTAAGTACTCTACTCCTAAATCCTCCCCTTACCTCCCCCATGAACCCTCCATTCTTTGTAACAAGCAAAAACATTTAAGCAGAAAAATAGTCCAGATGTAGTGATTGCTTCTGGATCTGGAGTCAGAGGACCTGAAATTGAATCTTGGTTCTTTCATGTTCTACCTGTGTGACTATGAGAAAGTTATTTAACCTCTGCTGATCTCCATTTTTTCATCTATAGAATTGGGGGGAAGGAATTAAAAGAGAAGTTCTTTCTTATTTATTTAAGTTTTCAGCATTCATTTCCACAAAATTTTGAGTTCCAAATTTTCTCCCCATCTTTCCCCTCCCCCACCCCAAAACTCCTTGTATTCTGATTACCCCTTCCAGCAATCTGCCCTCCCTTCTAACACCTCTCCCTTCCCCTATTCCCATTTTCTCTCTTGTCCTGTAGGCAAGAGAATTTTCTATACCCCATTACCTGTATTTCTTATTTCCCAGTTGTACACAAAAACAATTCTCAACATTTGTTCCTAAAACTTTGAGTTCCAACTTCTCTTCCTTCCTCCCTCCCCACCCATCCCCACTGAGAAGGCAAGCAATTCAATATAGGCTATATATGTGTAGTTTTGCAAATGATTTCCATAGTAGTCATGTTGTATAAGACTAACCATATTTCCCTCCATCCTATCCTGACACCCATTTCTTCTATTCTCTCTTTTCACCTTGTCCCTCCCCAAGAGTGTTTACTTCTAATTGGACCCACCTCCCATTTACCCTCATTTCCATCATCCTATTTCCTTTGGCTTCTGGGATATTATTATCCAAGCCCTTTGACCCCTTAGGTAGAAGATGCTAGATCCTGTGATAATCTGATTATATTTCTATAATGCTTGAATTGTTTTTTCCTAGCTGCTTGCAATATTTTCTCCTTGACTTGGGAACTCTGGAATTTAGCTACAATATTCCTAGGAGTTTCTCCTTTTGGATCTCTTTCAGGAGGTGATTGGTGATTGGATTTATTTTGCCCTCTGGTTCTGGAATATCAGGGCATAATTTCATGCAAGATGATGTATAGGCTCTTTTTTTTGATCATGACTTTCAGGTAGTGCCATAATTTTAAAATTATCTTTCCTGGATTTATTTTCCAGGTCAGTTGTTTTTCCAATGAGATATTTCAATGAGATATTTCACATTATCTTCTATTTTTTCATTCTTTCAGTTTTGTTTTGTAATTTCATGGTTTATCATAAAGTCATTAGCTTCCCTCAGCTCCACTCTCATTTTTAAAGAACTATTTTATTCAGTGAGCTTTTGAACCTGCTTTTCCATTTGGCTGATTCTGCTTTTTGAAGGCTTCTTCTCCTCATTGACTTTTTGGACCTCTTTTTCCAATTTAGTTAGCCTATTTGTAAAGGTATTATTTTCTTCAGCATTTTTGGGGTCTCCTTTAGCAAGTTGTTGACTCGCTTTTCATGATTTTCTTGCATTGCTCTCATTTCTCTTCCCAATTTCTCCTCCACCTCTCTTACTTGATTTTCAAAATCCTTTTTGAGCTCTTTCATGGCCTGAGACCATTGCATATTTGTTTGGGATGCAGAAGTCTTGAATATCATGTCTTCCCCTGATGGTAAGCATTGTTCTTCCTCATCTTAAAGGATGTGAGAAAAAACCTGCTCACCAAGAAAGTAACCTTCTACAGTCTTATTTTTTTTTCCCTTTTCTGGGCATTTTTCCATCCAGTTACTTGACTTTTGGGTCCTTTGTCAAGAGTAGGGTATGCTCTGGGGACCTGTAAGTTCTTAGTTCTTCCAAGGTGGCACAATCAAGGGAGAGGAGTTACTCCTCAAGGGCCTCCAGATCCACCACACCAGCACTTCTCCTTACCCCAGGACCATGTTCAGAGCTGAGATTCAGATTAGCTGCTCAGTTCTTCTAGGGGCTAAATTTAAGATGAGGGCTCCAATAATGGACACTAGCTGCTGGCTGCCAGGGTCACTGCAGTTACCGCCTGAGGCTGGGGCTAGGGAGGATCCTGCTCCCTTGTCACCAAGGTGAAAAAGTTTTCTCACTGACCTTTGAAGCTGCCTTTGGTACTTGTGGGCTGAGGGATCTGAGACCATCACTGCTGCTGGGGATTTCATCCCCAAGGCCTGCTCCTGTCCTGCTCCTCCTAGTGCCACACAGCCAAAGCTGGGCTATGTTCTGCTCAGCATCTGGTGTGATAGACCTTTCCCGTTGGCCTTCCAGGTCACCCTGCGCTCATAATTCTGTGGCTTCTGCTGCTCTAGAATTTATTAAGGGTCATTCTTTACAAGTATCTTATGGGGGGAAGAGCTAGTGTATGTATGTCTTTTTACTCCACCTCTTGGCTCTGCCCCCCTAAAAAAGAGGTTTTTAATTGAGGGTTTGTGAATAGATTTCAGGGAGCCTTTGAACTTGAACAGAAAAAAATTATATCTTTATTTTCAATAATCTCTACCTGAAATTTAGCATGTCCTCACCTACCTCACAGGCTTGTTGTTAGGATTACATGAAACAGTGTTTCTAAAGTGTTTAGCATAGTGCCTGGCTCATAGTAGGTATTATATAAATCGGAAGCGGAGTGGTATACTGGATAGAGTGCCAGGTCTGGAGTCAGGAAGACTCATCTTCCTGAGTTTAAATCTGGCTTCAGACTGTTACTAGCTATGTGACTCTGGGCAGCCATTTAACTTTGTTTGCCTCCATTTCCCCATCTGTAAAGTGAGCTGGAGAAGAAAATGAAAAACCACTCCAATATCTTTGCTAAGAAAACCCCACAGGGGGTTATGGAGAATTGGACATGACTGATAAGACTAAACACCAAAAATGCTTATTCCCTTCCCCTCCCCTAAGAGTTATGAACTTAAAAAAATATTCTTAGAAAGTATCTATAGGCTTCACTAGATTATTAAAGGTGTTTAGGAGATACAAAAAAGGATAAGAACTCCAGAACTAGATGATCTCAAAGATCCATTCCAGCCCTAAATCTATGTTGTTATAATAGTATATACTACATTTCCCATCCATAGTATCAATATCTCTAATTTGGGGATGGAAATCCTTCCTTATCAGTCCTCTTGCTCCAAGATGTCTTATTGTAATTCACTGGAGTGTGACTCTTTTCAGTGTTTTTACCATTTACATTATTTTATACATTGTATGTATAATGTTCTACTTTCTTCACTCTGCATCATATTACGAATCTTCCTAAGTTTCTCTTCATCCTACATATTTGTCATTTTTTATAGTATGATGTCATTCATTATCTTATACAACACAATTTATTCATTCATTACTTGACATAGTTCTTAAAGGGACTTAACCACGTTACTAGAAAGAGAGAAAGAACTAGGTTAAATATGGTAAAACAATTGGAGTTGGAGAGTCTTCATTCAGACTCAGACTAAGCAATGTTTTCAGAAACTTGGGCCCAGATTTGGGCAGGTTCTGAGATGAGTATTATCATTGTATCCTGAGTGCAAGGTGGAAGTTGCCATTATCCTTGAAAGATACTGTTGCCATCTTAAAAGAGGAGAAATGTAACAAAAATTATTTGATTATATCAGTAGATGTAAAAAAAGCTTTTGCCGAAATAAATCTCACGCCTACTTAAAAAGCAGCAACTTGAAGCCACAGGTATAAATAGATTTTTTCCTTAAAATAACAAGGAATGTCTACCTAAATCCACCAGCAAGCATTATCGGTAATGGGGGTGAGTTAAAAGCCTTTCCATTAAGATCAAGAATTAAACAAGGATGTCTGTTATCACCAATATTATTCAACATTCTACTGAAAACGTTAGCAATAGCAATAAGAGAAGAAAAGGAAATTGAAGGAATCAGAATGTACAATAAAGAAATAAAACTATCTTTTTTTTTTGCAGATGATATAATGGTATACTTGGAACATCCTAGAGATTCAACTAAAAAAATAATTGAAACAATATACAATTTTAGCAAAGTAGCAATAAGTAAAATAAACCCACACAAATCATTAGAATTTGTATATATTACCCACAAATCCCTACAAGAAGAGATAGCAAGAAATATAAAATAAACATAGATGATATAAAATACCTGGGAGTATACCTGCCAAGATAAGCTTAGGAAGTATATGAACATAATTACAAAGCATTTTTATGCAAATAAAGTCCAATTTAAATAATTAGAGAAATAATATTTGTTCAAGGGTGAGCTGAGCTAATGTTACAATAATGACAATTCTACCTAAATTAATCCACTTTTTAATTAATCCAATTCAATATCATCCCAATTAAACTACCAAAAAATTATTTTATTGAGCTTGAAAAAATAACAAAATTGGATGTATCCAATACATACAAGATATCTATCAAGATATCAAAGGAATTAATGAAAAAAGTGTAAAGAAGCAAAGTCTATCAGTTCTGCTATTCAGTCATTTCAATCTTGTCTGACTCTTAAGTGACTCCAATTGGGATTTTCATGGCAAAGATACTGAACCGGTTTGCCATTTCCTTCTGCAACTTCAGATCTTATAAGGCAGTTATATTATAAGGCAGTTATTATCAAAACTAGCCAGTGTTGACAAAAACATAGAATGGAAGATTGGTGGAATAGAGTAGGTATGCCATACACAGTAGAAGATATTTTAGCAAACTTGTATTTGAGTGTAAAGATTTAGGTTTTGGGGATAAGAACTCACCATTTGGTGAAAATTCTTGGGAAAGCAGGCAAACCATCTGGCAGAAAATAGGTATAGATTAATATCTTACAACATTTAATAAGATAAGGTCAAAATGGATTCATGATCTAGACATAAAGGGAGATATCATAAGTAAATTAGAAGAGTAGGGAACATTTTGCCCATCAGATTTATGAAAATGAGAAGAGTTTATGAATAAACAAGAGATACAGAGCACTGTGAAAAGTAAAATGAATAATTTTGATTATCCTAAATAAAAATGGTTTTGTACAAATAAAAACAATGTAGCCAAGATTAGAAGGGAAGAAGAAAATTGGGGGGAAATTTTATAGACAGTTTCTCCGATAAAAGCCTCATATCTCGAATATTTAGAGAACTGAGTCAAATATATAAGAATAAAAATCATTCCCTAATTGACAAATGATCAAAGGATATGAACAGGCAGCTTCCAAAAGAAGAAATGATATATGGTCATATGAAAATATGCTCTAAATTATTACTAATGAGAAATGTATATTAAAACAACTTTGAGATATCAGCTCATACTTACCAGATTGACTAAAATGATAGAAGCAGAAAATAACAAATGTTGCAAGGGATGTGGAAAAATTGGGATATTAATACTCTGATAGCAGAATTGTAAACTGATCCAACTATTTTGGAGAACAATCTGGAATTACACCCAAAGAGTTATAAAACGGAATTATAACAACCATTTGATCTAGCTGCCACTACTAGATTAGTTTCGCAAGGTGATCGGCAAAAAAGAAAAGAAATTACATGTTCTAAAATATTTATAGCAGCTCTCTTTATGGAGACAAAGAACCGGAAATTGAGAGGAAGCCCATCAATTTAGGAATGTCTTAAGAAGTTCTGGCATATGATTGTGATGGATACTATTGTGCTGCAAGAAATGATGAGCAGGATGATTTTAGAAAAACATGGGAAAGTCTTACATGAAATAATAAAGAGTGAAATTAGTATAACCAAGAGAACATTGTATACAATAATAGCAATATTATTCAAAGAGTAACTGTGAAAGACTAAGCTATTCCAAGTAATATGAATATTCATATCAACTGCAAAGGATTTATGAAGGAAGATGCTATCCACCTCCAGAGAAAGAACTGATATATGAAAGTATGTATTGCATATATGTGTATATGTGTGTATGTATGCATATGCATGTGTGTATGTGTATGAAATGTTGACCTTCTCTAATATGGAGTTAAGAGGAAGGGAGGGTGATAGATCAGAACTCAAAATGTAACCAAAAAATATACATGAATATTTATGTGTGTACATGTATGTATATGTATATGTATGTATTTGTATACATAAAATTAAAAAAAAGAGAGATAGGATAAATGTGAACCCTGTCTGACATATATCACTGAAATGCTCTGGCAGTAGCAGGGGTCTTTAGTACCACATTCTCCGTACATGCTTAATGTATTCATTGCTACAAAAAAATGAACTGATCTGGGGATCCAGCTGGCTGCCTAAACTATGTGTCCTATCAACTCTGCCAGATTAAAGCCGATTCTATGAATACTATGAAATATCTCATGACTTGTTTTTAAAGAGAAACTTTCTGTTTCAAAACTAAAATGAACTCTACTGCATTAATGCTGGAGGTGGCAAACACACAGATGGCCTAAGGAAGGGGGTGATGCCTAAGACAACTCTTCCTGACATCTGCCTCCATTTTATAATTTCACAGCTGAAAGAAGAAATAATAACCTTGGACCCAGCCACCAAAATCCAATTTCCACCTTTGTGGAACTTTCTCACATCTTCTTGCAGGTTAGCCACGATGAGATTCTCCCCCTGTCAGCACTATGGTGCTACATAAATGAGATAAGCAACTGCCCTTGACAAATTTACTAATATTCAAGCATCAAATGAAGGGATCTTGGGGATCCTCAAAAATGCCTGTCTCCTGTTTGACGTCATCAGTTCTTCCTTTGTGGATCTTTCCCTGTGGAACTAAACATGCCGAGGAATCTCTGCTGAGGCAACCTACACCAGTGATTTCCAAACACCTGGGTTTTAACACTGTGGTTATTTAATTTCACAATTACAGTCCTCTAATCTCTCCCCTTCTTCAACCTATTGTTACTGCATTCATTTTTAAAAAAGGACTATTCTTACTTTGCAGCTCAAGCACCATTTTCTTCATAAAATCTTTCCTGACCTTGTCCTAACTGCTGGTGCCCTCCCTCCCAAACTACATTGTCTATATTTGCGTGTGTACATATGTGTGTGTGTGCACACGCGCAGGAAGTCAGCAAGGTGGCTCAGTAGATAGAGTGGTGGATTTGGGGGCAGAAAAACTTGAATTCAAATTTGATCTCACTAGCTGTGTGATCTTGGGTAGGTCACTTTGGAAGTTTTGCTCTTGGTCTGTTCATTTGTCCTTTTCGGTTCTAGGCAAAGGCAGTGGAATCATTGCCTGGCCCAGATTCGAGCCATGGTGAACTTGGAGGAAATATTCTGGACTGACATTGCTATCAGTTCATTAGGGAAGTCTTGAGAAATTGGAGAGTGTGGAACTAAAATCCAATGAGGTCTTTTGACTCAGAACATTGTGGGACTCGACTTTATAGGAGACTCTGGATACCCCTGACCGCTCTTAAAGGTATAGGAGAATCCTGGAGGGAGAATAAAATGAAGCATAGCTGACTCTCAGGCTGTGGGGGGGCCAAGGTAGTCACTATTATATTTACATATGTACGTGTTGTCCTCTGCAAGGAGAATGCAAATTATCTGAGGGTACAGATTCTTCATTTTATTATTGTAGTCCAGAACCTTACGTAGTGCCTGGCACATAGTAGCTGCTCAGTAATGCTAATGAAGTAAGCTGAAATGAATTAGAAAAATTTTATGTAATTATGAGAGACCTGGTGAAATGACTAGAGGCTTTGAAACCAGGAAGAGGTGAATCTCACCTCTGACACATGTTAACTGTGTGACCCTGTGCAAGTGACTTAACTGTTGTCTGACTCAGCTTGCTCATTTGTAAAATAGGTATAATAGTGCCTATCTCTCAGGGTTGTTGTGAGGAACACATGGGATAATATTTGTAAAAAGTGTTTAACACAGTGTGCAACATATAATAAGTGCTACATAAATACTTACTGTTTTCCCCATGGGAGAGGTCACTGAAGGTTCTATATCTATGGCCCACAGATTTCCAAGCCTTTTAATATCATGAACAGAATGATGATGATTATTTCCGTTTTACAAGGCTACTAAGTAACTTCACAGCATCTCCTAACTGGATAGAGTGTTAAAGCTCACCTCATTTTACAAATGAGGAAACTGAAAAAGAGCTACCGTCTTCTGGTCCTGCTAGGACAGAGACAAGTGGCCTCAGGCATGAAGATGCTCCCATCAGTACCATATAGATCCCAATCCCCAACCTTGCTGCTGGAGATTCCATCTTCTACTCAGGGACATTTTGCTCAGTGCCAGTTGCCTCACAGACCTAAGCTGACAACATCTTCCAGTACTTTCAGGGCTGATGTTTATATTTGAAAAATCTATTTTGACATCAAAATTCTCCTCATCAGATTTGTGCTGCCTGCAACTCCAACTGTTTCAATCAGTTTTCATTTTTATATAGATGAAGTATCTATCTTAATTAGTCACCAGGAAGTCACAATTGCTGAAACTTATTTGTCAATGTTTTTCATCTCACCATCTCAAAGGAGCCACTGTCGTCGCTCTCCTTTGCTGGGTCTAGGGATTCTCAGAGATGGTTTAGATGGTGGTTGCATCCCTACCTTGCAGCTGAATATATAGTAACAAAAGCAGACATTTATATATTGTTTTTAAGTTTACAAAGTACCTTACATTTATTATTTCATTTCATCTTCATAATACTGTGACCGAGATTATAGGTGCTATTATCCCCATTTTACACATGAAGAAACTGAGAGGTGAAATGGTGAGTCCAGAGCCACACAGAGTTAAGTATGTGAAGTCAGATTTGATCCCAGCCTTCCTTGACTCCTCTATCCACCACAATATCCCACTTCTCTAAGTAGAGATGGCTATAATGTGAGTGCTGCTTCTTACTCCCCCCAAATCCTACTGACCCCTATGTTTAGTTTTTTTTCATTTAGATGACTTCAGTTCCTTTGTCTGACTCAGTATAGTATCTCATAACTCCTACCTAGAACTTGTGGTCCACCTGGCAGTAATTGTCTTGATAGAGCTAACTTTTTGGGAATAATTGAATATTATTTTCCCAAGTCAGATAAAGATTGCTTTTAATATGAACCAAAAATGTACCTAACTTCTTGTACCTTTTCTGTATCAGTGAGTATGTCTATATAATGTGTATATGTCTATATGATTGTGTTATTCAAGAAACCTGATAGAGCAAGGGTGCTAATGAAACAAGAGAGCTGCAAGTTACCTCCCACAGTCTCACAACACCAGCCTGGCCTGTTGTGAGCAAGGTAGCTAGAGTGGAGATCTGGGTCAACTTGGGCTAACATTGCCTATGAACATTAACTGAGATCCAGCTGTGGGTCCTTTGAGCAAGAATATAAAAGTGTTTTTTAGGACTTTGGCAAGAAGCTTTTCAGACCCTCGGAAATCATCTTGCTGACTGTTTTTTTAATCCCTTTTCCCAAGACTTATATCTGCTTCTACTCTCCTGAATTACTTTTTAACCCCAGGCAGAATTGCTTTACTTGGGAGTATTTGAATACATTTTTATTAAGTGAATTTTTTGATCCTTTGGGCTCTGAGTGACCCATTGCATCAGATAAACTACAGATCAGCTAGGTGTGACCCTTTATCTATGTCCCTTGAAATCCCAGATCAGACCAAAACAGGGAGTTCTGTTGTCATCAAAAGCATGAATGCAGCACTTAAACCAATTCCCTTTCGATTGTGCTATGAAGTATGAATTTGGGGCTTATTTTTTACCTCCTGTGGATGATTGAATGAGTGAATGTATGAATGAAAATAATTGATGAAATGCTCACTCTCCTTAAAGCACTGTGTGCAAAGCCCTGGAGATATAGACCATCCTCGAAAGATGCTAAAATTTTAATAGGGGTAGATAGTACCTATAGGACATTCAGCTGTAGGACAAATGGGAAAACTCAGTGGTCCTTGTGGTGCAGGGGCAAAGCACATTGTGATATATCTTCTTTAATATAATTTCCACTAATAAAAATGGTATTTCTTTCTGACGTTAGACCAGTTTATAATTTACAGGAACATTGATGGTAAGGACTTTCTTTTTGGGGTCTTGAAATAGCTCTGATTGCTCTAGAGTTAGGAGCTACAGCACCTGCAGAAATGGATGTTGATTTGATCTATACTTGTGGGGACCAGCTGAGAGCCAGGGACAGTAGTAATGAGGGGAAGACATCAGTCATTCAATCAATCAACATTTAGTAAGCACCTACTATGTGCCAGACACTGGGGGGTACAAAGAAAAGCAAAGGCAATTCCTGTCCTCAAAGAGCTTACAATCTAGTGAGAGATACAACATACAAATAAACTATATACAGGTTAACTGGATATAATCGACAGAGGAAAGACAATAGAATCACCAGGGTTGGAAATGGCTTCTTGTCGAAGGTGGGATTTTAGCCTGAACTTGAAGGAAGCCAGAGGAAGAAAAATGAGGAGTAAGAGCATTCCCACCTCCTAGGTACTTTGAGCCAGTGACACTGGGCTTCTCACTATTCCACCCACACAACCCTTCATTCCTCCAGCGAGGATAGACTGTTCTATCCATGAAGATGCCCAGAGTTGGGGAGTGAAGGGTTGTGTGTGAGGAATAGCGAAGAGCCCAGTGTCGCTGGCTCACAGTGTACCTAGGAGATGGGGTTAAGTGTGCAGTTATTCCTCAGGCTCTTAGGCTTTCTCACCTATGGGTAGCAGTTGATGATGGTGCTAATGAGGATGACAGATTCCCTGGAAATTAGCTTCAGGTACTAAGAAGGTAACAGGGCCAACGGTCCAGGTGCTGCTATAGCTGGGGCACTCAGATTCTACAGTAGGCAGTTGGTTCTTGTCTCTGATATGCGAGTCAATTGTACCCAATTGTCCATATAAATAGTAAATTTCCATAGATATATTTCAATCAATCAACCAAACAATAAACATTTAATAGGCATTTACTATGTGCAAGGAACTGTGCTTAGAGCTAGGAGTACAAAGGCCACATGACTATTGCTTCCCTTCCTATTTATTCAGAAGGAATAAATTAAGAAACTAAGAATATGGGCAAATTTGGGAGAATTGCTTTTTGTTTAAAGGCAAAAGCTAGTCCAATGTTAGAAAAGTGTTATTTTGGGGGAGGTTAAGAGACCTGATGGCAGGGGGGCAGATAGGTGGCACAGTTAGATAGAGCACTGGGCCTGGAGGCAGGGAGACCTGAGTTCAAATCTTGGCTTAGACCCTTTCTAGCTATGTGACCTTGGGCAAGTCATTCAACCCTGCTTGCCTCAGTTTCCTCATATGCAAAATGAGCCGGAGAAGGAAATCCCTCCAGGATCTTTGTCAAGAAAACTCCCAAATAGGGTCATTAAGAGTTAGACAAGACTGAAAAACAACTAATAAAAACAGCAGCAAGAGATTCTATAAGATGGGACTTTTAACAAAGAGAGCAATAAAAAATGAGCACTGTCCAAGCACCGCATGATTACCGTCCTCTGATTTTTCCAAAGGAGAAAAAAGAGATTGTACAAATCCTCCCTGATCAGAGAGAAGGGTCTGCCAATGAACTCTCATAGCATTGCGATGAGAGTGATAAGTACTACACAGGTCCAGATATCAGGGGACGTTGATTATATAACACCCTTCCCCTCCCTGTGACATACAGCTATGTACTTTGTGTATCACAGAAAGGAAAATCTATTAAATACATTTCTCTGTGAAGTCATCACATTTTCCTTTCATAGTACCTCACTCCCATATTCAGCTTAATTAAATAATTATAATAGTAATAACTAACATTTATATAGCATCTACTCCAGACACTGAGCTAAGCACTTTACAAATATCTCATTTGATCCTCACAACGATCCTGGGAGGTAGGTGCTATTATTGTGCCCACTTTACCTATGAGGAAACTGAGGCAAACAGGATTAAGTGACTTGTCCAGAGTCACACAGCCAGTTAGGTCTGACACCAGATTGGAACTCAGGTCTTCCTGACTTCTGGTCCAGTGTACTATCTACATCACCATCCTCAAATATGTATTACACCCCTGCTCTGTCCAAGGTAGTTCAGTAGGTGTTGAGTATACAAAGGAAAAAAACCAATTATCTCTGGACTCAAATAATTTCCATTCAAAGGGGTCTATTACAATATGTACCCAAATGTTAGGTCATTTGAAGAAGGAAAGAACATTAAGAACTTGGGTAGGGATCAGAAAGTTTCATGTATGAGGTGACACATGAATTAAGCCTTGAAGGAAGTTAAAGATTCTTAGAAGTATATCACCCAACCTGTGCTTTGAAGGAAGCTAGGAATTCTCCAAGGTGCCTGTGAGGAGTGAGTTCATTCCAGGCATGGGTGACAGTCTGGATAAAGGGATGGAGATAAGAGATAAAACGCAAGTTTGGGAAACAGTAAATAGACCAATATGAGCTAAAAGTGCACAAGAAGGAAAGGAGATACAATATGAAGTGTCTGCAAAAGCATTTGAGAACTAGATTGCAGAGGGTTTTCAATACTAAGCTGAAGATTTTGCATTTTATGATAAAAGAAATGCTAAGTCACTGAAGATGTTTGATTAGGGAAGAGACATAGTCTTCTGTTTTATTAACATTCTGCAGTTGTAAGGAAGATAGATTAGACAGGAGGAGATTAGGAGCCAAGTGATCAGTTAGGAAATTATTACAATAATCCAGGGAAAAGCTACTTTCTCCTTCCCTTCTCATATCTATGGGGAACCTAGGAATTCGCACTAAAAAGCTATGTAGAGTAGACATCACTATCCACCTGGTGGCAATTTATCAAATTACAGGCAAATACCCAGGAAAAATTAGTTTTAGAAAATTAGTTTTGCAAACTTTAATTTTTAAAAATATGGCAAACACTATTGCCTGTATAAATTGAGTAAGATTCAGAAATTAGAACACGTGTTGGTCACCCTATAAAAAAGGTTATTATCAATCCAGATTTTCAGGAATGTGCAATATCTATACAGTGTCAACTTAACAAGCATTTATTTTTTAAAGTGGCATTTTTTTCAATTGCATGCTAAGATAATTAATTTTTAACATTTATTAAAAAAAATTTTGTTACAAATTTTCTCCCTCTTTTCCTCCCATCCTCCCTCCCTAAGCAATTTGATATAGATTATGTATGCACAATCATGTAAAATATTTCCATATTAGTCATGTTGTAAAAGGAGAAACAGACCAAAAGAAAAAAATATAATGAAAAAAGTATGCTTTGACCCACATTCAGTTGAGTTCTTGCTCTGGATGTGGCTAGCATTTTCCATCATGAATCTTTGGAAATTGTCTTGGATCATTGTAACTCTAAGAAGTGCTAAGTTATTCATAGTTGATCACTGAACACTGTTGCTTCCACAAGCATTTATTAAGCCCCTACTATATGCTAGGCACATGCTTAGAGCTAGGCCTGCAAAGAAATGCAAAATCATTCTTTGCCCTAAAGGAGCTCTCAATCAAATGTGGAAGACAACATGCAAACATTTGTATGCAAGCAAGATAGAGACAGATTAATCTCTGCGGGAAGGCATTAGCAGCACATGGGGACTGAGAAAGACTTCTTGAAGGATGTGAGATTGTAGCAGGGATCTGAAGGAAGCAAGGGAAGCCAGGAATTGGGGATGAAGAAGAAAATTGGACATGGAGTCTGAAGATGGAGTATTGAGTTTGAGGCACAGCCAGGAGACAACTGTCACTGAGTCACAGAGTATAGGGAGGAGAGTAAAATATAAGACAATTAGAAAGGTAGAAAGAGGCCAGGTTACAAAGAACTTTAAATGCCTAACACATTCAAAGGATATGAAAAAATAGTTTTCAAAAGAAGTTTGCTTAAGCTCAATAATAGGTGAAATGCAAGTTAAAATGACCCTGAGGTTTTGCTTCATACCCTACAAATTGGCAAAAGTTACAAAAATGACAATAGTCAATGTAAGAGGAATTGTGGGATGAGAGGCACACTAATACATTGTTGGTGGAACTGTGAGTTATTATAGCTATTTTAGAAAACAATTTGTAATTATGCAAAGAGACTAAAATGTCAATATCCTTTGAACCAGTTTCCATGACTATACTTATGCCCCAAGGAAGCCATTAAAGAAAAAGTCCCCACATACACCAAAATATTTAAATATAGCAGCACTTTTTTGTGATAGCAAAAAATCGAAAACAAAATAGATACCCATCGGTTGAAGAATGGCTAAACAAATTGTGGTAAATAAATGCAACAGAACAATACTGTGCCATAAGACTTGAATGTGATTCAATACAGAGAAGCATGGAAAGAATTATTTAAATTGACGCAAAGTGAGGTTAAGCAAGGCCAAGAAAACAACATACGCAGTAACTACAACAATGTAAACGGAAAGAAGAGCAACATGCCAAAAAATTCAAAGTGAATGTAGCAAAATTATAAAGACTGAGCATGATTCAGAAGAAGAAATATGAGAGGACACTTCCAAACCACCATTTCATGGAAGTGGGAGGTCCACAGGTTTTTACATTGTACAGATATTCAGACTTTTTCAATGTGTTGATTGATTGTGCTGATTTTTTTCTTATTCTTTTTTTTTGCTTTGAAAACAGTATTTGTTATATGAGATGGCTCTTTGGGAGGGGGAAGGGGAAAGATGGTGGGAAAAACAATGAGGCTGTAAAAAACAAAAGGCATCATTAAAAATTTAGAAAGAAATAGAAGAAATTACATTTGATCCTGGAGGTAATAGGGAACTACTAAAGTTTATAAGATAGGGATATGTGACAGATTTATGCCTTAGGAAGATCTCTTTGATCAGTGACTGAAGAATGGACTTGACTAGGGAGAGACTTGAGGCAGGCAGAGCCCACTAGCAAGCTATTGCAATAGTCTAGATGTGAGAGGATGAGGGCCTGCACCAGGGGATGCAAGTGTCAGAAAAGAGAAGGGTACCTATAAGAGAGAGATGGAACAAAAGATAGAATTAATAGATTAATCAACTGATTGGATATAGGGTGGTGGTGAGAGAGAATGAGTAGTCAAGGATGACAGCTAAGTTGCAAGCCTGGATGACTAAGAGGATTTTGGAACCCTTGACATTAATAGGGAACTGAGGGAAGGGGAAGGGTTTTGGGGAAAGATAATGAGTTTAATTTTTGGCCTGAGAATCATAGCTCTGCCTCAAACTCTCTGTGTTGTTTTGATCAAGACACTTTATCTCTTTGGGTCTCAGACGCCTCTTCCATAAAATGAGACAGTCAGAAATAGCTACTCTCTAGTTCTTTTCAATTCTTATGTTCTAATTCTATAATCAATATTATTATTCAAGTTGCTTTCATTAGGTGAATATTTTCATATTTTCATTTTAGGTTCAGGATGTGCAAGTTGCCATCCTTTTCTGCATAGTACCGTTCTGCCCACTCCAGTGATGTTTTCTCATGACAATGTAGTATAACAAAACAAGTGTTAGGCCTGGAGTACTTAAGGCCTGGGTTTCGTCCCACCACTGACATGTACTAGCTGGAACCATAGTCAAACCACTTATCGCATCTATGAGTTTTTATAATACTGATAGTACTTACATCTTGTGATTCTTCTGAAGGTTAGATGTGATAATGTATGTAAAACACTTGGAAAACCTTGAATAGTTAACTACATAAAACTCAGATAGTACTAATCTAATACTTTCTGTTTATGCTCTTTTTAATATTTCTCAATCAGCCAGAAGTTATTTCCTAAATCCCCAAATTATACCAAAATATTAGCAGGGCAGGAGATATAAAGAGGCATCAGCCTTGTTCCTATCTGCAAGGACCTTAAAAAGAAGTCATTCGTATATACACAAAAGATAATTGACATTACAAACCAACCCCTGCTAGGTGTTAGATGAGTAGGACTCGTTTAGTCAATAGTCAGGATTATAGGAGTTCAGAGGCTTTAAAAGTCTGAGACAAACAGATAGAGCTATAACCATGACAGGGTAAACAGGTCTGTGTCAGAGTGCTGACATTGTGGAGGGGCATGCTTCTTTCAGTCCGTAGCTCATATGCCTTACTGTCTACTGCTGGTCCTGGACCAAGCAGTTCAACCATCTCTGCTCATTTGCTGGGACCTGAGTTGTTATATCCAGGGTCTTTTTTGCTGTAGTATCTCCCTTTACTCCCTTCCCTTTTCCCTCTCATCTGAGCCTGTCTTTGCTCACTACTGCTTCCCCAATCTGTAGTGCCATGGGATCAACAATCGTAGATTTAGAGCAGCAAAAGAACTTAGAGCTACCTAATCCAAGCATCTCATCTTAGAGATGAAGAAATTGAGAACAGAAAGAGTATCTTATCCATGATCAAATCCTCTGATTTGAAAGCTAGTGTTGGGTTTTTGTTTTGTTTTGTTTTTTCTACCATATCATTTGGGAGACAAGCTACCCACTCTCCTGGTATGACTTCATGAGACTGAGGCAGAGATCTCTCCTAAGGTCTCCATTGCATCCTACAATTGAGTTTGTTCAAGATACCAGAACTCCTAGTTGCAGTGGTACTAATAGGTAGTATAATATCAAGTCAAATTAAAACAGAAAATGAACATATCATTGATTATATGAAGGTGAGCTTTGGATAGGAGGCTTGCTTGCTTGCTTATCAATCTTCAGTGATTTTTGGAACCCCACCTAAAGGATAGCCTCTGACTTATCCTTGTCCATAAGTCTGTTGTGAGCAAACTTGAAAGTCAGTCTTATGAAACCACAGCCTTGGAATCCAAGAGGGACACTGTTGAAGTTACAAGCTATGAGAATCCAGCTTTAGGGGCTTATTAAAACAATCAGGCTCTGAGGTCACATGCTGGAGTTAAGAAGAGAGCCAGGATTTTCTTTGTAAGTGTCAAGGTTTGAACAGCTGTTGGGAAACTCAACCACTCTGACCTTCCCTTGAAACTTGAGTATTTGAAGAATGCAGATTGAAGATGAGAGGAAAAAGTTTATAGGGCAAAAATGGTCATACTCTATTACAGGCAGAGGGTAGGGGGTATTTTTCAGCCCAGAGCATCTGTTGGAGCAGTTCGTAGGGAGAAAACCTACCTTGGTGATACCTAAGCACCTCCTCTTGGCTGGTATGCTTTATTCATCCCAAATAAAATAAATTATACTCAACAAAATTAATTCCGTGTCTATTCTGTGTCAATGCTTAGTACAAAGGACACAAAGAAAAAAAAACAGCCTGGTTTCTGGCAGCTTACGATCTATAAGTTGGGGGAAAGATCATATACTTAAGAGGGGAACTTAAGAAACCAACTAATTCTATCCCATCTCTTTTATAGATAAAGAAACTTGAGGCCCAGATAGATTAAATTAGTTAATGAGAGCTAACATTTATATTGTTTTAGCAAAGATACTGGAACAGTTTGCCATTTCCTTCTCCAGATCACTTTATAGATAAGGAAACTGAGGCAAAGAGGTTAAAGTGATTTGTCCAGGGTCACACAGCTAGTAAATGTCTGAGGCTAGATTTGAGCTCAGGAAGATGAATCTGAACTGGCTAGGTCTGGTACTCCCATTCCCTTTGCCACCTAGCTGTCCAGAGAGATTGAAAGATGTGCCTAAAGTCCCATAGGTAGTAAATAATTGAGTTAGAATTTGAACCTAGGCCCTCTGACTCCAAAAGCAATGCTTTTTCCACTGTAAAAGAGGGCTTCTAGAAGTGTAGAAACAATGCTCCTTAGCACTTAGTGAACAAGGTAATTGAAACAAGAAGTCAACAAACAGTAAACTGCAATGAAATCCTCCCATCCTACCCTTCGGTAACTCAGTAACATGAATCTTCCCAACTCTAGGCCTGGAACTCTATCCATTATATCACCTAGCTTTCCATTAGGCTTCTACAGCAGATCATGTATCTCCTACTTAAGTGATAAACCTAAAAACTTGACAAAACACTTTAATTTTTCCCTCATTCTCTCTTGTTTTCATGAATGTCCTTAAATCATGGGGACTTTACTTAGGATCTGAGAACTTTTTTTTTTTAATTTTGATCACTGTATATCAACATAATTAGTTTCCTCTGTAATTCTATGCACTCTACTTTATTTAAAAGCATTGCCCACTACAAAACATTTTTGCACAAGTAGTCAGATCTAGTTAACTGAAAAAGTATGAGTTGCTCATGGGTAGACCAAGCTAATATAATACAAATGACAATTCTATCTAAATTAATTTACTTACTCAGTGCTATATTAATCAAACTACCAGAAAATTATTTTCTAGAGCTAGAAAAAATAATATCAAAATTCATCTGGAAGAACAAAAGGTCTAGAATATCAAGGGAATTAATGGAAAGAAATGCTAGGAAGGTGGCCTCACCCTACCAGATCTCAAATTGTATTATAAAGCAGCAATCATCAAAACCACTTGGTACTGGCTAATAGAGGGGTAAACCAATGGAATAGGTTAGGTATTCAATCCTCAGTAGTCAATGAATATAGCAGTCTACTGTTTGATAAATCCAAGGACCCCAGCTTCTGGGATAAAAACTCATTGCCTGTCAAAAACTACTGGGAAAACTGGATAATAGTGTGGCGAAAACTGGGCATAGATCAATGCCTGACACTGTACACAAGAATAAAGACCAAATGGATATATGACCTAGGTATAAAAGCTGATACTATAAACAAATTAGAGGAGCAAGGAATGGTATATTTGTCAGATTTATGGAGAATGGAGAAATTTATGACTCAATAAGAGACAGAGAACATTATAAAGGGCAAAATGGATAATTTTGGTTACATTAAATTGAAAAGTTTTTGCATAAACAAATACAATGCAACCAAGATTAGTAAGGAAGCAGAAAACTGGGAAAGAGGTTTTTCAACTAGTGTCTGTGATAAAGGTCTTATTTCTAAAATATGTAGAGAACTGAGTCAAACGTAAATCATTCCCCAATTGATAAATGGTCAAAGGATATGAGCAGGCAGTTTTCAGAGGAAGAAATTAAAGCTATTATAGTCTTATGGAAAAAATGCTCTAAATCACTATTGATTAGAGACATGAAAACCAAAACAACTCTAAGTTACCACATCACACCTATCAGATTGGCTAACATGACAAAACAGGAAGATGATAAATTTTAGAGAAGATATGGGAGAGCTAGAACACTAATTCATTGTTGGTGGAGCTGTGAGCTAATCCAACTGTTCTGGAGAACAATTTGGAACTATGCCCAAAGGACTACAAAGGGCTTTGACTCAGCAATATCATTTCTAGGACCGTATCCCAAAGAGATCATAAAAATGGGAGTCCCACTGCTATTTATAGCAGTTCTTTTTGTGGTAGCCAAGAACTGGAAATTGAGGGAATGCCCATCAATTGGGCTGAACAAGTTATGGTATATGAATGTAAAGGAATATTATTGTACTAAAGAAATGATGAACAGGAAGACCACAGAGAGGCCTGGATGGACTTATATGAACTGATGCTGAGTGAAGTGAGCAGAACCAGGAGAACATTGTACACAGTAACAACCACATGTATGGGGAATTTTTCTGGTAGACTTAGCCCTTCACAGCAATGCAAGGACCTAAAACCTTCCTAAAGGAATCTTGAGGCAAAATGCCATCCACACCCAGAGAAAGAACTATGGAATTGAAATGCAGAATGAAGCAGACTATTTTCTCTTGTGCTATGTTTTGGTTTGGTTTGGTTTTTCTCATGGTTTCCCCCATTCACGTTAATTCTTCTATGCAACATGACTAATGTGAAAATGTGCTTAACAAGAATGTATGTATAGAAACCATATAAGGTTATATGCCATTTCAGGGAGGGAGGGGGAGAAAAATCTAAGACATACAGATGTGATTGTTGAAAACTGAAAACGAATAAATTTAAAAAAATAAAACCATTGTCCAGGGCCACATAGTTGATACGTATCTGAGAGTAGATTCAAATTCAGGTCTTCCCTTATTTCAGGATCAATGCTCTCGCAACCGTACCATATAGCTACTAGCTGGATTATACAGCTATTAAGCATCAGAGGCAAGAGTGAAACTCAGGTCCAGTGCTTCCAGAACCACGTGGCACCACTCTAAGGAGAAACTCACTAGAATCCAAGACACAGGGGGCTACATGTGAAAGAATCAAGGCAACAAGAAATTTGAGGCGAAGAGGAAAAGACTCTGGATGTTGCTGGTGCAGGCTCTTTAACACTTTTTGTTATCCATACTCATATATGGCTACTGTATCACCAGGAATCAATTATTACCCTGAAATGCAGATTTGGATCAGGTTTGGAGTTAGCCCAGTCCTGGCACAAACCCATGTTTTCCTGGCAAGCATTTTACAAAGGAGAAAAGGAACAAGAGTTCAGCCTAGAGTAGATGGGAGGTGATTCAGTGTTATTTATTAAGATGCCTGCCTCCTCTGAGAGGCTGACAGGATTCATTATAGCATCTCCTTGGAAACCATTCCAGTGTGTGAGCTACTGAGACACCTCTGGAACATTGTATATGGACGGTGCTGTGCCTACAGTGGGGCAGATTTAAAGGTAACGTGAATGAATCAATAGGGCATTGCCTGCCGTCCTTTTAATTCTGTTAAGATGTATACAGCCTGCTGGCAACACCAGCAGCTTTATTTTCTCAATTCCCTTAATTGCTGATTGAAATCTGTCCTTCATCTGCTGCAGCAAAATACCAAATTCACTCTCAGGGTCTTTTTATGTTTGGCCCCATGCAGATTTCTTGAAAAATTTGCATTCATTAGCAGTTAAGGAAAATCAAATGCATTTTCCAGGCTCGTGACTAAGAAACAAACCCCAGCATCCAATAGCATTTAATGTCCCTTACTCTAAATCATGGAGACTTTTTAAAGAAAAAGTCACAATGGCATCCCTTGTAGTTCAAGCTTAAGCAGCAGAGATCAATTAAAATACAATAAGCTATTTCCTTCCACCCCCACTCTCCCAGCAATTTTACTCACAATTCTAGGGACATTATGAAAGGCAATGTAGGTTTGGTGGAAATGACATAGGATTTGATGTTGAAGGACCTGGATCTGAAATTGTGACTCTGCTACTATGTACTTGTATGACCTTGGTCAGGTGGTGTAACTTCTCTGGACTTCAGTTTCTTCATCTGCAAAAAAAAGGAGGCTGAATTAGTTGACCTCTAAGGGTCTGTTCCATCTATGATCCTCTGGTCCTAATTTGACACTTTCCCCAGAGTCTGAATCCCAAGCTGAATAGATGACCTCTGATGTCCCAGGTTTTCATCTGTGATCACATCTATTGAAGTTAAAAAATCTATCCCGAGCACATACAGGGGCATTATTTACCTGAACACAATGGAATCAGAATATGAATCAGTATGTTGTTGTGGAACCTTTGCAGAAGGGAACTCAGAGTCATTTAGTCAGACCGATAATAGAATAAACACTAAACCCAGAGGAAGACCTGGCTTCCACCTTTGATACTTCCTACATATGACATTGGACAAGTGACCCAATCTCCTTGGACCTCTGTTTCCTCAATTATATAAGGAAGGGGTTGAACTAGATATCCTCTGAAATCTCTTCCCATTTTTCTATGGTCCTTTGCTCAGGGTCATGATCTAGTAAGTGTCTGAGTCTGCATTTGAATTCAAAGATGAATCTCCCTGATTTTAAGCCCATGCCCTGTGCCACTGAACTGCCCAATCTTTGTTAATTAGTCTTCTCTGACTCTTTGTTACCCCATTTGGGGTTTTCTTGGCAGAGAGACTGGAGTGGTTTGTCATTTTCTTCTCCAGTTCATTTTCCAGATGAGGAAACTGAGGCAAGCAGGGGTAAGTGACTTGCCCAGGGTCACACGATTGGTTAGTATCTGAGGCCAGGTTTGAACTCAAGAAGAGGAGTCTTCCTGATTCCAGACCTAGAGCTCTATCCACTGTACCACCCAGTTGCCCATACAGTAACTGATCAGAGTACTAGAAAGGATCTGAGAAAGATTTAATACCTACTGCAGAAACAAACCTCTTTTCTTTCTCACAGATAGCATCATGGTATAATAAAAAAGGACTTTAGGCTTGGAAGTAACAGAAGACTTGGGTTTTTGTTGTGCTTGCTGCTGTTTTGTCCCAACCCTTAATTGGCTGTGTGACTTCCAGCAAATCACTTCACCTCTCTGAACCTCAATCTCATCTGTCAAATGAGGATCATATCATGTCCTGTGTCCAGAGGATGAAATGAGATAACATCTGTGAAAGCACTTTTTGAGTTTTAAAATACTGTGTGAGTGTGAGGTATTATTATCTCATAGTCTGATATTGTATTAAGGCAGATTTAAATGAATTGTTTTGCTGGATATGTTTACATGTTCAACAAATTTGACTAAAGTTTATTGATCTGTTCCACTGAAGAGGGTCAAAACAGTCAATTCAGTTTTTGTTTTAAAATCAAACAAGTTGCTTATCAGTTGTTTCCCCATAGTCATGCAAGCGGTATATATACCCTGTGTATTCTCTAATGGAGAAAGCCATTTCTTTTTTCCCCTCAGGCAGGATTGCATAATTAAGGATGATTGGTCAGCCACCCTGTTACTAACTCTACAGGCTGAGGTGAGACCTCAGACACTTGACACTCACTAGCTGTGTGACCTTGGGCAAGTCACTTAACCCCAATTGCCTCATCCTGGGTCATCTCCAGTTATCCTGAGAATATCTGGTCACTGAATTCAGGTGGCTCTGGAGGAGAAGTGAGGCTAGTGACCTGCACAGCCCTCCCTCACTCAAAACAAAGTCAAGAGCCAAGTCATGTCATCATTTCTCTGATGGCATGGTCTTCTTCAGCAATCAAGGACACACACACAATTCTACAATCATTAAGTTCCTACTATATACAGAAGCAATGTTACTCAATGGGTAAGTAACTTGCCTTGGAGTTAGAAGGATCAGGATTCCAGTCCTGCCTCTGACATATATTGACTGTGTGACCCTGGGCAGGTCATTTAACATCACAATGCCCTAGGCAATTCTTTGACAATACGTTGCAGGGCAGTTACCAATCTGCATTGGTAAAAGAGGATTTCTTCAGCGGGACTTCACTACACTAAGGAATCAGAGTTCCAGACCCCTGGAAAATAAAAAAGTGTTCATCTGATGTATTTGGCATCTAGAATCATTTGATCTCTGTTTATTGTTGAGTCATTTCAATTGAGTCCGACTCTTTGTGACCCTATTTGGGGTTTTCTTGACAAAGATATGGGAGTAGTTTGCCATTTCCTTCTCTAGCTCATTTTACAGACAGGGTTCAGTGACTTGCCCAAGATCATATAGCTATTGGAGTGGTTTGCCATTTTCTTCTCCAGGTTATTTTACAGATGAGGAAAAGGGGTTAAGTGACTTGCCCAGGTTCACAGAGCTCATAAGTGTCTGAGACTGGTTTTGAACTCAGGGATGTGGGTCCTCCTGATTCCAGGAAGTCCAGGGCTCTAACTACTGTTCCACCAAACAGTAGTTAGTTAATGCATTTTAGTCATTTGATTTATTCTGAATTCAGTCATCTTTTTTATTCATATATTATAAATTTTTTACCTTATAGTAATACTATAAAGGTATGTTCATTGACAATGACTTACTGATCCCTAATTTTGTTGACATTCATATGGTGCTGAAAGGTTACCAAAGCACATGGCCCATATCTCAAATGATCCTTACAACCCTTTGAGGTATGTGTTCCTATTATCCTTATTTTACAGCTAAGGAAACTGAGACTGGAAGAGGGCAAGTAATGCTCAGTTGGTAAAGTGTTTGAGGCCGATCTTGAATTCCAGTCTTCCTGACTCAAAGCCCAAGGCTCTATATGCTAGGCCACCTTGCTGCTTTTTGAGAAGGTATCCCATGTGAATATATAAGCCACCATGTGGGGGGATAATTTTTAATGTTGCTTTTTGCCATGGCCTTCAAATGATGATTTTTTACTCTCAGGGTTTTTTTTTTCAAGACCTATTTGTTTCTCCTTCCTTCAAAAGAGTTCATGATTTCCTTTTGGAGAATGTGCTGGACTTGAGAGATCCAATTCAAATATGACCTCAGATACTCACTAGCTTTGTGACCCTGGCAAATCATTTAACCTCTCTCAGCCTCAGTTTCCTAATCTGCAAAATGAAGATAGCAATAGCATATATTTCCTAGAATTGTTGAGAATATAATAATAAGATAACATATATTTCAAAGCACATGGTTAACCCTGGAGTACTATATAAATGCTAGCTGCTATAATGATGATAATGAGGATGATGGCTGCACAGGGTGCCCACCCTACCCCTCTTGTATCCCCTCCTTGGAACTCAGTCAAATGTTAGAAAAATCAACACAGTCTGAGTGGATTCTGCTCTACCTACTACGCCTAAGGAATGGAGCACCAAGAAATGTCATCAAAGCTAGAACAAGATCCCATTCTTGCAGGTACATTTAACTGAACCCAAAGGAGATTTATCAAAACAACAACAAATATAGATATGAATAAATCACATTTATATTGGACTTAGTTTCATGGTTGGTGTAATAAAAGTGAATGATATGCACAGGGTTAACACTGGTATCCAGTTGATGTCAAGAACTCTAGAAGAAGGCCCAGCCTACATGGGTGATAACCTTCTGGGAAAGTGAAGGGAGAACAGGGACAAGAACAGAAGAGGATGGACAGGCATTGATGAGTACAGTCTCTAGATATCACAGGGCAGCTGGGTGGTACAGTGGATAGAGTGCCAGGGCTGGAGTTGGGAATGCTCATCTTCATGAGTTTCAAATCCAGCCTCAGACACTTATTACCTGTGTGACCCTGGGCAAGTCACTTAACTGTTTGCCTCAGTTTCCTCATCTGTAAAATAAGCTGGAGAAGGAAATATCAAACTACTCCAGTATCTTTACCAAGAAAACCCCAAATGGGCTCATGAAGAGTTGGACCCAACTGAAATGACTGAACAGCAACTGTAGATCTCAGATCTACTGGATCATAGGACTTTTAGCTTTCAAGTTGAAAGGGGTAAAAAGCCTTACAAATTGCCTCCTTACACAACCCAGATAGAGCAAAAGTTCTTTCCCATGTTTTATAGATGAGCAAAATGAATATTTGAAAGGTCAGGTTTATTCTCTTGGAGTTTCCTCCTTCAGTATTAAAGGCAAGCATTTTCTCTTTTCTCTAAAGGCAAACTCCTTTGTCTCAAGTAGTTCATGACTAATAAATTCAGCATATTAGAGAACATTTAGCATTCTCTGCGTGAAAGAAAACAGGAACCCTGGAATCATTACAAATTATATCCTTACTATTGGCAGAGAGAGCGATTTCTAATATTTTGGAAGCTGCTTGAATGCATTGTGATAATCAAAGATTCTTTCTAGGCCACAGAAAGAATGAGCCTGATTCTTTTCAAGGACCCTGTGATTCAGTCTTCTGAGGTCATGTTGATCATCTACAAAAGTAAAAAGGAAAGAACAATTTATTAAGGGTCAGGGAATCTTAGTTGCATCAGGATCCACAGAATCTTTCAAGTTTCTTTACAAATCAGTTCAATCAAATCCAAGGCACATTTTGCCCAGAGAACTTCCCTCCTTAATTTTTTAAGCCTTAGTACAATTCATGAGAAATGTAATGTTGGATTCTCTAACTTTTACATCATCAAAATCTTATTTGACAATAATCATTTAATGTCCGAGGAGTCTTTCGGTTTTTAAAAAGCCAGCATTGCCACATGCATTACTTCATGTGATACCACAGCTTTGTGAAGAACACAGGTATGGTTCCCATTTGACAGGTAAGGAAATCGGAGGCACTGAAATGTTAAATAACTTACTCAAAGACATGCTAACTAGTGACAGTAAGGACTGAAAAAGAAACAAACAAATCTGAGTGTCACAGGAATTTGTTGCTGATCCTGTTCTGTTCAACCTGTTTATCCATGATTTAGATAACTTAGATCATAGATTTTGAATGTCAGAATTTGAGAGTTGGGAGAGACCTGGGCAACCATCTAGGTCAAACCATACCCGAAAAGAATCTCTTTTATAATGTCTGTCAAGCCATCATCTAGCTTTTACTTGAAAACCTCCAAGGAAGGTGAGAGAAAAGGGAATGGAAAAATTATTTATTAAGCACCTACTGTGTATCAGGCACTGTGTTTACACCTAATACACCTCATGGTAACCCATTCCATTTTTGGAAAGTTTTACTTGTTAGGAAGTTTGGTTAAGCACATGATTAAGAAAAATAAGCCTAATCCCTTCTCCATATGGCAACTCTTCAAATACTTGAAGAAAAACGATCATTTCCTCTAAGTCTTCTTTCTTTCCACGCTATGTGAGCATTCCCAGTTCCTTCAATGGGTTCTCCCTGACATTAAGCCTAGAGTTGTCTATTTACAGCTTCTATTCATTATTCTTGGTTCAGTTGTCTGGGGACAATTAGTACATATTTAATCCTATTTCCATACAGTAGTCCTTCCCATACTGTTATAGCAACTCTTGAGTCTTTTATTTTCCTGGTTAAACATCTCCAGTTATTTCAAATGATCCTCATATGACTGGGAGAGTCAGCACATGTACTCTCTCTGTGGATAATAAGTTACAAGGAAGAATGAATATATTGAGTGACAAAATTAAGATTCAAAAATATGCTGACAGACACCAATTAATGAGATGAAGTATGGTGCGTGGGTGTGCAGAGTGCTAGGCTAGAAACATATTAAATGTATATAAAGTTCTGCTGCTATGGGGTGCACTTAGGACCATCATCCCCCTCACCCCATCCCACCCCCATGCCCCACAAGTTCATTTCTTTATTCATTTTCTTTCAAGGTTCAAAAGCAGTCAAAAGGGTATGTTCTGGAATATAATCAGAACTTACAAAAATAAATGCAAAACTCTCTAATTAGTTCCAACTCCCATTTCCAAATTCATTCAAATGAATGACAAGATCAGAGCTGTATTTTGGAATCTAGCAATCTGTACAAAGAGACTGAAGGAGACAGAGATTGGAGACTTGACTTTTAAACAAAGAGCCAAAGCTAAGCTGGGATTCTAGAGAACTTGGTTCTAACTGCAGCTATGCCATTAATTATTTGTGTGACCACCAGAAAGTCACTTCACTTCTATGCACAGAAGTTTCCTTATTAGCAAAATTAGGGGAATAATATTTATACTGACTGTCTCTCTAGATTGTTGTGGAAAAAGTGATTTGTAAACCTTAGAATATAGTAGCAAAGTCAGTTATGATTATAAAGGCATGGTCCTGTATACAACTCTGAGAGCTGTCCTCATCTAGGAAGACCCTTATTCAAGTCCCTCTCCTAGAGCATACTGACTGCATAGGGAGTCACTTATGGTCTCAGTGCCCCAGACAATTCTCGAAGAGCAGAAACGATTTGCATTCTCAGAGAGTTTCCTCATCGAGAGAGCTCCTCTATAGCAATGAAATCATAAATCTGGACCCAAAATAAATATCCATAATAGACAAAGTAATGGTCCCACTGATGATTCTACTTTCATCAGATCCCATCTGGAGTATTTTTCTCAATTCCGTATGTCCCACTAATGGAGGACATTGACAGTCTGAAACTTGTCCAAAGGAGCAAATTCAGGATGGTGAGAAAACTGGATACCCTACCCTATGAGAACCCATTGAAGGAACTGAGAATGCTCAGACAATCTGGAAAGAAGACTTGGAGGAAATGATAGCTTTTCTTTAAGTATTTGAAGGATTGTCTTATGGAAGAGAGATTAGGCTTATTTTTCTTAATCATATACTTATACAATGATGAAAACTCTCCCTGAGTAGTAAGTTACTTATCACTGAATGTCTTTGATCAGTAAGTTACTCATCACTGAATGTCTTTAAGCAGGCAGTGTATGGCTATACAGTCTATAGGGAATTTTGAAGATGGAACACATGCTTAGGGCAGGAGATGGGACAGATCACCTTTGAGGTTTCTTCAATTTCACAATTTGATGATTCTCTGAAAGACAGTAATGGGGAGAAACATAGTTTTAAAGCCTGTTTATAGGTTGTCAAACTTAGAGCTTCTTGAACAGGAGCGGCTGATAGTCCTAATGAATAGTTGGGAAAGAATGGAGGTTTTATAAGACACAAGAGAATAAGAAATAAAAAATGAAAAATAGTAATTATTAAACCTGTCCCTAGATAGCTGGAAAGATTTCACTTTGACTCCAGAATGAGTCAAATTGAAAGTAGCAGCTGTATCAGAAGGTACAAAAGAAACATTTGTATATTCTTGGGGGGTTGCTCTAGGACAGGGGTGGGGAACCTGTGGTCTCAAGGTCACATATGGCCTTGGATTCAGTCAAAGGGCCAGACTTGAGGAGCTAGAGGTCTCAAGGACACAGGTCATGTTTCCCCTCCTTGCCCCTTCCTTTCCCTGCTTTCCACTCTAGGAGATTTCCAGGCAGGAACATGGTCCTCCTGCTACAACTCTCTGGGTAATAGAATGTTCTCATTTGCTTCTGGGTCATCATAAAATCTAGCATTAGCAGTTATTTTATAAACAACAGCTGCCTTTAGAGATGTTGAATTGTTCCAAAAGTCAAATTTATGTGGAATTCTGTGCTCCTTATCAGGGCCAGCCTTAGGCAAAATACTGAAGCCCTCAAAGCAGGTCTTTAACATTCTCCCACTTTGCTTCATTCCCCATTCCCCTTTCCCCTGGGTACTCAGTATCATCCCAATAATTTCTGTTTTCCTAGGGTCTTCCACTACTGTGTGCTACCCAGGCTTGTCTCCCTAGGTAATAGGCTCTCTCCCGTATGACCTTTTCCTTTTGTTCCTGCCTATCATCATATCAAAATTCCCATTTACTCAGGGCAGTAGACCTCAGCTAGCTGTTGTTTCTCTCAACTCAGACCTATTTCAGCCAGTGACTCTAGTCAGAAAGAGGTGTAGAATATCAAAGCAATTATATTAACTGGAGTAAACTGACTGACTCCTTCTCTGGGACCCAGTAATGGTGTATCAGCAAGGACCCCATCATAAACAGGCAGACCTGCTGTACAGGTTCTTAGATCTACTTTTCTAAAAGGAAAACAACTTTTGCATGGTCAACAATCTTTTTAATCAAGCACATATATTTTTCACTTAGTTCAGTGGAAAAAGTCAGCACCTTAAACTTCAGGGAAAAATATAAACAGAGAAATAAACATCAAGAGATAGGGCTTCCAACTGTCTGATCATAAGCAATATACATATATATATATATATATATATCACAGATCAACTGACAGGCCTAACTGTCTGACCGTTACATACATACATAGTAACCAGAGAAAGAAGCACTAACCTCTGAGTTTTCAAAGCAGGGGTGGAGGGGCTACTCCTTAACAGCTACCCAAAGTCTCATCTGGCCCACAAAACTTCTTCCAAAAACTAAACACCAAAGTAAAAGCTCACCTCAGAGTATTTATATACTTTTCAGAGCAAGAAAGTATCACAACACTTGAGAACCAGTACCTCATTAGAAATTAACAAAAGGTATGGGCCTCCCCTAAAAAAGCTTCCCTTAATGGGCAGGCCCATCAATGGGTGGGGAAGGTCTTTAACACTCTAATTAACATTACAAATGGCCACCTAGCTTTAGCCTAGGACTAAGGATCAGACAACAATATCTGTGCTCCTACACAGAAAGCTCTTGACCTGGGTAATGAGGGACTGGCCAAGGAAAGTCTAGGCTGGGCTTTTCTGTATACACAGTCAGTTTTGATTCAGCAGACAATCAACACTCAAAGAAACTCTTTACATGCTCTGAAGTGGAGACCAAGGCCCTCTATTGTTGATACTCAGAAGCAAGCTCACCCAACATTCATATGAGTCCCTGTTATAATGCTCCCACTACTGAGTTCTCTTTGACTAATATCTCACTGTAAATAATAATGTAAAGACAAAAGACCTTAATTTTCTGCTCCTACCTCCTCTTCTTTCTGTAGTTCTAGTAAGCTTTATATCCATCTTTCCGCAAATGCCTAAAACTAAGCCTGAATAAATTAACTGGAGACCATTCAAATTAACTGGAGACAAATTCAAGTATCTGGGGCTGAGTCTTACTCAAAATGCATATGACTATTGGATTAATACTGCCAAGGAGCCCCCTCCTATGAAAAGTGAAAAAGGGGAAACCGTTTCCTCTCTAGGGATCTGTTTAATAGTTAACTACCAAAGGATAAGAAAGGGAATATTTGAAGTATGTTTGGGAGCTTAAAATTTAGACTTACAGAAACTTTATACATTACCTGCAGTGGTCCCTAAAGCTGCCTTAGGGATGTATCTGCCACTAGCTTTGGTAATATACCTGCCTAGAGAAGCAGACCCAGGGGAAAATTTCAGAAGCCTCAGATTCTAGTAAGGAAAGCAACCAACAACCTGATTTAAAGTAAGGCTTTCCCATGAAGGATCCTGGTGCTAGCAGTCATCAGGATGACTTTCTGAAAATGCTAATCCAGATGCCTATTGTTATTCTCATCACTTTATCTCTCCGGGCTTTAGTTTCCTCCTGTCTCATGTGACCAATTGGTCTAGCTGACCTACAAAGTCCCTCCTCACTCCAAATCTATACTCTATGGTTCTAGGTGTAGAGAGCAAAAGAGATATCGGAAAGGAAGAATGCTCAGTTAGTTATCTGTCCATTCAGACAACTCAACAAGTGTCTAGCATGTTACTGAATTGTATCTTCAGCATTAGAATGAAAGAAAGAACAAGGTACATGGGAAGGTTCAGTGATTTGCCCAAAGTTCATCCTGCAGAGCAGAGACTACCAGAGTCTGACCCATGGGAGACATTGAAATCCTTTCTTGTCCTACTCTATCCCACCTTTCAAAGGCTGATCTTTTTACCTGAATGATTCAGGTCACTGATAATGCTCCTGAATGAAAGTTTTTACTCCAACAAAACCAAAAGGCTTGTTGTGAGGAAGAACTTAACACTTTTTTTTTTCCTTTTTGTCAGTTGTCCCAGAACTGTTAATAGTAATGAGATTAGGATCAACTTTCTTGGAGTGTGACTAGGTGGAAGTGCTCTGTCACCTCTGAAGACAAAAACTAAAAACATTCTGGAAACTTTTAATAAGTTTTTTAAAATGAATTTTTATTTTATTTATTATTTAATAATAAATTACATATTTAATATTAATGAAATAAATAAAATTTAAATTAATAAATTTTAAGAATAAATAAGACCCATAGCAGAGAAGAAGCATCACTAAGGGTAAGGAATTTGGGAAGCTGGACACCAACTTAGAACACCTTTTGCTTTTCCAAGGATCTATAACTCATGCTCATATTTTTAACGCTGATATGTACATAATCTTTTCCCTGGGTCTGTGAGTCTCAAAAAAACAAAAACAAAAACAAAAAAAAACAAAAAGAAAATCTTCCCAGAGAAAGAGCCTTGCAGGGGAGGAAGGATTTCAACAACTGTAATGGGAGCCCCAGGAAAAGATGAGAGAGAGAGAGAGAGAGAGAGAGAGAGAGAGAGAGAGAGAGAGAGAGAGAGAGAGAGAGAGAGAGAGAGAGTGAGTTCCCTTTGTAGGAGAGAATACAGAGCTTCTTCATTACAGTCTAGGATTAAAATGCTGGACCATAATTTCCTCTCTGAAAATTTTGTATAATTATCTTATTAAGTATTGCATTTGCTGGGGAGTTATACAAATAAAATATTGACCTAATGTGCAGTCCTGAATAGGAAAGGTTTCCTTTGCTGAAGTCTACTAATTGCTTGAATAGCAGTTTTTCGGGGAATGGAAGGAACCACAGGGGAGAAAGAAGAAGGGAGAGGGAGGGGTTTTGTTGCCTGTGGGTGAAGCACTTATAAATTTTGTAGGACAGGGACTGGGTATGTAATTTAATTGATATAAGGAACTCCCAGGTGAGGAACTTCCAATCAATTCAGGTAAGCACCTTCTCTGCAATTTATAGTTTTAAAGAAGGGGTTCTTAACCATTTTTGTATCATGGACCCTTTTGGCAGTCTGGAGAATACCTGTGGATCCTTCTAAGAATAACATTGTTTTAAAAGAATCATAATTGAAGAAAATGCTGAATTTTAGTTAGAGATTAGTGAAAATACAGACAAGATTTTTTTTTCCAGTTTAAATGTGCAGACCTTGTGAAATCTCACTTCAGATCATGTAGGGTTGCATGAACCCTAGGTTAAGAAGTCCTGTCTTAAAATGTTGCCCAGAGCAGAAGTGACAACCTCATCACCTGCATCAGCTGCATCCAGCAGCAAAACTCCCAAAGGTCTGAACCAGATAAGATGTAATTGAGAAATGAGAAATAATAACAGAAATGGAGGGATGGAGCCAACATGGTGGAGTAGAAAGATGCACATACTCAAACTCTTCCCCCACAGCCCATAAAATACCTGTAAAGAAAGACTCTCAACAAATTCTAGAGCAGCAGAAGTCACAGAACAATGGAGTGGAGGAGATTTTTCAGCCCTGGGTGAATTGGAAGATGTACAGGAAAGGTGTGTTGCACTGGACACAAAGTGGGGCCCAGCCTAGCCTTGGCAGTGCACTGGGAGGAGGATATGAGCAGGCCTTGGGGGCAGAATCCCCAGGAGCAGGGGTGGTTCACAGATCCCTCAACCCACAGGTGCTAATGGCAGCTTCAAAGGTCAGTGAGAGAGCTTTTTTACCTTGGTGACAAGGCAACAGGGTTCTCCCCTAGTCCTGACTCCAGGCAGCAGCCCCAGCAGCAGCAACAGCAGTCCAGGTTTACAGTGACTGTAGCTGGGCAGGCAACAGGCAACAGTGGGCTTCCATTGTTGGAGAAAGCCCCTGGGAGAATTGAGCTGCTGATCTGAATCTCAGCCACAAGCCAAATCAGGGAGTAACTCTTCTCCTTTGATGGTACCACTTTTGAGGAACTGAGAACTTACAGGCTCCCAGAGTATACCCTATTCTTGATTAAGGACCCAAAAGTGAAGTAACTGGTTAGGAAAATGCCCAAAAAAGGGAAAAAAATAAGACTATAGAAAGTTACTTTCTTGGTGAACAGGTATTTTCTCTCCTCCTTTTGGATGAGGAAGAGCAATGTTTACCACCATGGGATTACCTAAAAGTCAAAACTTTTGCATTCAAAACCTCCAAAATAAATATGCAATGATCTCAGGCCATGGAAAAGCTCAGAAAGGACTTTGATAATCATGTAAGAGAGGTGGAGGAAAAATTGGGAAGAGAAATGAGAGAGATGCAAGAATAGCATGAAAAGCGAGTCAACAGCTTGCTAAAGGACACCCAAAAAAATGCTGAATAAAATAACACCTTGAAAAATAAGCTAACTCAGTTGGCAAAAGAGGTCCAAAAAGCCAATGAGGAGAAGAATGCTTTAAAAAGTAGAATTAGCCCAATGGAAAGGGAGGTTCAAAAGTTCACTGAAGAAAATAATTCTTTAAAAATTAGAATGGAACAGATGGAAGCTAATGACTTTATGAGAAACCAAGAAATTACAAAGCAAAACCAAAAGAATGAAAACGTGGAAGATAATGTGAAATATCTCATTGGAAAACAACTGACCTGGAAAATAGATCCAGGAGAGACAATTTAAAAATTATGGAACTACCTGAAAGCCATGATCAAAAAAAGAGCCTAGACATCATTTTGCATGAAATTATCAAGAAAAACTGCCTTGACATTCTAGAAACAGAGGGTAAAATAAATATTGAAAGAATTCACCAATCACCTCCTGAAAGAGATCCAAAAAGAGAAACTCCTAGGAATATTGTAGCCAAATCCCAGAGTTCCTAGGTCAAGGAGAAAATATTGCAAGCAGCTAGAAAGAAACAATTAGAGTATTGTGGAAATATAATCAGGATAATACAAGATCTGGTGGCTTCTACACTAAAGGATCGAAGGGCCTAGAATATGATATTCCAGAAGTCAAAGGAACTGGGATTAAAACCAAGAATCATCTACCCAGCAAAACTGAGTATAATACTTCAGGGGAAAAATTGATCATTCAATGAAACAGTGGACTTTTAAGCATTCTTGATGAAATGACCAGAACTGAAAAGAAAATTTGACTTTCAAACACAAGAATCAAGAGAAGCATAAAAAGATAAACAGGAAAGAGAAATCACAAGGGACTTACTGAAGTCGAACTGTTTACATTCCTACAAGGAAAGATAATATTTGTAACTCTTGAAATTTTCCTCAGTATCTGGGAAGTAGATAGAATACACACACACATACACACATATGTATATGCATAAATATATATATATATATATACATATATATATATATATATATATATATATATAGAGAGAGAGAGAGAGAGAGAAAGAGACAGAGAGAGACAGAGACAGAGAGATAGAGAGCACAGAGTGAGTTGAATTGGAAGGGATCATATCTAAAAAAATAAAATTAAGGGGTGAGAGAGGAATAGATTTGGAGGAGAAAGGGAGAAATGGAATGGGGCAAATTATCTCTCATAGAAGAGGCAAGAAAAAACTTTTGCAATGGAGGAGAAGAGGGAGGAGGTGAGAAGGAAAAAGTGAAGCTTACTCTCATCACATTTGGCTCAAGGAAGTGTGCATGCCCAGCATGCACACTTAATTTGATATAAAAACCTATCTTACAATACAGGAAAGTAGGGGAGAAGGGGATAAGCAGGGTGGGGGAGATGATGAAAGAAAGGGCAAGCGGGAAGAGGGAGCAATTAGAAGTAAATACTCTTGGGGAGGGACAAGGTCAAAAGAGAGAAGAAATGGGAAGCAGGATAGGATGGAGGGAAATATAGTTAGTCTTACACAACATGACTATTATGAAAGTTATTTGCAAAACGACACATATATGGCCTATATTGAATTCCTTGCCTTCTCAGTGGGGATGGGTGGGGAGGGAGGGAGGAAGAGAAGTTGGAACTCAAAGTTTTAGGAACAACTGTTGAGTATTATTATTGCATACAACTGGGAAATCAGAAATACAGGTAATGGGGTATAGAAATTTATCTTTCTCTATAGGGCAAGAGAGAAGATGGGGATAAGGGAAGGATGGGATGTTAGAAGGGTAGGCACATTGATGCAAGGGGCGATGAGAATGAAAGGTGTTTTGGGGTAGGGAGAGGGGAGGGATGGGGGGAAATTTGGAACTGAAAATTTTGTGGAAATGAATGTTGAAAACTTAAAATAAATTTTTAAAAAGTAGGGAGAAAAGATAGGTTATTATAAGGTGAGATTATTCTTGAAGCAACAAAACAGGTAATTAAATTATTTTAAATTAAAATTTACTTGTGTAAATGAAATCTGTGCACTCAAGAATAGAAGGAATGCAGAAAATTTGGGACTTTTATAGACACTCTCTCAGATAGGATGTGATAGGATATTTTTGGAGAGTAGAAAATGCTGAGCTGGTTGATTTAGGGAAGAAAAAATATGTGGAGACTTGAATTTATGAAGGAAGATGATATCAGCCTTCGGAGAAATAGATGATAAGTGGAAAGGAGAATACTACAGTCTTATATATATGTGTACGACTATATATGTGTATGTTTATAGATATCTATATATGTATTAGAATTTAATTGTAAGCCTTCTTTAGTGTAAGGATGGTGACTTGGGGGAGGGAAAAGAAAAATCAAATAAAAAGTGCACAGAAAAAAACAAAAGAAAGCCTACAAGGAAGCAAAAAGCAGCTTTGCAAACAATGTGTAATATTTTGTATAGAGGTTTTCTTGAAATGAAAATGTGTTGTTTTACATTGAATCTTTTCCTGTGTTCTTCTGGGTACATGGCAGTGTTGTTTTGTTTTGTTTTGTTTTTTTCATTTTGTATTTGTTTAAAATAAATGAAAATTTCCCATAAAAATAATAAAAGAAATAAAAATACAATAAAATATGGACAATGTTCATTTATGGCTTTCTCAATCAATATGTAAGCTAAAAGTATCCATTTCTATTTGATTTTGACACCACTGGCTACAACGATGAGGTTAAGTGACTTATCCAGGATCACACCTGCAGTATGTGTCAGAAAAGGGACTTTAAACCAGGATCTCCCTCAGGACAGTTCCTTAGAACTGTCAGGGATGGGGAACTTACAACTTCATGGTCATGGTCACATTTGGCCCTCCATATTCTTGAGTGCAACCCTTTGACTGAATCCAAACTTCCCAGAACAAATCCCCTTAATAAGAGGATTTATTCTGTAAAATTTGGACTCAGTCAAAAGACTGTACCCAAGGACCTAGAGGGCCATATGTAGCCTCAAGACCACAGGTTCCCCACCCCTGCTCTACACCATGGCTGCTCCTGTACAAACTATGAAATCTGCTATATTTTTATTTTGAGGTTTTGAAAATGATTTTCAAGGTTAAGGACAGATCAAATATTTATTGAACATTCACTATGCCCAAAGAATTGGGGTCTCTGCAGGTCCTTTGTAGTCTCAGAAGTCTGATTCTGATTGAATTCTCATTTACCTTGATGGTGACTCCAGGATAGTGAAGAGGAGAACCAGAGATTATGCCCTGGAAGACTTAAGCATCTCAGCCCTAGAAGTCTCCCCAGGAGGCTCTCAGGTCCTTACTGGTGAGTGCCAGACATGTGGTCCACTCTTTCAGAATGAGCTACTCCAGCCATGTCTCAAGTTATCCCCACAACATTTCTTTTCTGTTAGTATCAAGGAACACCAGCTGCTTTGCAGTCCCCTTTCCCTCTCCCCTGGCTCCCTTTAGTTCTGGAGCCATAATCAGCAAATCAATAGTGCCTCTGCTATTAGAAATTGTGCAAATCTATCCTCTGATGCCCCCATTTGATAACTCTGTAACTTTCCAAGCCAAAATACTCCTCCCTGATCATTACTCCCCTTCATGCATTATCTAATTAGAATGCAAGCTGATGGCTGGCAAGAAATATTTTTGCTCCTCTGTCTCACCAGGACTTAGCATAATGCCCGGCACATAGTAAGCATTTAAAAATGACTTTCATTCATTCATTCAGAGTCTTAAGAAGCATTTCCAGGGTACCTGGTCCATATTATTTTCCTTTCCTGTGAGAAGAATTTTTGAGCCATTCAGATTTTTGTTGTTATTTCTATGGCTGTTTTCAAGAAACATTCATTTGTTAATCTAGTTTTAAGGAATAACAGTATATTAGAGTAGGAAAGGATGTTAGGAATTATTTAGTTCAATATCATCATTTTGTAGATAAGGAAACTGAGACTCAGATTAGGGGAAGTGCCATGATCAAGGTGTAATGGTAATTTAAATGGGAAGATCTTTCCCATTCATTAATAGGCCCATTCAACTCAACTTAGTCTCATGGAGCCTGTGGTGGGAGGAGCTTGTTGAACAATAGAACAGGAAAAGGTGGAGCTAGAGCAGAATTGAGAGGAATTGAGTCATGAGAGCAGTCAGAGCTAGAAAGAATGCAGGTAGCTGGCTAGCATGAGTGAAAGGACTTATTTGTGGGAAGACTATCTGGGGCAAGGCTTGGGGAATGGTGTTCTCTGCATTATTGTTATATATAGATGTCTTTGTTGCTGATATTGGGATTTGGCTTTATGATGTCTGAATAAATGTTTTGGCTCTGACTTCCATGTGGAGAGTCTGTTGTATTTTGTGATTCAAAACTGTGCCAGGATATTCATGGTTGCTGTAGGCACTGTGAATATTGCATCGGCACTACACAAGGTAACACAGCTAGTATATATGTCAGAGCTGTATCTTGAACCCAGGTCTCCTGCATCCAAGTCCTAAATCTTTTTGTACTATATCATGCACCTTTATGTGGGCCATTCCATGACTTGGAAATTAATGATGTAGCCACCAGGGGCATCGCATTAGCCAAGTTATTGGTACCTTCAGTCAAGACCCTAAGAGCAGCTGACTATCACTCAAACTGTATCTCTACCCACTGTGTTATGTTAACCTGGGTTTTGACAGTCTAAGAATATGAATGTGTCCACCAATCAAACCTCTAAGCCCCAGCTCCATGATAACTGCTGTCCTCCTCTTCACAGTCGCTAACCAGATACCCCCTACACTGGAATTTTCATGTTTTAGTAAGCAGTTTAATTAGTATATGTAAAAGGTAATAAAGCAGGAACATTACATGTTAATAATATGCATGATATATTCCATTTGATCTCTCAACCTGAACCTTTCCAAAGGCTGAAACTTTTCTATACCAGGGTTCATCTTCCTGTCTTGTCTCCCAGCCTAGAATGAGAGCTAATCTGGAAGTTCAATACTTTATGTTGCCTTCCTATCTCCTCATGGAAAGGAAGAGACATGAAATTGATTCATGTTTTCTTTCAAAAGCAATGGAGAAACTTCAGCCATTCTCATGGTCACAGATACATGGACATATAGATGTCACTCTCTCTTAACTCTGTCTGCTTGTTCTACATCCTGAGTGCAGAGCAGCAGGGACTGGGACTCAGAGGTAACAACAGGAAGTAAGGAGAGAAAGACAGAGACAGAGAGACAGACAGAGAGAGACGGAGACAGAGAGAATTAGTTCCAGAGCCAAGAGGGTGTGTAGGATCTGTGATGGTGGCATGACTCCTTCATAAAGCTGTCTTTGGTTCTCCTCCCCTTCTCCATGATGGATTAACTGTAGCTAGTTGAGAATAAAGGCCCCCATCAGCAGCCAAACAGCTAAGATAGAGAAAACACTAACTGCCTTGAATTCTAGTTCATATCGGGTCCCATATTTCATGCTCCACCAATGATCAGAGACCCAAACTGGAGTTTCTGCATCTGTATCTAATAACTAGTCCTGTGGGAAATGCATATCAAATAAACTGAGGGAACCATGCTTCTACTCTTTTGCCTGCTCAAGAGAGGATTCAGACTATAATATTGGGTCACAATTAATCTTATGTTTGGTGGAGCTTCTATATCTACCAGTCTCAAAGCCAAGACATATTCTATCAACCCTAGAAGTGCAGGAAACACTACACAATTTGGCAGAAGGACTCTAATAAGCTTTTATCTAAAGGGCAAATCCCACAGAATTTAAGAACCAAAAGGGACTTTGGATGTAATTTAATCCAGCCCAACACCTGATGCACGGCTCTGTTCTACATTATCCCTGACAAATGGGTCCCACACCATCTGCTTGTAGGTCTCTAGTGATAAAGAGATTACTATCTCACAAGCACTCCATTATACTTTGAATGCCTTTAATTCTTAGGAAGCTCATATTTATACTTAGCCTCCAGCACCCCCTTATACTTTGCTTAGCAAAGTAGCACCCCCTCCTGAAATAATGGTAATATAGACAAAATATAAAACTGCTCAGATATGCTTAAGGAGCCATAGCAAACTTTGACATATGGGTGAAAGAGACATGAAGAAGAAGAAAACTTTTCATCTCTTGATACTGTGCCCAGGAAAGTGCATTAGTAACTGTAATGCTGAATTAAGTTCATTAGTGAGAATTGTAGAGTATTACAATAGCAACCATTTATATAGTGTATTAAAGTTTGTAAAGCACTTTACAAATATTATCTATGGTAAGCCTCACAACGACCTTGAGAAGCAGGTACTATTATTTTCCCCATTTTACAGATAAGGAAACTGAGACTGAGAGAGAGTAGGTGGTTTGTCTAGGGTCACACAGCTATTAAGAAACTGAAGCAGAATTTGAACCAGATCTTTCTGACACCAAGCCCATTGCTCTACCCACTGTACCACCACCATCATCATAAAGCAGTCTTATTATCAAGAAGTCTGTCTATAGCTTGTATACCTATACTTTAAAGAATTCCACAATCTCATTTATACTGGTATCCCATTCACTGCCAATAGTGGAGATCACAGGACCCATCTTCCTCTTCTAATCCCATGCTTTCTTGTCCTTGCCCATCTATACATCAGAGGACCTTTGGTCAATGTGATAGAACTTATCATTCATGTCTCTTTTCATTACATGGGTACCAGTGCACCATGCAGGTTTTCCATATGTTATCACTTACTCTCATTTGATTCTCCCACATTTTCTAATCTAACATTTTTTTGATTCACTTATTGTGCACCACATTTTGCATCCAAGTTGCCACGGATGACATACTATAGCTTCTTGGCATTCCCCGTAAGTCTCCCTACTGCCCTTTGAGTTACCAACAATTGTTGCAACTCCACAAGGATTGTGAGGCTAATTCTGGTGCTTTCTCTGTATACTTCTGGCTTAAGTGCGCTTAAGCACTAACCCTTAGCAGAATCTCCTCCTTAAACTCATTGACTGGAACAATTGCAAAGCTCTGGACTACAGAAATATCCAAAGATTATCCAGATAACAGTTCGGATTATATTTTCAAATGATACTCTATGGTGTCCTTTAAGACAATAAAAGTTTCAGGAATGTCATAGGAGAGAAGACTTAGAAACTAGAATGGTAGAGCTGACAGAAACTTCACACTAAACTACCTGGTGTATTCTCTCATCTTATAAATGAGGAAAAAAGAGCCTCAGAAAGATCAAGTTGTTTTGTTTTGTTTTTTTTCTGGCTCTGGGTCCTCTCTCACCTTGTTTCTCTCTATGCTTCTGGCCAGACTCTGTTTCCAGTGTCCTTAGACCTGTCTGTCTACCCCTACCCTCTATGCCAACTTGGACTGGAAGAAATGACTCGTTAATTGTTATTAAATTTATTGATTAGGATTCTCTGTGGTTCATTTTCTAGATTTCTTTGGAAGGAGGTGGGGAGAAATAGCCTACACATCTTCCTACTATGGCTCTATACCTGAAGTGAACTCTTGAGTTATAAAAGAGCATATCCATAAAGTTTCTTTGAAATCTGGGGTCCATAATGTTCACTTAATGCCAGGATATACTCAAAGCTGTAGCATATCCGCCAAGTCAATAGTCTTTGAAACACTGGAGGACTGGAAAGAATTTCTTAAATATTTATATAAATAAGGACAGCTAGATGGTGCAGTGGATAGAGCACCAGTGCAGGAGTCAGTAAGACCTGAGTTCAAATATCACCTTAGACACTTGACACTCACTAGCTATGTGACCTTGGACAAGTCACTTAACCCATCTCCAGTCATCTTGATGAATATCTGGTCACTGGATTCAGATGACTCTGGAGGAGAAGTGAGGCTGGTGACCTGCACAGCCCTCCCTCACTCAAAACACAGTCAAGTGCAAATCATGTCATTATTTCTCTGATGGCATGGTCTTCTTTGGCAATGAAGGGCAAACATGCACATAGATAAATATGAAAATAAAGATATAGATAAACAGAGATATAGACAAAGATAAAGATGTAGATAAACATAAAAGTAGATAGAGATAAAGAAGTGACCAGAAAGTACCTGGACCAAGGATATCCACTAGATGAATCACTTACCCAGTTGGTTTACACTTATTGTTTTTCCCCTCAAAGGTTAAGTATCCTAAAAGTCTCTGCGTCTCTCAAATATCCTACTTTAATTTCTAGATTTATATTGTAAGGAATTCATATTACTATAGGGCTGAATATATATAAGGCCAAATCCATTCCTTTGGTTAATTAAAAGTCTTTTTCATGCACCCTCAGTCTACAAGGGCACTTTGGTTATCTGAAATGTCTTTGACATCTAGTGGTATTATTCTTTATTGTCTTGTGTATGAGTCGAATCTATTGAGAGTCTTTTGTAATAACACTCTAGAAAGAGTCAGAAACTTCATTCAACACCACCAACCACAGACTTAACACAAAGCACTTTCTTAATTGTGCTTTCTGCCTTTGTAGTGGCCCAAGTTCCATCTTGGTATGAGTCCCATTATTTTAAACTCTCATCAAAGGTTTAATTATGTTGCACATTATAATCACTGATTTATTAAATGCTTTCAATTTGTGCCTACTGAACGATTATGGGTTTCTATAGTAATGGGGACCTTCAGGAGAATAGCAGGTCAAGCATGGGTATAATTTGGTACTGTTTGACGTCAGTCATTTCATCTTTGGCAGGGTTAATCACAGTTCTGGTATTTCAAATTTGAAGCCTGCTGAACTCTTCTAGCAAAGGTTTGTACCCCTCAAATTAATTTCTCAAGAAATGCTACTCTTGAGAGTTCATTGAATTATACCTCTAAAATACTGTTTTAAACATCGGTACAATAATTTCTCTCTTCTCTTATGAATGGAATATAAATTATCTTAAATCAGTTAGAAATCATTCTCCATTGTAGTAGGGAAATTAACTGTATACAGTCTGCCTTGCTTAGAGTCAGACTGGAGCCTGCCCTTCCCCCCTCATCCCCTGGATTTGTGGTTCCACTTATCTATCTTTTCATGTCTTTCCAAGAAATCCTTGGAAATTTGACTTTGATTCTTACCATTGACTAGTATGGCTCTCTCAAAATCATAGCATTGATAATAGTTCATATGTACATAGCATATTTATGAAAAACACTTTTGCCATAGCCAACCTATGAGGTAGATGACACAAATACTACTGTCCTCATTTATAGATGAGAAAATTAAGGTTCAATGAGGTGACTTACTCAAAGACACCCACTTTAGCCCTTCAGGGTCTAAGGCCAGTGCCCTTTCCAGTATGTTGCACTGACTCTTAGTGATCACCTACTATTTTCTTAACACAAAATACGAGGACTTTTTTTCAGTCCTCATCTTCTTGATCCCTTTACTATATTTAGTACCTTGTCCACTTTCTCTTTCCTTACTCTCTTCTCTCTTACCATCTCTCAGAGTATAACTATCCTTCCCTTCAAACCTCTTAGAATATTATTTCTCTGTCACTTTCGCTTATTCAAAGAACCTCAGTGTTAGAGGTAGTCTCAAAAGTCATATCCGAACAGGATACCCCCTCCCCCGGATACATTTTTAAAGTGAATTTATTTGTTTTCAGTTTTCAATAGTCACTTCCATAAGTTTTAAATTTTCTCCCCCTCCCTCTTCTCTCTTTTCCTAAGATGATAGGCAATCTTGAATGGGTTCTACATATACACTCACATTAGTCATGTTGCATAGAAGAATTAAAATGAATGGGAGAAACCAAGAGAAAAACCAAACCAAAAACAAAACATAATATAAGAGAAAATAGTCTGCTTCATTCTGTATTCTGATTCCACATTCTTTCTCTGGATGTGGATGGCATTTTGCCTCAAGAGTCCTTTGGGAATGCTTTAGGTCCTTGGATTGCTGTGGAGGGCTAAGTCTATCAGAAACAGTCCTGGCACATTGTGGCTATTACTGTGTATAATGTTCTCTTGATTCTGCTCATTTCACTCTTTATCAGATCATATAAATCTTTCCAGGTTTTTCTGAAATCTGACTGTTCATTTCTTATATCACAATAGTATTCCATTACATTCATATTTCACAACTTGTTCAACTATTCCTCAGTTGATGGGCATTCCCTCAATTTCCAGTTCTTGGCCACCACAAAAAGAACTGCTATAAATATTTTTGTACATGTGGGAATTTTCCCCATTTTTAGAATCTCTTTGGGATACAACCCTAGAAGCAATATTGCTGGGTCAAAGGGTATGCACATTTTTGTGGCCCTTTGGGCATAGTTCCAAATTGCTCTCCAGAATGGCTGGATCAGCTCACAACTCTACCAACAACGAATTAGTATTCCAACTCTCTCACATCTTCTCCAACTTTTATCATCTTTCTGTTTTGTCATGTTAACCAGGCTGATAGGTGTGATGTGGTACCTCAGAGTTGAGGAATCACTTTTAAGGGCATGACTGACAAGACGGATGGTTTGGATGGTTTCTTGTTTGCTATGTTATAGAGTGAATAGTTCATGTCTGGCTTAGACTGGATGAACTTGGTGTCCCATTCAGATTGGAGCTCTATGAAGTTCTGTGATCATCAAATTGCCATTTGAAGATCTCCAATAATTAGGAATCCACCACACCATCTCCCAACATAACTCATTCAATCTTGGAAAGATTGCTTAGTTCTTAGGACCCCTTTTCCTTGCATTAAGACCAAATTTATCTCTCTGCAACTTCCACTAATTGTTTCCAGTTCTTTTTCTTGGGGACAAGTAGAGTAATTCTAATTTCTCTTCCATAAGATAGCCCTTTGAAAACTGGAAGACAACCTTCATGTGCTTCAAAAGTCACCTTCTCTTTTCCAGATTAAAACATCCTCACTTCCTTCCACTGATCCTTGTACACCATGCTTTTCTTCTCCTTCAGACTCCTAGTCAGTTTCATCTGACCATGTTCCATTGGTCAATGTCTTCCTCTAAAATGTGGTCTCCAGAAATGATTATATTCAGAGTGTCCCCAAAGTCTTAGTACAAACTTAAGCTTTAATAGTTTAAATTTAACTGTATTCCATATGTGTTCTGACCAGAGCAGACTACAGCAGGAGTGTGCCATTCCTTATTCTGAATCCAGTAGTTCTATTAATGAAATCCAAGGTCACATTAGATCTGTTGACTGCTATTTTACACTCTTGACTTAAATTGAGCTTGAAATTCTGCAAAACTTTGTTTCATATAAATTACTATCTAGTGGTGTCTTAGTAGTTTATATGTTTGTTTTTGAAAGTGAATTTTGGGATTTATGTTTATTCTTTATGACTGCATTTAAAGTTTTCTTGGCAAAAATACTAGAGTGGTTTGACATTTCCTTCTCCAGCTCATTTTGTAGACAAGGAAACTGAGGCAAATAGCATTAAGTGATTTGCCCAGGGTCACACAGCTACTAAACAGGAGGCTAGATTTGAACTCAGGAAGGTGAGTCTCCCTGACTGATGCAGGCAGGTCCAGCACTTTATCCACTGCACCACCTAGCTGCCCATAGTTTATAGGTTATTAGGGACAAATGTAGAGGAACAAGGTGGATATGAGTGAAGGGCAACATTTAAGAAGTAAAGAACTTCAAACTAGAGTAAGGGATGCCATCAGAGAAATGTATGATTTAAAAAAGAAGATGGGCTGACCATATAGCAAGAATGAAGGGTAATTCATGGAGGGCCCAAAGTTTACACTTGCATCCTTGTGACATTAGAGAAAAAAATAAGGAACACCTCCTCCACCTGGCCCTTCACACATAGGGTAGAACCAATGCAGCAGACCTTTTGGGTGGACACTGAAAAGAATGTGGATAGGTAGAGAGAGGTTAGAATCTTTTTGATTGCCATGAACATCCAAAGCAAAGAAATCATTAAGTATGTGAGTACAAACTAACATTAACAGCTCACCTTTTTGTGATCCTTTGTAAGTTTGTAATATATTTGCTTCTTACTAACACTTATTAACTAGCTTATTTACTAATACTGTGACATAATAGTACAATATTATGAGCTATATTTTACAGATGATAAAACCGAGGTTCCAAAAAAGATGTAACATCCAAAGTCAACCAGTTAGGAAATGGTGGATCGGTATTCAAATCCAAGTTTCCTGACTCCTCCTCCATTTCAGACTTCATTATAACATGGCAATTATATATTATAATTGGAAGAATATTCACCATAGTCTTTGTTTAGTCTGAACTTGTTAGAGATAGCTGGTGAGACAGTGGGTAGGAAACTGAGCCTGAAGTCAGGAAGAAATTGGTTTAACCTAGCCTCAGAAATTTACTAACTGTGTGACCCTGGGCAAGTCACTTAATCTCTGTTTGCCTCCATTTCATCATCTGCAAAATGGGGATAATAAAAGCACCTACCTCCCAAGACTGTCATGAAGCTCAAATGATATAATATTTGTAAATCACTTAGCACAGTGAATGTTATATACAAGGCACTCTATAAATGTTCACTCCTTTCCTCTCGTCCTTGATATTCCATTTGTGTGGGGAGAAAGCTCTACTAATGAAGATAAGCTCTTACTCTGTCTGGTATTGGTAATTTTAGAGAGTTTCCTAGGTCACTGAAAGGTTGAATGACTTGCTCAGAGTTATACCACCAGTATGGGGTCAGAGACAGGTCTTGAACCCAGGTATTCTGATTGCTTACCTCATATTGTCTCTCACACTGCATAGTTGGTTCACTTAAATTATAAGGTCACTAGGTAATTTATGAGAATTACCTTTTTTTTTATCCATTTGGCATATTTCAAAAATCAGTGAACCATCTGGTCACCATGTTTTACGTAAAAACCATTTTATGTGCAATTTCTAATAATGCACAAAATGAGAGTTTCCATGACTGTACTCCAGAAATAAGAGGCTGAAGAGACTGCTCACTTTCACTTAAAGAATAAAGCATTTCTTTTCATCAAAATGGATAAATGCCAAATTGAAGTATAAGAGACCTATGTTTAAGGGTCTCTGAATTTGAATTGTTTTGCTCAACCAGAATTTCATTATATCAGATATTAGAAATAAAGTGGATTGTTATCTAGGGCTTAAATTCTTTTCATGATATGGTGATTTCTATCATTATCCAATTACTAAATAGTTGTACTATATATAAGCCACAGTGGAAGGCACTGTTTGGAGACATAATCCATGAGAACATAAATGTATTAATTACGCTGCAAGTAATTCAAATAATGAGGTATAGTGGAGAGAGAACTGGGCAGGAAGTGAAGAGGTCTATATTATCTTGGATAAGTCATTTTACTCTCTGGGTTCTTGCTTCTACTTCTACAAAATAGAAGATTTAAAGATTTTAACTTATATGGGGAAGATCAAAGAAACTAGGACTTTTTTTGCCTGTAGATAACATTGTTGGAGGTGGAGGAGGAAGAAGGGAGGGAGGGAAAAGACTCTTTAAAAGAAAGGATCCTTTGAATACATGAGATATTTATATGTAAAACATGGCGACCAGATTGATTTTGATTTTGGAAACATCCCAAGTGAACTTATATGGCAGGGGGAGGTTAAATAGAAAATAGAAAAAAATATTTCAAATGCTGGAATCGACTTTTTCTGTATTCTTTTTGGGAAGGGTTAGGTTACTGTCCTACTCAGAAGACAGTAATAATCTAACAAGTCTCCCAAAGTAACTTCTAGCCATGAAGTTATATTATGTGTGATTTAAATAAACTTCTTGATGGCAGATGAAGCAATAATTTTTTTTTAAAAGAATCCAGTGCCCTCTTAAGCTTCTCTCTTGGCCATCCCAAATGGCCTCAGTAATTGATGCCTCGACTCATTTTACAGACTCTGGTTTTCTCACTGAACCAGGCTATTCTGATGGGAGACATGCAGTAATACAACAGTGGTTGCTGTGGCTGATGCTGTCACTATTCATATCATCATGTCTCCCTGGGATATTGAAAAAGGACATTTAAACTGCAGACTTCAACCAGGCTCTTTGACCAAGGCTTCATCCTGGGCTCAGAGGAGTATTTTTAAGCTTCCAGGGTGAGCTTCACGAGGCCAACAAGAGAAAAGATCAAATGTTGGGCTATTCCTTAACTCCCAAGAGTAGACAATTAAAAGGGGTTTGCTCCAATGTAGGGAAGCAGAATTGATAAGAGCACAATGTATGCAATAGAATATGATAATGATACTCAGGATAGCTCTCCTATTATTATCTCCATCATAGCACAGCTTAATTGCCATTTTTATGTTTTCCCTTCCTGGGAGTTGGGCTGATTGTAAAGGATTAATAAATTGAGCTCAGTTTTTCCCCTTTTGTATTAGGGAATATATTTCCTCCCACTTGCAGAGGGGGAGACGTAATGGAAAAATGTGGCTGAAATGAGAATGAGACATAGATTCTATAATAGCCCAGTGACTTTGATCAAGCCACTTCTCACTGAGCCTCAGTTTTCTCATCTAGACTAGGTGATCAGAAATGTCCCTTTTAGGTTTAATACCATATAGGCCAAAGATTATAGCACTGCCAGTAATGTGCTATTTGATTATGTCTAAGGCCTTTCAGCTTCACCATTTTATCATCCTATGATTTCTCTGACACCTCTTCTGGATGTTCCCCTTCATACAGAGACAATCTATCCGTGGTTCATTTACCTTTGATGTTTACCTGGCATTCAACTCTCAGTCATGACTCCAAGAAGCTACAGCACTCACAGTGACCACACTCTGATAAACTGTCTCAACAGACAGACTAAACCAGGTTGAGGATAACCAACAGGACTCAAAGTCATTGGGGAGTTAGGTCAGTGTCTACCCCAGGTAAGTGAAGATTGCCCTTGACAGAATGGACAGATGAGAATGGTTTGTTCCAACAGTCATTAGTTAAGGTGGCTGAAGCGGGAATTTTGGAATGAGTAGAGCTTGGTCAGACATCTAAGACTCCAAAGTCATCTACTACATCCTGGGCCATTGCCAGTCATCTTGCCTTTTATCTTGCCCCTGGACTTCAATGACTCTGGAAGAGAGAACGAGGTTGATGTCTTTGTGCAACTCTGTCTCACTTAAATCCAGTACAACATGAGTCAAGATATCACCCTGTGATGTCATTGGCCCTCTTGGAAAATGAAAGACAAACAATAGAAACCTGCAGACATGGTGCTCCTACTTCCCCAGTTGTTGCAATAATTCCATTTTCCTTTCAAATTGTGTCAATGCCTGTTTTTTATGTCACAGGCATATTCTGATATCCTGCCCTCTGACTGAGACTTCCCTTGCAAAAAAATAAAAATGGACACAACGACCAAGTCCAAGAACAAAATGCTATAGATTGCCACCTCTTAACCTAGAGGAGGGAAGTGCATTTCATCATCTGCTTTCCAGGACTAAAGTAGATCATCGTAACTAATCATAGTTCAGTATGGCCATTTCTCTTATATGCACCTGTGAGCACAGAGTCATTCATATTTAACAAGAAGATACCTAAGTGAAAAACCTGAGACTTGAATCATGCCTGGAATCTGATGACTATAAGTTCCTGAGGACCAGGGCTGATATCTTGGATTCCAGTCACTTGCCTTCCTTGGATCAGTCTTTCTATTCTCTCCTTCCTTTTTCCACTTTGACTTGGGTCTTGGAACTTGGATTTTCTCTCAACAAACCAAAGATGTCTTGGTCTTTCTTATTTCTAGTTTGTTCCTCTAGTTCTAGTACTTTTCCTACCCTAACAATAGAAACTGAACATTCTGGTCTTTTCTTGGACCTTCAGGGTCATGTATTCCATGACCCTTATTCATCCTCACTACATATTCTCAGTCATCTCTTTGAAGTAAATAAATAATTTTATACAGAGTGAGAGATCTCAGACACTCCTGCTGCTCCCTTGACCTCTGGACCTTTGAATCCCTTTGGATCATGGGTCATGGTAAGGATCTTAATCTTTAGCATGCCAGTCTGTCTCAGACCTGGACTTCAGCCCCCTTTTTGCTTTGGTCTGGTTCCCTTCCTTGCTCACTTGCCCATCTCCCAGGGTGAGACTCTCCTAAGCATTCAGCGTCCTTGTGCCAACCCTGGCCTCCTGTGGGCCTTTCTTATAACTTACCTCTTCATACACACCCACTTCATCTCCACTCAACATCGTTCTAAGAACTATTGTTCAAGTTTTTGGAATTCTCTTTTACTGTCAGTCACAACTGTCCCTTCTTAAATGGAATGGAAATTTTTCTCTCAAAAGACTTCAAATTAGATTTACATATGCTTCATTATCACTTACTACCTCATGGCCACAGTGACATAGTGCTGGTTGTCACTGCCCCTGTCCCAAATTGGCCTTAGGAAAGAAAAAAAAGCTTCCATTAACATTTTAGATTTTAGGTTTTTCCAAACTTAAAATGAGCAGAAGGGCTATATCCTAAAAAGAGAAATAGCTTACTAGCAATAAATATTTTATAATTTCCTCACCATAAGATTTATTCTGAAATGAACAGACAGGCAGATAATGGCAAATCATAAAAAGGTTATTCACAACTATCTGGTGCTGAGAAGAATAGTGGCAAAAAGAAAAGAAGGTGAAGAATGGAGGAAAGCGGTAGGAGGCAATTCCTGGGATGCCATCAAATGGAAAGTTTCTTGAGTTGCCCACTGGTCACTTTTCCTACCATAACCCAATAAAACTGTCTCAGACAGAAAAGAGATTTTTCACCTTGAACCACAAGACCATTGGCTGGTGCTGCTGGCTCTCCCATGATCAGGTCTCCTTTTTCTCAGTCAACTAGTTAGAGTGAAAAAAAAAGCTATTATTACTCACAAAGTATCAAGGTAAGGGAATCTCAAAGGTCCAGTGTATATACAGGCAGGCATACAAAGGTCAGGATCATACCATTCCATCCTGGTTCTTGCCTAAGCTCATAACCAACACTGCGCACAAGTATTTGAGGGGGCTTTATTTATTCTTGGTGGGTCCTATCTATAGTTCTCCATTTCAAGCTGAAACTTCCTTCTTCTCTCCAGAAGTCACTCATATATATATTTTGACCAATTTTTTTTAAGTGTGAGGATAGTGAAATATAGAGTACAAAAAAGGAAGGGGAAAAAGATTTGGTTTTAAAAAAGGGTCAGTGGAGGTAGGTTGATTTTCTTTAAGTGATTGAGTAGAGGCAGAATGTAACACACCTTGCTATGCCAGTGGTGTGACCCAATAGATCTGAACTCATATCATTCTTGCCTTGAAAAAATTATGGTAAATATTTAGTGAGTCAATAATCAATGAAGGACTGACAAAGAATGAAGGATGATAAATTCTGTTCCGAAGCTTGCAAGAAGAAATTTTTTTTATATTGGAACGAATTTATGAATATGGGTTAGGACGATGAGAGTATAGGGATGTTGAGAAGTGAGAGGTAAAGGAAAAAGCCTAAGAGTTTTTATGAAAAGTCATTCCTATGTCTTGGACCTGCTCCAAAGTGCTCCTTGCCCACCACAAAAGATTTGAAATACAATAAAATACTCAACCCTTCTCATAATCTGTGAAAACAAACTACTGTTTCACAAATTACACCTTTCCACCCCTCCCAGCCCTGACTATGCTTTTAACTTCTAATACATTTCCAACTTTTTGTCACTCTCTTTCTGAGCAATTAATCACTGCTGCAGATTTATTTGCTTACACATTTTTCACTACCTTCAACCTTCCACTAAAGTTCTTCTCTGACGCCTGCTTATGGGATGGAGGTTACCCTGGGCTCTTGAAGTCTATGCCAGAGAAACACAAGGTTTGGCAGGTCCCAAAAAGCTGGAAAGCCTTCAAATATAGGCCTGGTGATGCATGACTGTCTGAAGACTGATTTAGCTAAGTTCAGAGAGGCTCATTCATCACTCAAAGGTTGGCCTCCAGGCGATTAATTTTTTTTTTTGGCCATGACAATTCATGACCACTGACTGGGGACTAGTGAGGCTGTGATCTACAGTAATGGAAGGATGATGAAATCATGGCTTCTTGATGTAAAAGTTCCATGAATTTCTGGCCTCTCTACCTCCAAGTTGTTTCTCCCATTTATTCTATAGGTTGAGAAACAGCAAGGTTTAATGGAAAAGTCACTGGAACTAGAGTCAAGAGAGACTTGGATTGGAACCTGTATTTGATATTTAACTAATTGTATGAGCACTGTTTCCATTGGAGCAGAACACAAGCCATCCAAGCCTTCATATCTTGTGACTCTCTTGTCCATATTTCCTTTTAAATCTTCCTTAGAAAGTCCATCCAGCATATTACCCTACCTCTCTTGATGTCACATGGAAATGAGTGGAACATTGATCATCACCCATTCTTGCTCCATGACCAACCAGCCCATTGATTTTAGATCCCACTCTTCTAGGAAGACATCCTTTATTTTATTTTTTGAAATTATTCATTTTTCTCCCTTAATACTGCCACCATCCCAGTCCAGGCCCCTCATCACCTTACAGCTAGATTATTACAAGAGTCTGATGGTTGTTCTCCCTAGCTCATGCTCAGTCCTTCAGCTGTCAAACTGATCCTCCTAAAGTAGGGGTCTGGCAGGTATATACAAAGTTTTTTGTATGAAAAAGTTTTTATAATTTTGCTTATATAGTTTCTGGGTTTATTTGGGCAGGTATACTCCCAGGTATTTTATACTGTCTAGAGTTATTTTAAATGGGATATCTCTTACTATCTCTTCTTGTAAGGTTTTGTCTGTGATATGTAGGAACGCTGATGATTTATGTGGATTACTTTCTATCTGGCTGTTTTGCTAAAATTATTAATTATTTCAACTAACTTTTTAGTTGAGTCTTTGGGATTTTCCAAGTATATTGTCATACTCTCTGCAAAAAGAGATATAGTTTTATTACCTCATCCTCTATTCTGATTGCCTTCTATTTTTTCCCCTTTTTTTCTCTTATTGCTATTGCCAGGATTTCCAAACTCCCTTTTCTTTAAACTCCAATGGCTTCCTATTTATCTCCAGTATTAAATATAAAGTCCTGTTTGGCATTCAAAATCTTTCATAGTCTGACTCCTTTTTCAGTGTTTTTATACTCTCTAGTTATTCATACTTGACACTCACTAGCTGTGTGACCTTGGGCAAGTCACTTAACCCCAATTGCCTCATCCTAGGTCATCTCCAGTCATCCTGATGATTATCTGGTCACTGGATTCAGATGGCTCTGGAGGAGAAGTGAGGTCCCTGCACAGCCCTCCCTCACTCAAAACCAAGTCAAGTGCAAGTCATGTCATTATTTCTCTGATGGCATGGTCTTCTTTGGCAACAAAGGCTGAACACACATTCTGCGATCCAGTGACCTTGGGCTTGTATAAGGTACTCCATTTCCCAACTTCAGGCATTTTTACTGACTCTCCCCTAAGCCTAGAATTCTCTCCCTCCTCATCTCCATCTCCTGGCCTCCCTTTTAAGTATCAGTTTAAACCCCATCTATGAGAAACCTTTCCTAGTCCCCCTTAATGGGAGTGACTTATCTTTGTGGATTATTTATCTCTAATTTGCCACATATATAGTTTGTATGCACTTGTTTCCATGTTGTCTCTGCCATTAGGCTATGAGCTGAGAGTAGGGACATTTGGGGAGAGGCATTTTTTTTTGTGTTCCCAGCACTAAGCACAGTATGTGCTAGCACTTAGTAGGAGATTAGCAAGTACTTATTCATTTAACTTGACTTGGTGATACACTAATTGGCAGTCACTTCTCTGGGGTGACTTGTGACTATCTCTTTGAAGACTGTAGTGTTCCATCACTCACAGTTGCACAGTATCTCTGAAGGAATATTGGTTGCAAAAAACATGAGCCTTTGTCTCAAGAGAGAAGCTTGGGTCATTAAAATACTGTGCAGTTTCTCTAAGGCCATCTAGTCCTATGTACAGAGGATGAAAAGACAAAATTGAGACAGTACACGATCTCAAGGAGCTTATATCAACTGAGGGAATATGACATGCATACATAAGTAAAAGAAAGAAATTTATGGAGGGAGAATGTATTAACAACTAGGGAGATCAGGAAGGACTTCAGAGAAGAAGCAACCTTCTATTGATTCTTTAAGGAAGACAATGATTCTAAGAAGTGAAGGACACACATTCTAAGTACAGGAACAGCTTATGCAACTGCATGAAGGTGGGAGATGGAATATTGAGTTCTAAGAACGGCTAGTAAGCCACATTTACTGGAATATAAAACACACAAAGGTAAATAATTAAGATTAGGCTGGAAGCTAGCTGATAGCTAGATTGAGCACAGCCTTAGGTTTATCCTAAGAAGATCGTGGCTGGAACAGGGCTCCCATTGCACAATAGAAAGTAATAGGGCTGGCTAGATTCAGTGGGACCAGATTGCAAACAAGTTTGAGAGCCAGGCATTTGAATGTTCAGTGATCTACGTCTCAATACAGCTACGTCTCAATAACATTCACTGCCTAATTTCTACCTTGTAAAGGTGAAAGCAGAGATAGGAATGGGCAGGAGGGTGGAAAAATTATATAACCTGAAATCGAAGCTGCTCAGATGTTGTTTACACATCCCAGGCTCATATAACCATGAAGAGTCCCTTCGCTTCTGACCAGCGATGATTGACCAATTCTAGCCTAGCCTAATCTCCCATCACAAACCCCTGGGTCATTTTCACAAGATGTCACCTTTCCTTTCCACTTCAGGGTGCAGGAACAGTAATGAAATCAATAATAGAATTCCTGTAAATGGTTTATCATTTTTTATCAAATGTTCTATTCACCTTGCTTGACCAAAATGCAGTTCCATGCATGCCAGAACCATATTTATGTTGTTTTTACTACTAGAACATGGCCTCCTTGAGGAAAAAGACTGTCTTGTTTTCTCTATTTGTGTCTCCAACACTTAACACAGTGCCTGACATAATAAATGATCATTCATTCATTCATTCATTCATTTGTTCATTCATCACCATGGAATGGAGGAAACTAATGTTTGACTGAGCTATGTTAATATCTCTATAAAAATTAATTTATGGTGGATCCCATTCATATCCATAATTTGTTACCAATCACTTAGACCCACCTACTCTTTGCAGGAGTAACTTTATTGGGAATTCACTACATTTACAAGAATACAGCCATGAGAAGGATATTTTCAACTAATTAGGGAATGATGGGTGGTGCCATGATACATCTTTGATTTGCAATGGTAAACATTATAAAGATTATGTCTTGATATTTCTTCTTAATGACACCATGCCAACTAAGGATAATTTTTTTGTGGGAATGAGCTAGGTCTTGGATTATCTTTTTAATTAATTTCCTTTTTTGTGTGGGAGATAAGGCAGAATGACCACAATTTTATCTCATAGTCCTTTCCTTGAGGGAAGTCAGTGCTATTACTTCCAGTTTATGAAGGAGGAAACTGAGGCCAGGAACATTTCAATTATCTCTTCAATGGTACACTGAAAGTTAATAGCAGAGTTATGGTAAGCCTGAGAGTAAGATGTTTCAGCTTCTCTTTATGTGTGAACTGAGCTCAAAATGAGAATTTTTTTCTACTTGGGGCAAGTACCATAAATCACACATGAGGCAAATAAGAATCTAGCTTTCAGATGGAATAGGTGCAATTGAACCCTCATTGCCTTCAGGGAGATGACAGAGACTGGGACAACAGCAAAAGACTGCTGCTAAAGAGGCCATCATATCCTGGTGGTAAGAAAGGGTAGGGTGGGGAGTCACTCTAGGTAGGCATTGGTAGGTTCCTGCTTTAACTAATTATTTTTAAATAAATAACAATGGATTATTAGTGATAAGACCACAAGAATATCTAAAAAATAGTTTATAGACTTCTGATTTCTGACTTACATATAGAAAGAATACTTTCTGACAAGTCAATGGAGTACTTTGGACTTTAAACTGACTTGCACCTGGGAGAATGGAAGAATTTTTTTTTTACAATAATAATAAATATTTAGCTAATAGAGTTACTTTGCTCTCTCTCTCTCTCTCTGTATATATATATATATATATATATATTTACTATATATATGGTATTTATATACCATATATATTTATATCTAGTAGGCACTGTGCCAGTGCTTTACAATTATTATCTTGCTTGATCATTCCAACAACCCTGTGAGGTAAGTGCTATTATTATCCCTATTTTGCAGATGAGTTAACAGAGGTAAATAGAAGTTAAGTGATTTACCCAAGGTCACGCAGCTAGTAAGTGCCCGAAGTTGGATTGGAATGCCAGTCTTCATCTACCTGTAACAACAATAACGGCAGGAACAATTCACATTTATAAAGCAAAGCTCCGTCCTCACAGAAACCTTATGAAATAGTTGTTGTGAATATTATATTCCCCATTTCCCCTGTGAAGAATGGGTCTTCATTTAACAGCGAGGTCAAGCGCCTTTCCCCAGTCACATAGCTAGTAAGTGTTTGAAGCCCCATCTTGCACACAGGTGTCCATCGCTGACTGAAGGGAAATCCAAAAACACAAGTTCTGCCCCACATGTGGGAAATTGGCAGCCTGCATGGGCAAGCCTCCGCCTGCTTTTAGCATTATCCATTCCTGCTGGGCCACATGAGATGAGAGAGAACAGTATGTAATGAGATGGTGATAAAGATGCTGTGAGACTCCAAGGAGACATCTTGACTTGGTGCAGCTGGGAATGTTTCCTGCAGCTCTTCTCCTCTGCCCAGCTCCCCATCGCTTTGTGATGACAAGTCACTTGCTGCCTCATCTGCAGCCTTTCTGGATTCATAGAGGCTGTTGGGGGAAGGGTGTTGACAGGGGACTCTATGAATCGGGGCTGGGGAAGAGGTCCAGGATCACAGAATCTTAGAATGGAAGGGGACCTTAGAGCGCTCTGGTCTCACCTATACCTGAGAAGGAATCTCTTCTGTGACTTTGCTGACAAGCTACCCTCCCATCTCTTCCTGAAACCCCTCAGCAATAAGCAAAACTGGGGCAGTTCATCCCACTTGTGGACAACTCTAATTGTTAGAACATTTTTCCTTACGTCGTCTGAATCTCTCTCTCCCTTTCTCTCCCTCCCTCTCTCTCCCTCCCTCCCTCCCTCCATCCCTCCCTCCCTCCCTCTCTCTCTCTCTCTCTCTCTCTCTCTCTCTCTCTCTCTCTCTCTCTCTCTCTCTCTCACATACACACACATACACACATGCACACACACATACACACACACACACACACACACACACACACTTCTATACTCTGTTTTTCATTCTACTCTCTCAGGCCAAACAGAACAAAACTATAGACTTCTCCTTCCCAAGCTAAAGCCTTTCAAATATTCCAAGGGGCTCTATTCTCCAGGCTAAACATCCGCAGATCCTTCAACTAATCCTTCGGGTCATTAGATCACAGGGCTAAAGCTGGGAGGGAGTTCAGAGATCAATTCCCAGACAAAGAATCCCATTCTGCAGAGCGACAGCAATAACAAGCTTTCATGCAGCACCTTGAAGTTTACAAAGTGCTTCCTATATGCTATCTCATTTGATCTTCACAACAACTCTGTGGGGCAGGTGATATTACAATCCCTATTTTACAGATGAGGAAACTGAGGCTTTGAGAGGTTAAGTGATTTGCCCAGGGTATCAGGAAGTACCTGAGTCAAGATTGGAACCCAAGTCTTCCTGATTCCAGGTCCAGCATTCTGTCCACTGCACCATGTTACCTTTTTGTATGGTATGTTCTCAAGTCTCTCCCCGACCTCAGTAACACACATACACACACATACACACATCATCATCATCATCATCATCCCACTCCTCTGAATACACCTTAGCTCAAAATGAAATGTAGCATTTGAAAACTTGGCAAAATGTGATCTGACCTGGTACAGCAGGACCACCTATTCCCCTCCCTTTTCTGGACACAACATCCCTCTTAATGCAGTCCAAGATATCATTAGCCTTTTTGACTGCCATATCATATTGCTATAGTGAGCTTACAGTCCACTACACCACTCAAATCTTTTTCATGAGTATTTTTGTCTCAGCAGGCTTGTCACTGTGTAGTTGAACCTTTAGACCCATGATAGAACATGTTTTTTCCTATTAAATTTCATCTTCTTTGATTCAACTCATTATTCTGACCTATCTAGCCCTTCTTCGGGTCGTGATTCAATCATCCAATGTATTAAATATCTCTTCTAACTTTCTATCATCTACCAATTTGAGAAGCATGCCATCTAAGTCTTTATCTAAATCATTGACTTAAACCATAGAATGGCAAAGAGCCAAGGATGGTGCCCAAGAGCAGGGTACTTCATTGGAGCCATCCCTTCAAGTTGGTATGGAGTTATCAGTAACTACTTGTGATTTACTCCAGTGATTCAATCTATTCTAATTCCATCTAATGTTAAACCTAACCACATCTCTCTGTCTTGTCTGTAAAGATACTAATCTGAAAGACTAGTCTGTCTAGGCTCCTTACAAAAAAAAGGCAGTGAGCTTCATTTGGTCTGACCTATTCTTGATGAAGTCAAGCTGGGTTTTAGCTTCCCTTTAGAAATGCTGAGACTGTCCCTTTGCCAATTATGTTCTCAGATTTCTCTAGGAATGGAGGTTGAATTACCCAGCTCGGTTGCAGACTCTATATTCTTTGTTTATATTTACTCCTTTCCTGTCGTGGGGCACCTCTTCTATTGTTCACAGGCTTTCAAATATAACAGACAGAAGTCATATTTGCTATTTTGTTTTTGTGTATATGCATTTGTGGGTGGTTGGGTGGCACAATGGATAGAGTGCCAGACCTAGAGTCAGGAAGACTTATTATCTTCTTGAGTTCAAATCTGACCTTAGACACGTTCTAGCTATGTGACCTTGGCCTGTACACTCACGATCAGTCAATAGTGTGACATGGCAGTCAAAAAGGCTAATGAGATCTTGGACTGCATGAAGAGACATGGTGTCCAAAAAAGGTGGCATGGGTGGTCTCACTGTACCTGGCCACATCACATCTAGAGCATTTTGCTGAGTTTTCAAATAACTTTACCTCAGTTTCCTCATCCATAAAATGAGCTGAAGAAGGAAATGGCAAATCAGTCCAATATCTTTGCCAAAAAACCCCAAATGGGGATCACGAAATGTGGGACATGGTGTATTCTAAATCATCAAAGACATAACTAATTTTATACCACTATATATACCAATTTAATACTACAAATATTAATTTTTTATATTAATGATCAGAGAAGCAGTATGGTGTCAGCGACAAAAAGTCTACCTTGAAATGAGGAAGGACTGGGTTGAAATCCTGCCTTTGATGCTCACCCTCTGTGTGATCATGGCCAAGCCATCTATACTTTCAGTGTCCTAGGCAACTCTGTAAGACTAAATTGCAGACCAGTTGCTATTCTATATCTGTAGTTTCTCACATCTTGCAATATAGTTTCTTTGTTGATTGACTGCCTAGATACCCACAATATCCTTAGGATACGGTTTATTTGTCAACTTAGTCAACAAATATTCGTTAAGTGCTTACAATGCACCAGACACTAGGGATGCAGAGAAAGGCCCCCCAGGATCTCATGATCTCATGGGGAAGAAAACATATACATAACTAGGTATATTCAAGACATAAAGAGAAAAAGAGAGTGGGGGGGAGAGAGAGAGTAGATGGAAGGTAATTATCATCTCTACACTTCTGTTTAATTTTAATTTCCTGTTCTATCCTTCCCATACTAAAGATTACTCTCCTTGGAAGAATGAAGAAAAACAAAATAAGAATCCATCAATTCATCCTTCTCACTCTCATCTTTTTATGATTTATTCCAACTAATCTAAACAATCAGTAGTCCTATCCCTTCTTTGTCTTCGGCTTCCTCCAAACATAGCCTCAGAACCTCCTTTTTCTGCCTTTAATCCTAATTGCCAGCTTTATTTTGGGTTTTTGATACAATTCTTATGACTTGCCCATTCTTTTCAATTTATATCCTGTCATTTGCTCTTGTTACTATCTCCCATACATGTCCTTTGAAAATTTGAGTTGGCCAGTAAATTCCCCATGCAAACCCATCATTCACATTAGGAAGCTCTTTCTGTCCCTCCTCATCTGGACAATTTTTGCTCATTTCTTCAGAATTTCATTCTGTGAGCTTCCTGCTCCTTTTGCTAGGAATTTTAGGTCATACCCACCTATTCTTTGAACCCTCTGAAATTAGCTCTTTTCAAATCTGAATGGACATCAAAGCATTCTTGACTTTCCTCTCTGGTCCATCACTATGAACTCTTTGACCATAACCTCCAATATTTCAAGCTGGGCCTTGTCCATCCATTCCCAATTTTCCATGAATCACTAATATTTCAGATGCCCATAGGTAGGGCATAGACAGAGGCTGTGACTCCATTATTAACCTACTGAAAGTCCACATTCAACAAGTAAGGGACCTTTGCCACTTACCACTAAATTGTAAGCTGTGGTAAGGGGAGGTGTTATATATACTGGCAACAAGGTGTCACAGTGGATACAATATTAGAATTGGAGTCAGGAAGACAAGTTAAATTCTGTCCCTAGATACTTACTAGTCATGTAAACCTGGGCAAATCACTTAATCTTTGTCAGCCTCAGTTTGCTCATTTGTAAAGCGGAGATATTGATAATGCTGACCTCCCAAGGGTGGTCTAAGGACAAAATAAGATTCTATTTGTAAGGTGCTTTGTAAGACTTAAAGTTCAGCATAAGTGTTAGCTATTATTATTGTTACTGAAACATTGTATCGATTCTATTTGTAAGGTGCTTTGTAAGACTTAAAGTTCAGTATAAGTGTTAGCTATTATTATTGTTACTGAAACATTGTATCTCTCTCAGGATCAATATTGACTAGTCCTACCACTTGCATACATTACATCCTTGTGAAATTGAATGGAAATGAATTTATTCTTCCCAACTGATACAGCTACATTTTTCTCCTCTGGATTTAAGATTTCCTCCCTTACATATATGCCTTCCTAATATACAAAGTTCCTCTCACTTCCCCTTTCCCACCCCCATAACTGTTTATTTTGAATGAAGAAGCTTCATTTCGATCCACATTCTTGTCATCATTCTAGGGTCATCAAGTCTCTGCCATACTTGTGAGGCTGTTTGCCTCCTTGGATTAGGTCTTGTAGTTAATTTTGGTCATATTCTGAACTTTTTGGGATTTTACTACTCCTCTTTTCTTGGATTTAATATAATACGGGCTTCCAATTTCATAAGCTTATGTGTTTTGGTTTCCTTTTTTTTCTATTTGTAAAAGCTACTTAGTTACTTGGTTATCAGTTAGGTCAAGGTTACAGTTATTCTTTCTAGATTTTAACTTGTTTCCATAATATCTAGCTTGGAAAACTTATATAAAAAGTCTTCTTCCAGCATTTTTACTTTAAACCTCATTTAAACTCATTTGTAGGTTTTCTTTGAGACATTTAAACAGATCCTCCACTTAAGCCCTCTTTTGTGGCCTTGCCATTCTGTGGAGGTCGCTCTGCATTTTTTAAAAGGTTTTCAAAGTGGGTTTTAAAAATTTTTATTTTTTTTTTGTTTTCAACATTCACTTTTAAAGATTTTGAGTTTCAGATTTTTTTCTCTCTCCCTTTCTCCCCTCCTCCCTACCCTACCCCAAGACAGCAAACAATCTGATGTAGGCTATACATAGGCAATCATATTAAAAGTTATTTCCACATTAGTCATGTTGTGAAAGAAGAATCAGAACAAAAGGGGAAAACCACAAGAAAGAAAAAAACTGAAAAAGTCAAAATAGTAGGCTTTGATCTGCATTCAGATTTCATAGTTCTTTCTCTGGATGTGGATAGCATTACTCTGCATTTTTTTAAAGTCAATGCCAACAGCAAGTAAACACTGACAAGCTCTACTAAGAGGGTTAGTCTCAAATACATATCCTGGGAGAGATTGTGAATCTGTTGTGATAGGACGAGCCTTGCTAAGTACAGAGAGGATCTCTGTCTTTCATCTTCTCATTGCATTTTAGGGTGACCAGTAACTGGAGAATGAATGCCTATGCCAACTAGCAAAACAGCTTACTAAAGTCGCCATGAGCTCTGGAGCCACTCTACCAAGCTTCTTGCTGGCAGGTCAGGCCTCCAGAGCAAGGCAACTGCTACCCCCTGAGTTCTAGTGGATGACTCTAAGAAACTGAGGAATGACTTTCTAATTCTAACACCCATGATCCTTCATCTAGTAGGTTTCCCTTGATATTGATCACCAGTGATTTACTGTCCCAATATAACCATGACTGACTTAATTAATAACCAATTAACAGAAATTAACTTTTACAAATGGAAAATAAAGAAAGAACCAAAATATAAAAACTTCTGAGATTGGAAGGACATGCTTCTCAAAGTTAGTTCTAACTTAGAGGAGTTGCTACAAATATTTGTCCCACCAAGTTCTTTTGTGGTTATGGTAGAGCCAATGGCTCTTTCTTGCTTATAGGACTTGTTATCTTAGCTGCTAAATAGATTCACTGCTGGATTGGGTCAAGCAGGCCACTCCTCAGGATGAGTTGGCTGCTCTGACTACTGGACTCTGCTACAAATCTCTGCCTTTACAAGGTTATGATCTGGTCCACTCTATCTCTGTGTTCTGTTTTAAGGAAAGAAGAAACAAGAAGTGCTGACAGCCACATAGTGGTTGGGGGGAGTGGAGAGTAGATTAGGCAGTCAGGGAGCTGCCTGCTCCCTCTCTTCCTTCTTACTCACAAGTTGCCAGGTTGACAGTACTTTCACTGGGTTGTACATTTTGTATGCATACCTGTTTTTGGCTCAAAAACCAGATGAATACTTTTCATCACCCCAAATAAGTTGATAGAAAACAGTTAAATAATACTTGTCGGTGCTCTGATTTGGAAGCAAGGTCCCTCTATTATTCACCATCAGGAATTTTAGGAGACAGGCTCCTCAAACCTCTACCCAAGTTACCAGCATATAGAGCATGCTCAAAGGATAGTAGTCTCATTGACCAGTTCTGTTCCTCTCTCCTTATTTTGTAATGCAAAATTAATACTAGCTTCACTGTTGGTGGAGTTGTGAGAGCATTCTTGTGAGCAATTTTGAACTATGCCCAAAGGGCTATAAACTGTGCATATATTTTGATCCAACAATGCCAATATTAGGTCTGTATCCTAAAAAGATCAAAAAACAGACAGAGGGAGAAACTATTTGCACAAGAATATTTATAGTAGCTCTTTCTGTGGTGTCTAAGGATTGGAAATTGAGAGGATGCTTATCATTTGAGGAAGCTGTGGTATATGATTATAATGGAAAATTATTTTGTTATAAGAAATGACAGGTGAGGTGATGTGAGAAAAATCTGGAAAGCCTCACACGAACTGATACAGAGCAAAGTGAACAGAATATTGTACACAGTAATAGCAATATTATACAATGAGCAACTGTGAATGACTTAGTTATTCTCAGCAATATATTGATCCAAGACAATCCCAAAGGGCCCATGATGAAAAATGCTACTCACCTCCAGAGAAAGAACTGATAGCATCTGAATACAGACTGAAGTATACTATATTTCTCTTTCTTTCTTTCTCTTCCTTCCTTTCTTTCTGTTTTTTCCCCTCAAGAAGATTAATATGAAAATGTTTTACATGACTGTGTATGAATAACCTACACTATATTGCTCACTGTCTTGGAAGGGGGGCAGAGAAGGAGGGAGGTATAGAATTTAGAACTCAAACTTGAAAAAAATACAAGTGTTAAAAATTGTTTTTACATACAATTGGAAGAAAAGAAAATATTATTTAAAATTAATATTAGCAAAATCCTAGGCACCTGGGCTTTTCTACAAAATGATAACTATGACATATTGGGACATTCAGAATGCTAGTCAATAAGTGATAGAAATTTTTGACCTCTGCAATACAACACATGTATATTTATTGGTAGATTATAAACCATGAAATGTTATAAATGCATACTATTCCTGTAAAATGTCTGTCTGCCTACCAGGTGACATTTGGCTTAAAGATTAATACTCTTGAATTATTGAAGTAATAAGGATTTTTAAAGGTCTTGGAGTCAAGAAGACCTGAGTTTGAATCCTACCCTCATTGGCTGCTTGATCCTGCCCAAGATCCTGAAGCAACTTGTACCCAATTTTCTTATCTATAAAATAAGACAGTTGGATTAATTGACCTCTGTTTCCTTCTAACATTAGATCTATGGTCCTATCATCCATTGGTTTGAGCTTTAAGGCAATTCATTAATGAGTTTCTCCTTTTTAAAAATTCATATACACACACGTATATATATGTGTGTGCATATACATATGTATACACATATGTACACAGACATAGATAAATGCACATATATAATACATATACACACATACATACACATTCAGGCTGCACCCTAGTCCACAAATTCAAAGAATGTAGCTCCTTATAGCACTGCTCATTGTGAAATAGAAAATACCCCTCATTTCCTGTGCAAACCTGCTCTCACAAGTTTTCTCTATCTCTGGGGTTTGGAAGAGTTGAGAGAAGTCTCCCTCCTTCAGAACCATGGAAGCCAATTGAACTTTTTAACCTTGTAAAGTTTGCACAATCTCACCACGAATCTGGCTGGAATGTGGAAACTTCATTTCTACATGAACATTTCCTGGATTATGGGCTGAGAGCCCAGCCACGCTTGTGGTTGGGGTAACCATCAGAACGGGATAGGAGGCCTGGGTCAGGACAGAAAAGATTTTAGCTGAGAAAATATCTCAGTTGACCAGTTAGGTTTGTCAGGGCAAAATTAAATCTGGCTGAAAGGTGAAAACAAAATGAAATAACAGAAATATTTCTGGGATGACCTGATGGTTTGTATTGAGATAATCCTGGCTTGCTGATGATTTATAATGGTCCCTAAATCCTCAGGTACCCTTTCTTTCCATCTTTGCTGGAAAGGGTTTTGGTGGACAGAGACTAGTGAGACTTCAGAAGCATGCCATATGAAAGTGAAGAAACTGGAGGGTTATACTGAGAAACAGATGAATCAAGAGGGACATGATATTTGCCTCCAAATATTTGTGGGGGAGGTTCTCACATGGAAGAGGCATTGAATTTGCTTCTTAGTGAATGGATTAGATCTGGCGTGCTTGACCCAAGTAGGAACTTTGAAGATGCCAAGAGGCAAAAATATTCTAACAATTGGAGCTGTTCAAAAGACATCATTGTCTAGTGGGGATATGTCTACTCTTAGAGTTAGGAAGACCCAGATCCAAACATTGTCTCTAGCAAATGCTGACCGTGTCACCATGGTCAAGTTATTGACCATGTCCCAAGCAATTTTTCAAGACTAAATGTTACAAATGAGTTGCTGATCTCCATCCATCAAAGAAGTTTCTGTATTAAGAGTTTTCTATATGATGAAAACATGAATCTGGGCCAAGAAAGGAACCCAGACATTTATATGGTGATATAGATCTATGTATCAGCCTACAGATACATACACATACCTGCATACATATTTGTGTGTATGTGTGCATATACACTGCCTTGATTCATCTGTTTCTCAGTATAACCCTCCAGTTTCTTCACCTTCATATGGCATGATACTGAAGTCTCACTAGTCTCTCTCCATCAAAACCCTTTCCAGCAAAGATTGAAAGAAAAGGTGCCTGAGGATTTAGGGAGCATTATAAATCAGCAGCAAGTCAGAATTATCTCAGTACAATGTGCAATACTATGTGCATAATACAAGTCAGTGCATTTTAAAAGTTTTAATAGCTTTTAAGTTATTAATGTTTTTATCTATTGCAGCATAAAACCACTAAGGTTTTGGGGACGTGATACAAATACATATATTTTCTTGTTACTCATTTGTATCTGATTCTTTGTGACCTGTTTTCTTGGAAAGATACTAGAATGATTTGGTATGCCTTTCTCCAGCTCATTTGATAGATGAGGAAACTAAGACAAAGAGTGTGAAGTACCTTTTCTAAGGTCACACAGCTAGTAAGTGTCTGAGGTCAGATTTGAACTCGGGACCTCAGTCTTCCTGACTCTATTCACTCTATCACCTGGCTGCATATATATTCTAAAGCAGAGGAGGAAGACTATAACATGCACAAAAGTATAGACAAAGCATATATCAAGTAGCTGGAAAGTAGCTTTGTAAGGGAGAGCACAAGCAGCAAGGAAGGATCAGGAAAGGCTTTAAATAAGAAAGTGATTATGTAGGTGAATTTTGCATTTTGAAGGAAATCAGGTGTTCCAGTAAGTGGAGATAAAAAGAGAAAGCAATGCAGGCCCAGGGGCCAGTCAGTGCAGAGATACAGAAGGGTCACGGAGGGGCTTGTGGGCCGAATGGGAAGTTGGGGGATATGACTGATATGGGTGTTTCTATTTGGTCCTAGAGTTAAGAGGAGGCAGTTGAAGTTTATTGAATAGAATCGGGGTAGACCTACACTTTGGGAAAATCATTTCAAAAGCTGTGTATTAGATGTATTAGAGTGCCAAGGACAGCAAATACAAAACTATTGAAATAAATTATGTGAGGTGGAATGAGGGCTTGGATTGCAGAGATGGTGTAGACAGAAAAGTAAGATTTGACAGTTGATTAGGTATGAAGAGAGAGACACAGAGACAGAGACAGAGACAGACAGAGAGGCAAAGACAGAGAGATAGAGAAATAGAGACAGAGAGAAACAGACAGAGACAGAGAGAAAGAGACAGAGAGAGATACACAGAAGCACAGAGAGAGACAGAGACAGACAGACACACACACACACACACACACACACACACACACACAGAAACAAAGACAGAGAGACAGAGAGAGGTTCAAGGATGACCTGAATTTGTGTGACCCAAGTTGTGAGTTTGGCTGACTGGAAGGATGGTGGTGCTTCTGGCCATCAGACCAAGACCTTGTCTCTATACTCATAGCTTGATGCCCTGCACAAGAACCTCTTCCTTGGCTGAGATGTTCCCAAGTTTGCTAACTCTGTACTGGACAGTGGTCTATCGATCAGTTATACAACAAGAAAGCAGGAGGGTTGATCGTTGCCATTGGTTCTACAACATCATAGTGTTCTGATTGACCTTACTTGGCTTTTATTTCCACTGTTGCTCTTGACCCCAGTTTTGAATTTTGGATCCTGAACTTGGTAGCCAGGTTAGTAGGCAGTTAACTCTCTTGGTTGTGACCCCTAGGCTAGTATCTCCAATCTGAGTCTTGCTTTTCAGATAGATGTTATTTCCCATGTTTACTCATTCTGATCCTGCCTTTGTCTCTGCATTGATTTTTGTTGTTCAGTTCTGTGCAACTCTCCATGACCTTTTGTTTCTCAACAAAGATACTGGGGTGGTTTGCTGTCTCCTTCTCCAGCTCATTTTTACAGATTTTTTTTTTTACTGAGGCAAACAGGGTTAAGTGACTTACCCAGGGTCACACAACTAGTAAGTGTCTGAGATCGGATTTGAACACTTGAAGCTGGGTCTTTCTGATTGCAAACCCAGTGCTCTACCCACTGTGCCACGTAGCAGCCCCTTGGACTGATTACATCCATATTACAGCTGTGCCTACTCTTAAGATTCTGGTTGCTATCACTGTGAGCTGATTTTTGACCCAGGCTCTGCTAATCACTCTAGGTTTATGGTCAATAGTCCTGAGAAATACTAATACTCCAAAGACCATGGCAGAGGGCATAGATAATTAGGAGTAATAAAATCTAGTTAAGCCTTTCTTCTGCTACTTACTACCTTTGTGACCTTTAGCAAGTCACCTCTCTGAGCCTCAGTTCCCTCAACGTTAAAAAGAGGAGGTAGGATCAGCAGCTAGGTGGTACAGCGGATAGGGAAACTGATTGTCCTGAATTCAAATCAGGCCTTAGACACTTTCTAGCTGCATGACCCTGGGCAAGTCATTTAACTCTGCCTGTTACTTCATCTATAAAACGAACTGGAAAAGGACATGGCAAACCATTCTAATATCTTTGCCAAAAAAACCTCAAATGGAGTCATGAAGAGTTAGATATGACTGAAAAATGACTGAGCAACAAAGGATCAGATGATCCCAGAAGTCCTTTCTGTTTCAAAAATCCTATGAATCTGCATGCCAGGCAATAGAGAAAGGTCAAGCAATGGTAATGAGGGAATGGAGAAAAGATTTGAAGAGTCTACACTCTGAGCTGGGCTTAGCTAAGCGATAGCTGTGAAGAAATTGTAGCTGATAACAGTTTTTGAATAGAATAGAAATATTCTTCCCCCACCCTCACCCCACAAGGGTGAGTATGTCTGTGTGTGGAGGGAGGATGTGACTTAGTATAAATAATAGCTCTGGATACTGAGATGAAGATCTTTAAGGACTTTGAAAAGGTTACAAGAGGTAATGTGGTATAGTGGATAGAACTGGCCTCAGAATTAGGAATATTTAGATTGAAGTTTAGTGATAGCCAGATGGCACAGTATATATATTCCAGTGACCTGGACTCAGAAAGACCCAAGTTCAAATCTTGACTAAGACATCAATTAGTTGTGTGACCCTGGACAAACCACCTAAACTATATCTCAGTTCCTTTATCTGAAAAATGGAGATAATAATAGCACCTATCTCAAAGAGTTGTGAGGATAAAATGAGATATTTATGAAGCACTTTGCAAACTTGAAAGTGCTATTTAAATGCTAGCCACTACCACTACTACTACCACCACCACTACTACTATTTATTACTACTACTACTATCACTACTCTAAGTAGTAGTTCTAGTTCTGATAAAACTGACTGTATGACACTGATCATGCCACTTTAACCTCTCAATGACCCAGGCAACTTTCTGAGACTCTATTACCTAGTATTTGCTCATCTGCAATATTAGAGAGATTCCCCATCCCTACTTTTTCCCCATCTGGGAATTAACACCAATTAAATTCCAGGTCTGGACCTCACTTCTCACCCTACCCCCAATAAAAGTAACTCATGCTTCTATCAGTGTGAGTTTTCCTACCTTATGCAGGTGGAGTTGCCATGACCACAAAACTCCTTAAGTTCTAGTTCTGCATTGGGCCAAACTTATTATGGAATCATAGAGTTATTGCAACATTTGCATTTTGTGGATTAGGAAACTGAGTCCCAGAGAGGTATGACAATTCACCCAGGGAGAACCTGGTGGTATGGAAATGTAGAATTCCTAGATCCTGGGACTCCAAAGCCAATATTTTTTCCATTGCAAATACACAAGGTTTTTATCAAGGGGCAGCTATCAAGGAATTCTACAGATTGATTACCTTGTCTTGTAACACAAGCTCCAGCTTGTTAGGCTTCTTTATTAACCTTATTTTGGTTTTCCCCTTCTCAAGTACAGAATATTGGAGGAAAAAGGTAATAGGTTTATTTCTGACACTTAGAGACTAAAGAGAGGCAGCCACATGGCCACAAAGCTGCCTCTGATATGTACCAGTTGTATAACTCTGGGAAACTGGCTTATCCTCTCTGCTCTAGACTATAAGTTTCAGAAAGGATGCTGACCTGCATTAGTGGAGAGAGCTTTCTCTTGTAGGAGTTACTTCCCATACCAGTGAAATAACGGGTCCAGTCTCTCTTCTGTAGCATCTGAAACTGCCACTAAAACAAACAAAACCCCAACATGTATATAATTGAGGCAAAGTGAAATCTATCATGGTACTGCCTTTACTGGGACCTGCAGGTGTCATGTTTTACTCTCCTTTTTTTCTAGCAGGTTCTCCCCAAAGGCCTCTGGACAGAGTATATCCCTGGCCTTAGATGGTCTTCTGAGGACCGAGTGCCCCTTGGGAGCAGGATGGAGTGTGGAAGGGGGATTTTTCACTTATCAGACAATATTTTCAACCCAAATTCCTTCTTTCCTACTCCTAGCTTCTCCATTTTGTTATGCCTCAATCATCCCTTCTCTTAGGTTTTTCTTTCTGACACACAAAACTGGAGAGGAAAAGAAACAGCCAGAGATCTTTGTTGCTTTTATCTCTAGGGAAGGAAACCAGATAGATGACTCGATTTAAGTCCTCCCCATTCCCCAATGGAACAGTGAGTCAACTCTATTTTTCAAGGCAGAAAAAGGTATTTTTTATCCCCACAAAACCCTTTTATGTATGTTTCATAGCAGATACAGATGAAAGTGTCCATAAAGGTAGATATAACTCTGAATTAACTGAGATCTTGATGGTGCCCTGGATTACATAAGGAAACTGAATTAGGAGTTAGGAAACTGGTACCTAGTCCAGACTTTTGCCACTCATTACCTGTATGAACTTGGGCCTATCACTAGTTACTTTTTAGGTCTCCGTTTTTTCTATGATTTATAATTAAATTTAAAATATCCATCAGTTAACAAGCATTTATTAAGCACCTACTATGTTCCAGATGCCATTCCAGGCTCTGGGAATACAAAGACAAAAACAAAAAATAAAAAGTTTCTACCCTCAAATAGGTTCCATTCTATCATTTATGGTGTCTCTTGTGCTCTTTTGAGCACAAGATTCATGTTGGGAACGTAAAGATAAAAAATGAGACAGTCCCTGTCTTTTTTTTTTTTTTTTAAGGCAAAGAAAACAAAGTTTTTAAAGATTCGCCAAATCGGGTTGCCTCTTAAGGAGACTAAGCATTTGTGACACTTGTATTCACAAGCAGGCCAGATAGAATCCCAGCTAGACAGAGTCTGAGCTAGATTGAATCTGAGCTGACAGTCCCTGTCTTTAAGGACTTATGCTCTGCTGGAGTGAGGGGTTGGGTGGGAGGTGGGGAGATTATTACACGTATACAGATAAGCATGTGGTTGAGCGAAAAACAAGTCATGGGTGTGGAGGAGGCAAGAGGCAGTGATGAGAAGCAATGCCTCTTACATCTTTTCCCAGCTCCATCAGTGCGAGATTGGAGAATGGGCTCATTATTCCCAGTTTTCAAAGGACCAATGTCCCACCATTTTTCTGCAGAAGAACGTTTCACATAAGACTGCAATGATTTTACTCCATTTATTTTCTTGAGGGGTGACTAATTTCTGGGTCTAAGGAAGGTGTTGATGGCCAAGAACCTATTTCCCTAAATTCCTTTGGCCCTCTTGCTCACATCATTAAGTATCTTTAAAGGCCAAGTGTTGTCTTTGACTAGGAAAAAAAAATCTTACAACAGGATAAACACTACCTCCTTCATCTCCCCCTTTCTCCTCCTTCTTTATTCACCTAGACAAGAATGATCTTTCCTATCAGTGTGTGGGGTTGCATATCTCTGTGTCCTATCCTCCCTGGTAAATTATAAGCTATGTGAAAGCAGGGACCATCCTTAATTTTATTTATGTCCTTTAACTCTCACCTGCCTTCTACAAGAAGCTTTCCTCAATCCCTCTTAATTCCAGTGCCTTCCACTCTATTAAGAATTTCTTATTTATCCTGTATAGTGCTTACTTTTTATGCATTTGTTTTCTTGTCTCCTTCATTAGATTGGAAGCTCCTTGAAGGCAGGGCTGCCTTTGTTGCTTTTTGTATCTCCAATGCTTATCATAGTGTCTGGAACATAGTAGGTGTTCAATAAATGTTTATTGATTGGTTGATATCTTGTTTAACACAAAGAACTTTTTGGTATATTTGGGTGGTAGTAAGACTTGTGATTTCATCCATGTGCAGATATAACTAGCACCAAATAAGTGGTTATTGAATGGATGAATGAACATGATGCTCCTTTCCCTTCTCAATTCTCTCAAGTTTTCAATGGAATCATTTCCCCTCCTTGATGGTTAACTAAAATATCTATTACTGAGCAATTAAAAAATATTTCTTCATAGTGAAAATCCATTACAGAATTTGTCCATTAGTATAACCCAATTGTGTTCAAACTGACTTATCTACAAACACCCCCTGGTGAGGTTTTTCCTCTACTTTTGAACTCAATTGATAATTTATGAAAATTAATGAGTTCAGCAAGATAACAGTTCTTTTTAGGCCATAAACATTTTAAAGATACATATGTTTTGAACTTATTTGTATGTTTTATATATTATCTGCATATTGTATGTTGGACTTTGCTGTCTCCACCAACAAGTGAATATTTAGTAACAGTTTCAGACAAGATGATCTCAAACACTCCTCATGTTATTTAGTAACTTTTCCTGCCCCATCTATAGATAGGAACTATCGAAATGGTTTTGACTGTGGAAACAAAGGGAGTCTGAGTAGTTTGTGCTTTCATTTTTACTTTACTTTGCTTTTAAAAGACTCATGATTTTCATGAGAGAATGAGGATGAGGGAGTAATCTATTCAAAAAGGTAGGATGAAATGGAAACAAATATATATGTAGAATGTCTCCTCTTTAGAAAGGAGAAGGGCCATCTCTTCATGTGAGCCAGAGGTGAAGGAAGAAATAATGGTAGAAGGTATCTGAATGATGTCAGATGAGGGGAAAAGGGAGAGGAAGGAACTCTTGGTGAACAGCCTCCTTTTTTTTCAGTGAAATATGAGGCAAGATCCTCAGCAGAAAAGGTTGGAGGAGCGATACCACAGGAAGTTTAGATTCAGAGCTGTCTGTTGTCTTAGATACTCACTTTAAATGAATAAGGAGTTGGGTTCATAATTGAATAAGAAAGTTCAGTAGGTTGAATTACTTTAAGGATATTGTGAATTTCTTTTAATTATCCCAAACATCTCCCTGAAACCAAGACTGATTTAAAAATATCAATATTCTTCCATTCTTTTTGTATGATTGCAAGTAATGAAACATTATAGGTTCTGAAAAACTGAAGTTGGAGAACATCCAAAGGACAATGGGATGGTGGGCATGAAGAATCTACAACATATTAGAAACAAAAAAGTATTCAGGAGTAGCAGTATAAAGGATCTCATCCAATAAATGAGTGATTGAGGAATTGCTAATGCTGTTGTTTAGTCATTTTTCAGTCGTGTCCAAGTCCTCTTGACCCCATTTCAGGTTTCCTTGGCAAAGATTCTGGAATACTTTGCCATTTATTTCTCTGGCTTATTTTGCAGATAAGGAAACTGAAGCAAACGATTTTAAGTGACTTGCCCAGGGTAACATAGCTAGTAAGTTATCTAAAGCCAGATATGAACTCAGGAAGATGAGTCTTTTTGACTCCATGTCCTGGGGTCATCCACCTGAGGTAGGATTCAAACTCAGGTCTTCTTGATTCCAGATCCAACACTCTACCTACTGTAGTACTTAGCTGCCTAGGTGGGGGGTGGGGGAAATGGTCTAGGCATATAGCGAGAGTAAGATGGATAGTCCATAAGTTTTATTAGTATTCACATAATTTCAAGAAAATGAAAAGAAGACCATCAGAACATCGATTGGTTCCACTGTGGAAAATTATGGGAGAATGATGACAAATATCACATAAGATATGGAGACATGGATGGATATCAATCTGTATCGTTGTAGAAATATCCACATCTAAGTGATTATAGATTCATTAGAAAATTAAGTATAAAAAAGAGCAAGAAAATGTCAAAGGAGAGTTCTAGGCAAAGTGCTAGGAGATCTGAGGAAGAAAAGGTCACTTTCACTTTGAGTGCGTAAGGGAAGGGGATGGTGGTCAGGGAAGGTTTTTTAAAAGAAGTAGAATTTGATTATTTTTTCTTAAAAGAAGGGATGAAGTAGGGGTTGTTCATTCCAGGTATGAAGGAACAGTTTGAATAAGTTACTGAGATTAGAAAGGGCAGAATGAGAAAAGAGTCAAGGAGGTTTCTGTAGATGAAGGAAAATGGGATAGGCTATGGCTGGGCAGATGGATTGACTTGGTTGTGGATGGCCCTGAATGCTAAGAACAAGACCATAGAGTTAGAGCTAGAAGGGACCTTAGATGGGAACCCTGTCATCTTATAGATGAGAAGATGGAGGCAGAGAGAGGCTAAGTGATTTGCCCAGCATCACACAGTTAGTGTCTGAGGTGGGATTTAAACTCCTGTTTTATTCAAATAAATTATTTATTTAGTCAAATTCTCTATTCACTACTCAGAGGCTCTATTTGGTTTATTAGAGCATAAAGGACCATCAAAGATTTTTGAGTAAGGCTTAATCTGAGAAATTTCTTAAGTGTGAGAGTTTACACCAGAAATGGACAAACACTACAAATCAGGTTTGATTTACTGTTAATTGTCTAGATTTAAGAAAGTGATGGATAAAATGCTACTAATGCAGATTAAATTTAAAAGTGTTGTGCATACAATATTTTTCAGAGAACCAGTTATTAAACATCACCATCATATGCCTGAATGTGTTGAAACTATCTAGCTTGGTAAAACCAAACACTCCATTGGCACAAATCTCCAGAACCTCCAGTTACTATAAGGCAACACAGTCTGATATTAGTAAAGGATGTTAACTTGTTAAGGGAAATAAAAATTGTAAACATCTGAAAAATCTTGCTTTTTGCAGAGTGCTAAAATGTTTTCCTTTAATGGCAATGAATCATGGCAGCCTAACATGATTGATAGGGTTTGTTTGTGTATTTTTTAAACAAAATCACAAATATATGGGATAAAAGATCAGGGAATGGCAGTAAACACTAGAAACTTGGATGCAAGTGAAGCATTTGATATGCTGTCTCATGAAATCTGACTCTTACAATATTGGTTCAAATTGCCTAGGATAAGAAAGCAGACACATGTATTGAGAAGCTGCCAAAAGAGACCAAAAATTGAGTGCACAATGACGTTTTCCAGGGCTAGTATTGATTCCTGTCCTGTATAACAGTTAATGACACCAGGAAAAGGGTGGGGGAATATAGGCGAGGGGCTGGATCTGAAATTACAAAATGCATGCACTCACTACTTACTATAGAGAGAGGTGTTGCAAACTGCTCTGCACAGAGAGACACAATCCAGATAGTCCTAAAGGGGTTAGAAATATGAGCTGGAAACTAAGGAGGATTTCTTATGGAAATAAAGAGGGAATTCTGGTATGCATAGTGGGTGATGAAAACACACACACACACACACACACACACACACACACACCAAAAGCAAAACAAAACAAAAATCCTCAACACCACACCTGGAAACAGACATGAGCCCCAAATAGGGGCAGGAAACATGGCAAAGAAATGAGCTAAGAGTTCCAAAAACTGGGATAGTCAAGTAAGGCAGTTTTAAAAGCAACACACATGGAAGACAGCTCACTAAGTGTGGGGAGTAGGGAGAAGTGGGATGTAGCATAGTCAGGCCTCAGTTTTCTGGGGAATAAGTCAAACATGGACAGCTGAGATCCTAATGAGGTGAAAATGATCATTTCATCGATGGTTTCAGCGTCTCTCACCCAATTTTTCAAAACTGTCAGTAAGTAGGCAAACTAGGTTTACTTTGGCTACTTGTCCCTCAACTAATCTCTAACTTTTGGGGTCTAATGATCAGCCAATCAGATAAAACAGATTTTAAAAAAAGTCAATAAGATAAAAAGCCAATCAGGGTAGAGAATGAAGATAGTAAAGGATCTGGACCGTGCTTAAGCCATAGAATTAGGCCAATACTCACTAGCTCAGAGACTGCTTAAAGAAAAAATAAGACTTCAAGAGACCCAAACCCCAAAGTCATTTTGGTTTAGAGCCTCCTGGGAAAGACACACAGAGTCTTAGAATTAAAAGAATCATTTTTACAATACTCTTGACAAGTGATCACCCCACCTCTCTTTGAAAAGTTTTTTTTTTATATAAATTTATTTATTGAACTTTTTACATTCATTTTCACAAAATTTTGGGCTTCAAATTTTCTTCTATTTGTCTCCTCTCCCCACCCCAATACACCGAGCATTCTAATTTCCCCTATCACCAATCTGCCCTCTCTTCTATCATCCCTCCCTTCTCTTGTCCCCATCTTCTCTTTTGTCCTGTAGGGTCAGATAACTTTCTATTCCCCATTACCTGGATTACTTATTTCCTAGTAGCAAGAACAATACTCAACAGCTGTTCCTAAAACTTTGAGTTCCAAATTCTCCCCATCCCTCCCTCCCCACCCATTTCCTTTGGGAAGGCAGACAATTCAATATAGGCCCTATCTGTGTAGTTTTGCAAATGACTTCGATAATAGTCATGTTGTGTAAGACTGTTATTTCCCTCCATCCTATCTGCCCCTCATTGTTTCTCTTCTGTCTTTTGATCCTGTCCCTCCCCAAGTGCTGACTTCAAATTGCTCCCTCCTCCCATTGCCCTCCCTACCATCAACTCACCCCTCTTGCTTATCTCCTTCTCCCCCACTTTCCTGTATTGTAAGATAGGATTTCATACAAAAATGAGTATCCATTTTATTCCTTCCTTTAGTTGAAGGTGATGAGAATAAACTTTATGTTTTTTTCTCAGCTCTCCTCTTTTTCCCTCCACTAAAAAGTCTCCTGCTTGCCTCTTCTATGAGAGATAATTTGCCCCATTACATTTCTCCCTCTCTCCTCCCAATCCATTTCTCTTATACATTTACCTTAATTTTTTTAAGATATGATCCCATCCTATTCAATTCACTCTGTGCTCTCTGTCTCTGTGTGTGCATGCATGCGTGTATGGGTGTGATTGTGTGCGCACGCATGTATGTGTGTGTGTGTGTGTGTGTGTGTGGTCCCACCAACTACCTAGATACTGAAAAGTTTCAAGAGTTACAAATATTGTCTTTCCATGTAGGAATGTAAACAGTTCAACTTTGGTAATTCCCTTATCACTTTTCTTTGCTGTTTACCTTTTCATGCTTCTCTTTATTCTTGTGTTTGAAAGTCAAATTTTCTCTTCAGCTCTGGTCTTTTCATCAAGAATGGTTGAAAGTCCTAAATTTCATTGAAAGATCATATTTTCCCCTGAAGTATTATACTCAGTTTTGCTGGGTAGGTGATTCTTGGTTTGAGTCCTAGTTCCTTTGACTTCTGGAATATCATATTTCATGCCCTTCAATCCCTTAATGTAGAAGCTGCTAGATCTTGGGTTATCCTGAGCATATTTCTACAATACTGGAATTGTTTCTTTCTAGCTGCTTGCAAGATTTTCTCCTTGACCTGGGAATTCTGGAATTTGGCCACAATGTTCCTAGGAGTTTCTCTTCTTGGATCTTTTTCAAGTGATGATTGGTGGATTCCTTGAATACTTATTTTGCTCTCTGGTTCTACAATATCAGGGCAGTTTTCCTTGATAATTTCATGAAAGATGATGTCTAGGCTCTTTTGTTGATCATGGCTTTCAGGTAGTCCCATAATTTTTAAATTGTCTCTCCTGGATCTATTTTCCAGGTCAGTTGTTTTTCCCATGAGATATTTCACATTCTCTTCCATTTTTTCATTCTTTTGGTTTTGTTTGGTGATTTCTTGGTTTCTCAGAAAGTCATTAGCCTCCATCTGTTCCATTCTAATTTTGAGAGAACTATTTTCTTCAGTGAGCTTTTGAACCTCTTTTTCCATTTGGCTAATTCTGCTTTTGAAAGCATTCTTCTCCTCATTGGTTTTTTGAACCTCTTTTGCCAATTGAGTGAGCCTATTTTTCAAGGTGTTATTTTCTTCAGCATTTTTTTGGGTCTCCTTTAGCAAGGTATTGACCCATTTTTCATGCTTTTCTTGTGTCTCTCTCATTTCTCTTCCCAGTTTTTCCTCCACCTGTCTAACTTCATTTTCAAAATCCTTTTTGAGCTCTTCCATGGCCTGAGCCCATTGGATATCTATTTCAGATGTTCAGGATACAGAGGCCTTGACTTCTATGTCTTTCCCTGAGGGTAAGCATTGTTCTTCCTCATCAGAAAGGAAAGGAGGAAACATCTGTTCACCAAGAAAGTAACTTGATATGGTCTTATTTTTTTTCCTTTTTCTGGGCATTTTCTCAGCCAGTTACTTGACTTCTGAGATTCCTATCCACCCCTGCCTCACCTCTAGATCCACCCAGCTAGTGTTTGGGTTCTGAGATTCAAATACTGCTCCCCAGCCTCAGGGCTTTCAGTGGCTGGCCGGCTGCTATTCAGGGTAAGATTAAATTCAGGTTCTCAGGTGGGGGCAGGGCCACCTCCCAGGCTCAGTTCCCTCAGGGGGGTTATGAGGAGACCTTCAGTAATAGATCCGAGCTCCTGCCTGCTTTGGGAGCTCCTGACTACTGCTTCCCCCTGCTGCTGCCTCCCAAGGGGGCCTGAGTTATGGAGACACCCCGCTCCCCTCTCGGCCAGTCCAGAAGGCTCTCTTACTGACCCGTAGCACCTGTGGGTGGAGGGACCTTCGCGGCTGCCAGAGGTTCTGTCCCTGAAACCTCCTTGGATCTACTCCTCTTGGGGCTGTGTGGCCAGGGCAGGGCTGGGCTCCGCTCTGGGTCCGATGCATGGTGGACCTTTGGGGTAAGTTTTTCAGGGCTCTCTGGAACAGAAATCTCCTCCACTCTGTTTCTGTGTGGCTTCCACTGCTCCAGAATTTGTTGGGAGTTCTTTTTACAGGTAATTTATGGGCTAGCATATATAAATCTTTCTACTCCGCCATCTTGGCTCCTCCCTCGAAAAGTTTTAATGAGGGGAGCTCCCTCCCTCCTAAGGACAACTCAAATTGTTAGGAAACTTTCATTGAAATAAACTTAAATATGCCTCTTGGCATCTATATATCTCTATCTATCTATTGTTACATTCATGTCTCAGAGTTGCCTTTCAAGCATGTAATTTATTTAATTCTTAAGAAGTTTTTAAACTCATTTTGTAAATAATATATACATATATTTGTAAAAATACTCATGTGTTTACATATATGGATATATAAACATATGTGTATATTGTATTAGTTTTCTAACTGATCTGCTTCAAATCTCTTCTCATTTCAATACATCTTCCACCCAGCAACCAAAACAATTTTTATGAAAGCTTAGGTCTGAGAAGCAGAATGGTAAAATGGAAGGAAGACAAAGCACAGAGCCAGAAAGTCCTGGGATTCAGCCCTACCTCTAACCCACAACACCTGAGAAACCATAGGTATTTAAAACTTACAGTGCCTCCAAGCAAACCACTAAGACTATCAGTTACAGATCAGTTGCTGATTTACATTTCATTTCTATATCAAGTGCTCCTGATTTGCAAGGATATTTCTATATCAAGTGCTCCTGACATTGCTAAAATCACAGATATACAAACACACACATATAATGGCATGCCCATTACATTTTATAAACCACAAAAAACTGAGAGAGAAGTCAATTTATTCGATGAAATAGTTAAGATCTAAAATCTAAGAAGATATCAACAAACTAGAATTAATGGGCAAAATATAGTAAAATGATTTTTAAAAATTTTATTTATTTTATTCTGAACTTAAGAAATAAAACAAGTATTTTCATAGCACATCAGAATAGAAAAAAATGAACATGAAACTGCAATATATTGTGTACAATTTGCTATTTCTTTAACATATATAATAAAGTTATCATGTAAATTTCTTTTTTCCCATTTTTCTTCCACCCCTCACACTGCCCTAGAGATGGCTACCATTAGACACAAATGTATGCATGTATGTACATACACACACATATAAATCATTTTATGTGCATTTCTATTTATTGGTTCTTTCTATGGAGACAGCAGATAAGAGGATTTTACTAGAGATAAATGAAAAATTTGTGCAAGTTAAAAAATGAGCTATATAAGCATAGGATGGGAGAGCTATTATTAGACAAAATGTTCACATGAAAAGAATGAATATTGTGACAAGGCAGCTAAAAGAACTAATATTATCCAAGATTCCAGCAGTGATGGCCTCACTGTACTTTGTCCTGCTGATACCATAGCAGGTGTCATTCTTTCAATTCTGCATGTCATAGTTTGAGGAAGACATTCACCTCTAGAGTATGGTTGTCAGGGATGTGAAAGGACATGAGATCATGTAATTGGGGGATCAACTAAAGTAAATGGGTACACTTAACCTAGAGAAAGGAAAGAAGGAAACATTAATTAAGTGCCTGCTGCTGTCTAGTTATATCTCACTCATTATGACAGCATTTGGGGTTTTCATGGCAAAGACATGTTTGCCATTTACTTCTCCAACTCATTTTATAGATAAAGAAACTGAGGCAAACAAGGTTAAGAAGGACTTGCCCAGGGTCACACAGTGTCTGAGGTCAGATTTGAACTCAGGAAGATAGGTCTTCCCCATTCCAAGCCCAGTGCTTTATTTACTGTGCCACTTACCTACCTAAATTAAATGTCTAACACAAGTCTTAATCCACTAGAGAAGGAAATGATAAACCACTCCAGTATACTTACTAAGAACACTCCCTGGACAGTATGGTACATGGGGACACAAAGAGTAGGACATGAATGAATGAATGAACAAGACCAGCATATTCCAGGCACTAAGCAAAGCCTGATCCTCTTAGCAATCTTGGGGGATAAGTGCTATGATTATCTTGTTTTACATTTGAGGAAACTAAGGCAAACAGAGGTTAAGTGACTTGCCCAAGGTCACACAGTGAGTAAATATCTGAGGTCAGATTTGAACACAGGTGTTCTTGATTCCAGGCCCAATTTCTGTGCATTGTGCACAGAATTCAAAGCATTATTAGGAGATGAAAAGGGTTAGGTTTATTCTGCTTAGCCTTCAGGAAGAAAAACTAGAAGACAGAAATTGCAGAGAATCAGTTTTTGGCTCAATGTAAGGAAAAACCTTCTAACAATCTAATGTGTCTGAAACTAGAAGGGGATACTTTAAACTAGTTCCATCACTGGAACTAGTAAGCAATGAACTTGATGGTCACGGAGGACCCTTTCAAGACAGAGATTCTATGCCTCATGGCAGAATTTCAACACAGACCTACCTTTCAAAGTGTTTGTATTCGATTCTTACAACCACTAGAGTTCTGAGGCATAGAATTATTGACTCTCCGAGTGGTAGGGAACTTTAGGATTTATCTTGTCCTGTCTCCTAGGACATTTTCTGACATTCTCTGCTTGGATCCTTCAAATAACAGAATCACAGATTTAAGTCAAGCCACAAGGGATGTTCTGAATGTTTATTTTGTGCCCGTACCTGAGGATTCTTGAATACAAGCCCTGTGGGAAGCCACAATTGGTGGGAATTTGGAAAAAGGCAACTTTTTGCTAGAAGCAGAAACTTTCACTACTTTACTTTGATTCTTTTAAAAATGTATCAATATTCTATTTTTACATCATCTTTATTTTTTCTTTTAAAAAAATTGTCCACGTTTATTTTTTGTTATGAATTTGATAAACATGAACTGTTCCTCATAAAATGAACAGAAAAAGAAAATAGTATATGATACCATGAATCTCTTTCATAATGCTTTATATATATACATACACATATATAGTTTGTGATATATAAATGTGTGTGCATATATGTATAAATGTACATATATGTGTATATTTAACATGGTATTTCCAACATGAACTTGTTTATCTAGATTCTTTCCTGAATCTCCTTCTGCTCTCTTCCATATATACAGTATATATATTTTTTAAAAAGTTGTATCTGTTTCTTAATGCAATATAATAGCAAAGGATAAGAAAAATATTTCTGCTCAAATTAATTACAAAGTAATAAAATAGTTATAGAAAGTAAAATTTTAAAATTAAAAAAAAATTAATTGATGAACACTCTACCCCCACACCTACACTGAAGATACAATGAAAATAATATATTTTTGTTTAAAGTATCTTAGCAGTACAGACTGAACTGTCTTCTCTTCCACATCTGGAGAATGGCATGCACCCACTGATGTTAGGGTCAGCATCCATAATGTTGTACCGCATTAGAACTAGAATTAGAATTAGAATTAGTTCTACCATTAGAAAGCTAGCCTCAGATTGTTCCTCGAGAGTGAGCACCTCCATTTGCAAACTCTTGATTCCTCCAAACACTCACTGTTGATCTAGATGAAGGAGGTCATCATCAGTCAATTCCCTAGAGTGCAAATCATTCATAGATATTGCTGTTTTCTAGTCATTTCAAACCAAGCTTTCTTCCCAGGTTTGTTATTTCTCATATCACAGTCTGCTCTTGAGAGGGAAAACCTGCCAAATTCGACATGCCCAGAGTGGCAAAATATGCTTTCACAGGGCCATAGCCTCTCTGGTCCTCCAGCCAATGTATTTTTTTTAAAAAGCAACAAAAGCAATCAGTGCTTACAAGAAGTGTCTTCACTTTCACCTGGTGCCCTTTTATTTTACTGCCTCAAGTAAATTGGAGCTTTTGTCTGAAAGGCTGCATGTGTGATGGCAGTCTTGCATCACCACAGCTAAGACTCCCATTGCTATCACTGCAGGGTGTCTACTCCAAGTAGTCGTTGGCAAAGCTCATCTGGCTGATGAGACATAGCTTTTCTCTTTGATTTTGCCTGCCTGTTTTGTAATATTCCATATCACACTTCAGACATTCCAGCATTTATGTGGAATGCTATAGAATTTTAAAATTCCTATTTTAGAGTTACTATGATCATGTTCATGCCATTCAATCACATTACATTTTTGGTTTAATGTAAAAACAAGCTTTTCTTTTTTTTTTTTTTTTTTTTTTTACCTTTCTTTCCTTTTTGCACTGGCAGTGTTTCCATCTGATGTGTTTTTTCTTTTGTCCATTTTGTTGCTGTGACTGGTGGGCAGCCAGGTGGTGAGCTCATCTGATGTCTGCTCCAGCCCTCGCCATGGCCGGCAGGCCCCAGCTTGCCCTTGTGCAGCTTCAGGGGCCCATGATAGCCACAGAAGCTCATAGTCAATACAGAGCTGGCCACCTGGATTCCACTGCCAGGCACAGCAGCTGCTCATATCTCTCCACAAGGCAGGTTCAGGATGGGGCAGAAGGCACAGCTCCCCACCCCCTGGGGACCTCTATCTATATGCTATTTGAATGCTCCATTGACACTTCTCTACTGACTGAGCATTTTCACTGGCTGTCCCCCATGTCTGGAATTCTTTCCATTCTCATCTGTCTCCTGGCTTCTCTGATCTCCTTCCAATTTCAGCTAAAATCCCACTTTCTATAAGATACTTTTCCTGATCACCCTTAATGATAGTGTTTTCCCTCTGTTGATTATTTCCAATTTATCCTGTTTCTACATAGTTGCTGCAATAGTTATCTTTCCCATTAGACTGCGAGTGCCTTGACAGAAGAGACTATCTTTTGCCTTTCTTTGTATCTTCAGCTTTTAGCTCAGTACCTAACACACAGTAGGTATTTAATAAATGTTGACTGAGTTTATTTTTTTATTATTTTTTTAAAACTCCCTACCTCCTCTTTTAAAGAATCATCCCCTGAAGCAAAGACCAAAGAAAAGAAACATCAGTAGTTCAATTATATGCCCAATTGATCTGAGCAAAGAGACAGTGTTGGTTTTTCTTTGCATCCCCAGCACTTAGCACATAGGAATCACTTTGAATAAATCATGTCAGACATGAGGAATCTGTGACCGCGAAACTACATGTGGCCCTCTAGGGGCTCAAATGTGGCCCTTTGACCAAATTCAAACTTTGTAAAACAAATTCTTTTGGGACCTAGAGGGCCACATGTGGCCTTGAGGCTGCAGATACTCCACCTCTGCAGCCAATGACCTTTTCACATTTCCCATGAGAGTTGCCATCTACTCACGTACAAGTTTTACAAATGACCACTGAACATTTCAGTGTGTATGTGTGGGTGGAAGTAGGGGGTGATAACAAGGACAAAGGAAAAGTCCAAGACAACCCCCCACCCCTCCATCCCCAAATGCATTAGATATTAGGCACTAACATAGGATAAGCACATCTATTCTACCTGAGAGTCATAGACTTAGAAATGGAAGAGACTTCAGATGCCATCTTGTACAACTTACTCTTTATACAGTTGGGGCAGCTAGGTGGTACAGTGGATAGAGCACTAGTACAGGAGTCAGAAGGATCTGAGTTCAAATCTACCTTAGACACTTGACAGTCACTAGCTGTGTGACCTTGGGCAAGTCACTTAACCCCAATTGCCTCATCCTGGGTCATCTCCAGTCATCTTGATGAATCTGGTCAGTGGATTCCGATGGCTCTGGAGGAGAAGATGGCTGGTGACCTGCACAGCCCTCCCTCACTCAAAACAAAGTCAAGTGCAAGTCATGTCATCATTTCTCTGATAGCATGGTCTTCTTTGGCAATGAAGGACGAACACATGCACCTTATACAGTAGGGAAAATGGAGACCCAAAGAGGGTGTGCAATTGGCCCAGCTCACACAGATAACATGTAAGGGAGCCAAGTATTTGAACTACAATCCTCAGCCTCCAAATCCAGAACTCTTGGTCCTACTCCCCACGCATCCAAAGTCAACAGTGAAGGTGACATCTAGTTTGACTACAGGAAAGACAATGGACCTTCTCCTTCCATCATGATTGCTTAACTCTGTGGGACTGAGGCCATAAGTCTTTGCAGCTGACAGGGTGAGGCACTTTGTAAAATGAAGCACCAACAAATTGCTCCAGAATAATGCCAAATGAATCATCACATTCCAAAGGTCTCATGATGAAAAATACTATCCACCTCTAGAGAGAGAACTGATGAACTCTGAGTGCAGATCGAAGCATAATTTTTTTCACTTTCTTTATTTTTCTTGCTTTTTTTTGGAAACACTACTAATGGGAAAATGCTTTGCATGACTTCATATGTATAATGGGTATCATATTTCTTTCCTTCTCAATGGGTGGAGTTGAGGAAGGGAGAGAATTTGGAACTGAAAAATTATAAAATTTTTATAAGAGCCCTTTCATGAAGTGGGAGCAACACATAAATATATATAATGTAAAAAATAAAACCCATCTATTAAGCATTTTAAATGAAACAATGGTATTGTCAGTAAAAACAAATGTTAAGTGTCTAACTTGCAGGAAACACTGTAGTAAGGTACTTCATAGAGAGGCAAGATAGAAATGGTTTTCATTTGGTCTGAGGCTTTAGATGTTTTGTTTCTAACTGTAATAAATGCTGAATTTACATTCTTCAATGAGACAAATTGTTTCATTATATGGGGGTGAGCTTTTGTTCTTTGTTTCTACTTTGAAACAGAAACAACCAAGGTTGTGATAAAGTGAGCCAAGTGTAAGAGTGATGAGAACTTTTAGAAAAAACATTTGGTGCCATCTTAAACAAATTGCCCAACTTAATGGAAAGAGTGCTGACCTTTGAGAGTGAAAACTGGCTTCAAATGCAGACTCTGATATTTCCTAGCTGCTTGACCTTGGACAAATGACTGAAGTTTCTTCTTTGGTCAAAAGGTAATAAAAATATGCCCAATACCTATATCTCAAGATTGTTCTTGGAATAGTGCTTTTCAAACTTTTGGGGTGATGTCATCAGCTCTCATGAATTCAATTATAGTCTCTTTGTTGATGATTGTCAAATCTCATCCAGCCCTAACCTCTTTGCTGACCTCTTCTTCTCTCTAACTACCTACTGGACTTCTCAAACTGGATTCTCACTTTCTTTCATCTGAATTTCTTGCCCAAGCCTGTTGTTTCCAAATTAGTAACATCTCTTGTGCATGCCCCCTTCTCTCCTCTGACATTGCCACAACTCTGGTGTGGTCCCTCATTACCTCATAACTGATCTACTGCAATAACCTCCTGATTGGTCTCCTTGACACAAGTCTCTCCCCATTTCAGTCCATCCTCCACTTAGCTATCAAAGTGATCTTCCTAAAACACAAGCCTGACCATGTCACCCCCATGTTCCAATTGGACAAACTCTAATGGTTCTCTGTCACCTCCAGGATAAAACATAAAATCCTGAGTTTGGTATTTGAAGTCCTTCAAAACCTCCCTCCCCTTGATCTACAACCTTTCCAGTCTTCTTATGCTTTATACTTACCATATACTGTGTAACCAAGTGACATTAGATTTTTGCTGTTTCTCACACAAGAAGCTCTATCTTCAGACTCCAGGCATCTTCTCTGGTTATCCCCAATGCCTGGGACTCTGCCTCCTCATCTCGAATTCTGCCTTGTCTGGCTTCCTTCAAACCCCAGATAAAATCCCACTTTCTAAAGGAAACGTTTTCTAACCCCTGTTACTTCTAGTGTCTACTGTCTGCAGATTATCCCCAATTCACCCTGTGTACATCTTGTTTGTGCTGCAAGTCTTTTCCACCAATAGACTGTGAGCTCCTCAAGGGCAGGGACTGTATCCTCAGTGCTGAACACGGTGTAAAATGCGCCTGGTACATTTTGTTGTTGTTTTGGTTCAATCATTGCAGTCACATCTGACTCTTTGTGACCGCATGGTGTTTCCTGGCAGACATTGGAATGGTTTGCCATTCCTTCTTCAGCTCACTTTACAGATGAGGAAACTAAGGCAAACAGGGTTAAGTGACTTGCCTTGTGACACAGCTAGCAAGTGTCTCAGGCTGTATTTGAACTCATGAAGATTAATCTTCCTGATTCCAAACCCAGTGGTCTATCCACTCTGCCCCTTAGCTGCCCTACCTGGAACATAGTAGGTGCCTAATAAATATTTATTGCCTGACTGACTACAGATAGATGAGCCATCATTTGTTCACATTACAGAGGCAGTTTTGGTGTCTCTTGATTTTTCTTCTAGATGCACAAAGGTCTCTGGGCAAAGTGCTGAGTCAGAAAGACACAAGGCACAGTTACAGTCTAGTTGCCATTCAGGCCTAGAATTCCAATACGTGTCTGTTGTTTTCATAGGTGCCCAACCATATGGTTTGTTTGTACCTCTGTGTTTCTCACAGTTTGAAAAATCCTTTCCTATCAATATTTTATGTTCTGGCTCCTTTCCCTTCTTGTGCATTTCGGTTAAGTTAGTTACAATTCTGGCTTTCCTGTTCCCCTCTCTCCATGTAGCACAAGGGAGAGACCAGGGGCCAAACAGATGATTTCACCTCCTCCACCCTGGGTCTGTCTAATATTATGCATCCATCAAAATTACCCAAGGTCACATTTCTGAAGTCTTTTCAAGCAATTGCTAAAACTTCTGATTTAATGGCCCATCTCTAAGAAAACCAAAAAGGGAATGAGAAGGATTATGGGTTATCCGTTAAAATAAAAGGTTGTTGGTGTTAGGGCAGAGGTGGCATCATTTATTTCCTCAGTGGTTCAGACAGGCCTGGGGTGATTTTGAATTATTGATGTGACTGCAATGTGAAAGCAGTGGATTTTAGTTCATCTCTCTAGGTGGCTGATTCTTTCTCGCCCTTTTGAGGCACCTGGGGTTTCTGGGATTTTCTAGGTTTCTTTTGGCTTATAGGAGTTTGGGCCTCCCCAGTTCACTATGTTTTTACAGAGTCTTCACTTTTATGACACTTTTCCAAAAAAATGACCTAGTTAGAATGTTCTTTGTTTCAACATTCTACATGAAAAACTGGTCTGTATGTGATACATTAAGTTAGAAGAAATGCTAAAAGGCATGGATAGCTGAGGAACTTTGGAGACAAGTCAAATGAAGGAACCATAAGATGGTTCATACAGAGAGTTATCATAGTTGATAGGAAGTTGGCCTTGTAGTTTTTACTGAGGTGTAGAAATGGAGATCTGTTACTCTCCCAGGATTGCACAAGTTTGTTGCTGGGCTAAAACCAGATGCCAGGCTTGCAGGCTCAGAGTCCCAGGCTTTTCCACAATGCACCTTTTTCTTTCTCATTCTTTATGACTCAGTTCAGTTCCTACTTTTCCTTAACTACCCTTATCCACATTGCTCTTTCCCTTGTAGTCATTCATTCCATAGACTTTTATGAAACATTTATTATTTCTTTTTGGAGGGGGGAAGGCAAGGCAAATGGGGTTAAGTGACTTGCCCAAGGTTACACAGCTAGTAAGTATCTGAGGTCAGATTTGAACTCAGGTCCTCCTGACTCTAGGGCCAGGGCTGTATTCATTATACCTTCTAAGTACCCTGAAACACCTCTTATTTCTTCTAGGAGTCTAGGAAATAAAGCAAAATATCCCTGCTCTCAAAGAGCTGATGATATTCTAATGACACTTATAGTCTAAATTATGTAATGTGGCATTTAATCTACTTCTTTAAACCTTTATGGTTCCATTTGTATTATTCTCTTGGTTAGGTTCTTAAATATATGTATTGAATTAATATTAGTATTCAATTGATTTAATCTTATAAGGAGATGACACATTCCCTAAGGTTAAAAGATATGTCATGGATCGGGTTGGAAGTGACTTTGGAGATAATATATTAAAAGTCTCATTTTACAAATGAGGAAAGTGAAACCCAAAGAGGTGAAGGAATTTGTCCAAAGATACATGAATGATAAGCACCACAACTGAGATCAGCACCTAGGCTTTCTGGCCCCAAATTCCATGCTTTTCCTACTGTATGACACTGTCTCTCATATCAGACTTTTTTGTATGCCTAGGGAGTCCACAATTACAGCTTACATATCATATACCTTCAAAAATATACTTGTTGATTTGATTTGTTGATGCACTTCCTTTGTATCATATGCACCACCTGATATTGGGTATATAATTGATACCAGGAGTGTAGTAGGTATTCAGTAAATATCCACATGAATTAAGCAAGCATCAACCACAAAACTGAATACCAAGTAACTGTGGTAGAAGCTACTGCTCCCATCACCCCCTCAAATCCATCTCTTATCATTAATCCCTGACTTCTTTCAGTGTAGAATTCAGATACCATCTCCTGTCTGATGGCTTTCCCAATCCCTCCCAGTTGTCAATTTCTGAATTTCCCTCTAGAAATTACTTTGCATTGCTTAGTTTTTGTATGCATACCTATACACACAGTACTGTATGCATGCCAAATAGACATATATATCATATATATGTGATTCATATGCACAAGTATGTGCATGTGCATGTTTCCTCATTGTAAAATGGGGATAACAATGGCATGTGCCTCCCAGGGTTGTGAAGATAAGATGAGATAGTATTTGTAAAAAGTTCCATAGTTCCTGGCCTCATAGTAAGTCCCACATGAATGTTTATTTCCATCCTTTCCATTTATTTCTCAACACCTACATGCCTGGTGAATACTAGGTGCTTCATAAGCATTTGTTGAACTGAACACCAGGCAGCTATGGTAGATGCTACTGCTCCTTCCATTAATTTTTGACCTTCATTTCTTACAATCAGTCTTGAGCTTCTTTCAAGGTAGAGTTCAGGTGCCACCTTCCATCTAATGCCTTTCCCACTCCTTCCCAGGTGTAATTTTTGCCTCCTAGGAAGGGGAAATGAATTCAATTCAGTTTAAAGAATTGCATTGAACAACGGCAAATCTCTTAAAGACTGGGACCCCAACTGACAACAATACCAGCAACAGAAGCCAAATTGAATGCCTTGTAATTGTAGTAACCTAGCAGAGCCCCAAGAAGAGAGGAGAAAATTCAGCTTCCTCCCTTCTTTGGAGAGATGGGAGATTGCGGTTACGGAACATTAAAAATACTGTCAGACTTGGTTGATTTATAGGTTAGCTTTGGTGTACTGCCCTTCCCCCCTTTTATTCTTTGTTACAAGAAATAGCTCTCTGGGGAAAGGAGGAGGGAGGAATATATTTGGAAATGAAGCTAGTACAAAAGTTATCAATATTTTTTAAAGTGTGGATCACCCCACAAACAACCCAGAACATTCTCAATTGCCCTGACATAATCCAAAGCATTTGACTGTGCATAAAGCAATAATGTCATTCCTTGGGGTTTTGACTCTGGTCACACCAACATTTTCTGAGACAGAACACAGCTCCTAGGGAGTAAGGATGAATTCCTTACTATTGGTGTAATGGAAACAGGTAAAGCATATTTCATTTAAACAATGTGCTTGTGGTGTGTTCTTCAGCCTGCTCCCCTTCATTTAAAGGATAAATTGCCTGACAGTTAAAGTATTTTAAACAAGGTGTTACAAATGAACATTGAGCAGCCTCTCCATACTGAGCTTCTTTAAAAGAGGAGAGGGTTCCCTTCACTCCCAGCATGCCTGGGGTCAAGTGGCATGATGCTGCCAAAAAGGACTGTGATGAAGGCAACTGAACAATTAGGTTAATTTCCATTTTCCTAGTCGAGAGATCAAGAGCACATTCTGTTTTAATGTAGAAGGAAATTCCAAGCAGAGGTGCATGAACATTTATGAAAATGGATCTATGGAGGTTCTGAAAAATTGAATTTTATTGGATTAACCATAAATATAAAATATCTCAATTAGAGCTACATGGTGAACACAAATAACAGTGTATAGTAAAGACTGTCTGCATTCTTTTGCTGTTCCAGAGTCTTGTTGTATAGAACATGACTAAAAATAACTAGCGCATCACCTGGGTTTTGGAAGTTATTTTAAACTGAATTTTTTCTTTCAAGAATAGTTGCTATGGCAGAATCTGGCTAATACTACACTCACCAAACAGATTTTTCAAATAAAAAGATAAAAAAATAAAAATGAGAAAAGATCACAATATATGCAATGCAGAGATCACTGGATTTGCAATCAGAGGACAAATTCCCACTTTCTTACTTTGCTACCTGTCCTTGGGCAAGTCACTCTTCAAAATGAGGGGATTGGAATAGATAACCTACAAAGACGTGTCTACTTCTGGCTCTATGATCCCTTAATCCCACAATCCTATAAGGCCATGATTCAGTAAAGATCTCTAAACCCCCTCGCACCTCTACATCTATGATCCTATGCCCAGGGTTATATATGTTTATATGGCTGTAAGAAACAACAGAAAGAAAAGCTAAACCGTCAAGCTAAGTCCTCAAGGTAGAAGACAAGAGGATGCACTGAGTCCTTCATGTTCTCTAAGCCTTCCCCCCTAATTATCTCCCATCACTGATCTTGATTTATATACACTGAATCATATCTTTTGATGGCTAGTCCTCTGAAATGAATCTTTTGCACTTTTTTTCATCTTAAGAACTCTACCTACTTCTTTGAGGGCACTGTGCTAAGTTCTGAGGAAGAACAAAGGTTTAGACAAGATAAAAGGCTCAATCTTTACAAAACTTTGCTGTTGTTCAGTCATTTTCAGTCACATCTGACTCTTAGCGACTTCATTTGGGTTTTTCTTGGCAAAGATAAGGGAATGGTTTGCCATTTCCTTCTCCAGCTCATTTTGTAGATGAGGAAATGGAGGCACAAATAGGATTAAGTGACTTGCTTAGGGTCACACAGCTCATAAGTGTCTGAGGCCAGATTTGAACTCAGGAAGATGAGTTCTCCCAACTCCAGGCCTAGCACTCTATCCACTGTGTCACCTAGCTGCCCCATAAGGTCACAAAGCTTACATTCTGATTATAGTACTTGGAAGTTATTTGACTGAATTAGAACCAGAGGATCATAGGTAGTATATTAGCACTGGAGGTGGGAGTGGGAGGGGGGCAAACTTAGAGATCATCTACTTCAAAATTTCCATGTTACAGATGAGGAAACGGAGACCAAGAGAGAAGACACAACACACAGAGTGAGTCGCCACATTCAGGCTCTTTGACTCAAGCCATTGCTTTACAATATCACGGTGCAAGAGCTCAAAGTCACAACTAGCAGTTTTGGACTTTGAGGCAAGCTTCACAAAACACATCTTAAAAACGTGGGGTAAAATGAAAAGCTCTATCAGATCATTTTCTAAAGATGAATTTAATTGGAGGAGGGAGGAAAGAGCCCAAGATATGGCAAGGCACCTCATATGGGTGTATGGGAACACTGGAATTTCACATGGGGTATGGGAGCCGTGGGAAGAATTATGTGTCACCTGCTAGCTACCTAATTTAGGGGCTAGATTTAGCAATTTCTAACCAATTAATGGCATAAAACTATACACAGAGAAAAATTAGACATACAGAGAATGAGAGGAAAGTACAGCCACCTATTGTAGAAGGCCTGTCAAGGAGTTTAGCTACAAAGGGCAGAAGAGATATAGCACAGGACAATAATTAGTGGGGATGGAAAGATCAAGTGAGAGTTTTTTCAGCATAGGGGGGACATGGCCATATTTATAGGCAGTAGGAAATGAACCAGTAGAGATTGAAAATAAGTGATAAAGTGGGGATGCCAGAGGGGGCAGTTGGCTGGAGGAGCTGGTATGGAATGGGATTGCTTGAGTGGGCAAAAGAATTAAGGAGTTAGGAGGTGAAGAGCAAATCCCCTCTCCCCCATCATGTGAGACAAGAGTAGAGGAGGAGAAAATGTCAGAAGGCACCTAAGTAACAGGATATGAAAAAAAGGGAAGAAGAACTCATAGCAAATGATTTTAATTTTTTTTCCATAAAGTATGAGACAAGGTTCTCAGGGGGAAGGGGAGTCAAGGGAGGTTTGAGGACAAATGAATAAGTTTGAATGGGCTGCTGTGGAGAGTAGGGTACTGAGTTGATAAAGGATACATAATAGGATTGCCAAGCAGCAGTGAAGGCCTAGTTAAGGTTATTTAACAAATTTGTAACGGGCCCAGACAGAAAAGCTCCACTTTTGTTCAGTGGCATGTATGTAGAAGTGAAGGTGATGATTGGTGGCTGAGGCTTAGTGGGGTGTAATTGGTAATATGATAAGGAGGCTAGAGATTCAAGAGAGAAGGACAGTATAGAATTGAATTGATTCACTGAGAAGTCAAGGTAGGGAGAAGAGGAGAGAATGGGTAGGCAAGATGGCATGGGAAAAATTGAGGGGTTGAGGGATTAGAGTTTATGGTATGGGTGACTTTTTTAGAGTTTTATAAGAGAAAGCTGAAGGAAGGGTGAAAAGTCAACAGATTATTTACTCACTGGAATGTATTTTTTAATAACCGGTAAAGATGTCATCATACAGACTCTCATGAAGTCAAGAGACTTTCATACTCTGGATGGTGAATCACAACTAATGTATCAGTAACATTCTTACTAACCTTATGAAAGTAACAAAAAAATCAATTTAATGGACCCATTCAACAATGAATATTTATAATCGCCAAGTCCAAGAGAAGAAGACAAAAGAAATTCAACCAGCACTACTGGAAGAGTAGGATTTTTTTTTAACTAGAAGTAATTTTTAGAGACCTTGCAATGGATCAGTAGGTAATGAGTTCCCCAGCTCTGCAAGTCTTCAAGAAAATGAGGGCATGTTATGCAGGGGTTTTGTGTTGAACTCTATCCCACTCCCCAAAAAAGACTTTCTACTTACCTTTTGTGTGTTTTTTTATACACAAGTTCCCTCCTCTTTTGGAAGATAAGCTTCTTCATGGCAAGGTCTGCTTTGCATTTTCTTTGTATCTCTCTCACTTAGTATAAGGTTGAGTGCATAGTAAGTTTTGAAAACATGCTCTAGATTGGTTCTCCAAAGATCTAGGTCCTCACTTTACAGCCTGAGGCACAGAGAATCACAAATGAAGGCCCAGGAACAATGAAGGAATCTACCCAAAATGATATATGGTATTGGTAAATAGTGGCAGGGCCAGAATTAGAGCTCAGGTCTCCTGCCTGGCCTTTTCAATCCCTCTCTCTTCCTTGTACCACACTTCCTCTTATGGTCAGTCTCTTCCATGCATGCAATAAGCTACTCTACTCAAAAAGTAGGGACCAGGTTCTATTCTGTGTCTTTCTTTATATGCCCAGCTTATCTTGGTGTTTAGAGCATACTAGTAGCATTTACATGAATTGAACATCACAATAACAACATATTGCAACACTTCCCTATCCAACACTGTTGATTATGAAGAACGGGTCAAGTTAAAATGTTTCACCCTTATCCTATAGAAGGAGTTCCTTAGGATTTTTTGTTTCATGGGCTCATTGGTTGCCTGGTGAAGTCTTTGGATCCTTTCTCAGAATTATGTTTTTAAATTCATAAAATAAAATACATAGGCTGCAAAGGAAATAACTTCAACGGAAATGCAGTTATTTCTGTGTTCCAGTCTCTCTGTCACTCTTTCTATGTTTCTTTCTGTTGCTCTCTGTCCCTCTGTCTGTATATGTGTGTGTGTGTATGTGTATGTATATTTGTGTATGTACGTGTGTGTAGATATAGATATATATGAGTTAGGGGGCACAATTAAAAGAGCAGAAACCCTGGAGTCGGGAAGACTTGAGTTCAAATCTGACCTCAGATACTCATTAGCTATGTGACCCTGTGAGAGTAACAACCTAATTTGTCTCAGTTTCCTCAACTGTAGAATGAGGTCAATAACAGTACCTACCTCCCAGGGCTGTTCTGAGGATCAAATCAGGTAGTAATTGTAAAGCACTTAGCACATAGCAGGCATGATATAAATGCTTATTCTTCCATAAATATATTTATGTATATATGCATGTATTATATGTGTACATACATGTGTATAACAGGTACATGTGTAGATATGTCTATGTGTATATTGTGCATTCATACATATACATATATTTTATGGTAGTTAAGGGAGAGAGGATATTCTCCACAGAGGTTTTAGGAACTTTCTTTCAGGTTTGACACAGTCTCATTTACTCACCCTTTAGGACAGGAGTTCTTAATTCAGGGTCTATGAACATATAGGTTTAAAGCATATGGGGGTCACTAATCTATACATAAGGATCCCTATGGACCACATGTTGTCTTAATTTTAAAACACAATAATATCTATGTTTAGTTGTACTTTTATTTTGTTAACATACATGTTTATGGATCCTATGTTAAGAACTCTTGTCTTAAAGGATGATCAAATGAGACTGTTAAATCCTGAAAGGCAGTTCCTAAAATCTCCATGCTGAACATCCTGCCTCTCATCTCTGCATATCTGGAAACCATTAGCTGTAGTTGGCTGATCTCAGTTCTGAAGGAAGGAGGGAAGGAGGGTGGAACACCAGTCTCTAAGGTAACCAGTGCAGACGAGCTCGTAAACACAGATATGTCGTCACGATTGCCCGCCTGCAGAGATAGTACTGGAATGGATTGACTTTGGGAGCTTTCAACTTTAAAACTGAAATCATTTGCATACTCATGGATAAACTTCATATTGAGAGTGAGGAAGTCCTAGGAATATACCCTTAAACATTTTCCACAACTACCCCATATTTTTGTACTTTTTTCACCCCATTTAATCTTTGCTTTGTTTTGATATCTTAATAACAGAGTTTACCACCATACTGAGAGGCAATATGGCCTAGACACATGCCAGACTTGGAGTTTGGAATATCTAGGCTCAAATCCTGCCTTCCACACCTCCAAACAGTGTGGCCATGAGCAAATCACTTGAGTTTTTGGAAGGCTCAGAGGACAAAGACTCTAAGTCACAAATGGAAATTCCTACGCTAATCAAATCATGATTTCTTTATGTATGGTCCCTAATCCATAAGTCAAGGCAGAAATAGTAGTTTTATGACCATGGTCAAGTCACTTTATCTTGTAAGATTTCACTTTTCTCATCTGTAAAGGAAAAGAATTGGACTAGATCAATAGTCTAAGTGAGCTAAGCATCAAATTCAAATAGAAATGAGACCCATGAATCTGTTCAAAAGGACCCCTGTACACTACATATTGTCTTAGATAATATTACATCTTTAAAACTATGTTTTTATTTATTTTGTTAAATACTTTCGAATTGCATTTTTATCTGGTTCTGGTCTCACCCAGGAGTGTTGTGGGTTGTAGGCTCTCTGTGAGTTGGGTATTTGACTCCTCTGGACTTAAGGTATCTAAGTTTCTTTCTAATACGTTGGGATCCTTTGACTCTTCATCAGTATTAAGCTGCAATGCAAGCCAAAATTGGAAATCTTTTGTTTCTGGGGCCTAATCTGTTAAATGGAGATCAGAAGTGGTGAATTTGGTAGATACTTTGCAAACAGCATATTTTAAAAAATAAAACCAAATAGCATTACAGAATGTGTGGGGAGGGGAGGATACAGAATCTGGACCTCTGATCCTTTGAGATTTCCTAAGGTGAAAACTCTCTTCATCAGCATAGATCTGCAACCCTTCTGTAACTTAAAGCGTGAGGGAGTTGTTTGGGGTCACTAAGCTAGTTTGAAGTGAAGACAAAACTTGAACTCAGGACTTCTTAACTCTAAGACCAGCTCTCTTTTCACTATGTCATGTGACCTTTCAGGTCAAATCACAACTGGCGCCTCTGATATATTCAATAGATACAATACAAATCTAAGAGGAAAGCCTCTTAAATAAGATAAGCCTAAGAGGTCACATCTCTTTCTCTCTACCCATGGATGCATCTCAACACCATCATTTTAATGGAGTGTAATGTATTTGTAGATAGTATATTTATAAGATGGCATTTGATGGTGTTGCTACTATGTTTGTCCTTTGTTCTCAAAGAGGACCATGACATCAGGGGGATAATGACATGACTTGCTGTTGACTTTGATTTGAGTGAGGGAGGGCTGTGAAAGGTCACCAGCCTCAGTTTCTCCTCCTGAGCCATCTGTGTCCAATGGTCAGAGATTCATTGGGAGGACTGGAGATGACTCAGGATGCAAAGGGAGACCCTGGCCCCTTTAGGCTAAGGTATTTTCAGGTTCTCAATTTGAGTGAGGTAATGTCCATTCAGTGAATAGGCCCCTTTAACTCAAGGGATGGCCCCTTAAATCAAAAAAAATAAAAATCAAACTGGGAGGATGTAATGTTAATGGTAATTGTTTGATTAGGGGAGGCTTGTTATGTAAGAATTAAAGATCATTCCCCCACCCACCCACCCATTAATAGGCCTCAGGTGAAGCCTATTAAGGAAAGCTTGATTAAGGGGAGGCTTGTTTGATGGGAAGGCCCACACCTTTTGTTGATTGCTAATGAGGCACTGGGTCACAAGGGCTCCAAAATTGTATATGTACTCTGAGGTGAGGTTTTGCTTTGGGGGCTTGGAAGGAGGTTCATGTGCCAGATGAGACACTGGGTAGCCGTTTAGGTGTCCCCCTGTCCCACCTTTGAAAACCCAGATTTTGGTGCTTCTCTCTCAGGTAAGTAATGATTAGACAGTTGTCTGCTGATCTCTGATGTATGTGTTGCTTGTGGTTAGACAGTTAGAAGCCCTTTCTGTTGGTCTTTATTTCTCTGCTTGTATTTTCTCTGTTGGTGAGTGTAATTAAAGATTATTGACCCCTCAAAAGTTGCTTTCCTTTTACAAAAGCAGATCTAAGAACCTGTGCAGCTGGCCTTCCTGTGTATACTGAGGTGCTTGCTGCTATAGAAGGTTCTTGGCCAAATGAAGCTGAAAGGTGGGGTAGAGGGAATTAGGGTATGGAGGTTGTTCTTTCCTTGTGAACTAAGGAAGTTCTAGAGACTGAATTAGAGGCCTAGAGGAAGTTCTCTTGGTTGTAGCCTATCTCCAAGGTAACAAGAGGGGCAAGGGTTAAAAAGCAAATCATGACACTAGATGATTGGTGACTATGGAAGGAATGGGAGAGTGGGAAGATCTGGAAGTCCAGTGCCATTGAAGAAGCCATTTTTGGACTCTTCCTTCATTGTGAGAGGCCCACAGAGCTTGGCTTGTGCCTTTCTGAATGGACAAATCATGACATCTCAAATTTAGAAATAGCCCCACTTGTGTAGAAATTCTCTGTGTCCTTCCTCTCCAAGGCAAAAAACTGGGCTTCTTGCTCACAACAATCCATGGATTGTCTATAGATGTGTGTGTTCTTTGTATAGACACCAAAAAGCTCCCTGATGCCAAATGTTGGAAACCAAAAGTATTTCCAAAAGGCCATTCATTGCTAAAGAACCTATGTCTTGAATACATTTTGTTCATGCCAACTGAGCAAAAGGGTTAAACTGAAGTAGCAGCAGGAAGTGCCCAGTTTAAAAGTAGGTCACCAATATTTCCCCTAAAAAATAACCCAGGCCTTTGTTACAAAACTAAAAAGGCCAGTTCACTGGGAGTCTTCTTTATGTATTTCAGGGTGGATGATGAGCCCCTTGGAAATTGTAGGGCACCATTCACACCAAGGCTAAACAAGAAAGACATTACTGGAATAGTAGAACTTCAGAGTTGGAAGGAACCCCGGGGGTCATACAGTCTTACCCACACCTCAAAGGAAGCCTCCATTATATTTTTGTCCAACAAGTGACTGTCCAGACTCTGTTTGAAGACCTCCAAGAAGGTGAAACCTAACACAAATATAGTTCATCTCACTTTGTACAGTTTTGATTGTTAAGAAGGTTTTCCCCCCTTAATTAATCTGAAATTTGATTCTTGATTTCCCGGTAAAGTTTCATACCCCTGAGAGAATAAACATATGGCTGATTCAAACTCAAGTAGGTCTTTGAAATGACACTGGAAATGTAACCAAAAAGATAATGACATCTCACTGAATCTTAGGGATAAAACAGGTCTCCACTCTGTTCAGTCTCCTGAGCTTTGGAAAAATCACTTCTAAAACTTCCCAGATAGATATAAGTCTTATCTGTTTCCAAAGAACCTTATAGAAAGAGACACTATAATCACTCTCATTAACTGCTTCTAGGAATTAAAATCCTTATTCTTAAGAAACATGTCCTTCATGTCTAAGCTAAACACCTAAAAACTGACATCAAATTCCTCATTAAGATTTTCTTTTCCAGGCCAAATACTTATAGTGACATTTCACTTTTTCTCTCAGGAGAGGCATGGGAGAAATGTGACTTTTTATATGAAAAGGACTCAGGGATTTTAATGGAATGCAAGCTTGATATGAGTTAATAATGTAATATCTATGATGATATAATATCCAAAACAGTGAATGTGATGGAAGAATATTTTAAGAGAAGTAGTGTCTAAGTTTAGGGAGCTGATGCATTCTGTGCTAGTCAGACCACATCTTGAGTAGTGTGTTTAGTTGAGGGGATCATATTTTAGGAAGAATCTTAATGAGTTAAGGCAAGAATGAAGTAGTAGACAGAGAGTCAAGTTCCATTTTTGACACATACTGTCTATGTAGCACTGGACAGCTAGGTGGTACAGTAGATAGAACACCAGGTCTGGCATCAGGAAGACTCTTCTTTAGGAGTTCATTGGACTGATATTTGCTAATGATGTCTCAACTGGGGGAAAATCTGGACTGGAAAAGTCTCAACCTCTTTTAAAGTCAGTCAACCCCCTAGGAGCTACCCACTAAGTCCCAAGTAGCCCATCTAAGTTAGTGGAGGGAGTTCTCATATACTGATAAAATCACAGCTTGATCAAGAAGCATTTATTAAACACCTACTGTATTTCCAGGCATTAGTGCTGGGTCTTGGGGACAGAAAGACAAAGAGAACAATCTCTGAAATCCTTCACATACTCAAGTACTAGCAAGCCAGAATATGAGTGGAGTGGTTGAGGTCCTTGCAATTATGCCATATGAGGATAAGCTGAAGGAACTGGGTATATTTAGACTAGATAAATGATCAGTTTTGATCATGATCAAGACACGGTCACTGTTGTTTGGTCATCAGTCGTGTCCAACTCCACTTGGGACTTTCTTGGTAAAGAGAGATCAGCCAATGACCCTCTGGCCAATCCATGGTATTAATCTCCTGATAAATCTAGCTCCTCATTCTTTATAATATGATCCATTTTTTTATTATGTTAGCAATTATATGGGGATACATGTTGGTTCCAATGTTATTATTTTCTTCATATTTCACTTCTTTAGAGCCAAGAAAAGAATTGGAAAAAAAAAAAGATTGTGATATAAGGTCTCTCTTATATACAGAAATGTGGGTTTCCACTATACTACTTAGCTGACTCGGCATACCAATAAGAAATTACCTGACAAGGCTGGACACATAACTTCAATGATTCTTATGCTGTCTGGCCAGGCAATCCCTGGTACAATCCCTTTCTCCGATTACCACAATAGTTCCTATATATATGGAAAATCTTCCCCTCTTAGAAATTATGGGTCACACTCATATTCCATGTAATTCTAGACACTAGTTCCCCCACCTCATTCTCCCCTACCAAATTACATTGGATGAATATCTTGACCGTACCTCATTTCTAAGAAAATTTTTGAGTATCAAAATTGGCTGCACCCCAGAGGAATTAAGAAACTATCCCTCCCCAAAGGAATGGGTGGAGTGAATTTTCCCAACATTTCTGACATTTTTTCCAAGACAGGGAAAGCTTTGGATAGAGACTGGGACAGGAGATTATCTCCTTTGGAAATAACATATAGGGACAATGAAAGAGTTTTGCCAGTTGTCTAAATATTTTGTCAATGAGGTCTCTTCATAATTTGTGATGTTTCTGTAATTTCTGACAACTACAAAAAGTTTCCACAGAATCATAGTATTGAAGAAAAAGGTATTTTAGAGGTCATATAGCCCAGTTCCTTCCTGAAGCATGAATTTCCTCTATAACCTCCCTGGCAAATGGTTACCCAGTCTATCTTTGAACACCTCCAGTGATGAGTTCACTACTACTAGATGTACCATTCTTAGAATCTATGTAAATAATTTTGCAAGCCTTAAAGCAATTTATAAATGCCAGCTCTAATGCTACATTTTCCTTATATGGAATCAGTATTTGCCTCTCTTGCCCATCTTCCTGCTGACTGCAAGTAAGGCTACGCCTAAATCAGCATTACTGTGGTTTTAACATGTTTCTAAGTGTTAGTAGGACAGCTCCCAGCAAGTACATGGTGGTAATCAATCACAAGGCTCTAAGCAGTTCAAATTTTGCTAGGATCCAATTCAGTTGAGTGGTTGGTAGAGAAGGATTTGATGGGGCGAGAAAGGTAGGAATGATGAGGGAGAGTAAAACAGAGAGGAGGGCTCACAGGACAAGTGGCATATCAGATAATCTTACAAGTTGAGGATGTGGGATAGTCTATCCCCAGGGACACAAGGCAAAGCTTATTAGCAGTGACCAGCTCAGAAAGAAAACATGTACCCAGGATGGGCTGGGCTGACTCAGGGCTTGATCCTCTGGTAGCTTTGCTAGGAAAATGGAATGAAGTAAGACACTGCTAATTCCTTTAACATTTAACCTTTAAAGAGGAGGTTTACTTGACCTTAGACAGAGGGAGCACTCAGTAGAAAAGGACCCAAGCTTTGGTCCCCCTAAGTGAATTAAACAGTGAGAACAGTTTTAGCACCTTTTAAGGAAAAACTGGTCTCATTTTTCATAGGAAGTGGGGATTAATAATATTGTTCCCATCTATGTTGGCCCTGTAAGACAGACTTTTTCCTCTACATCATTAAAGTCTCTTAAGTTATTTAGGAAATTAATATTTATTTAATATTTGCTGTGGCAGGTACGTGGAGCGATGGATAGAACGATAGGCCTGGAGTCAGGAACACCTGAGTTCAAATTTGACTTGAGATACTTGCTAGCTGTGTGACCCTGGGCAAGTCACTTAACCCTCACTTATAAAATGATCTGGGGAAGAAAATGACAAAGCACTCCAGTATCTTTGCCAGGAACACACCGCATGGGGTCAAGAAGAGTCAGACATGAATAACAACATTTGCTGTGAGCAAAGTGATACATTGGATACCATGTCATCATAGAGAGGAATATAAGGAAAAAGACAACATCCTCAGAAGACCATAGCCCTGGGATGGGAAGGGAACAGAGACAACATCTTAGATTAACTCTCTTATTTTACAGAGAAGGAAACTGAGACCCAGAGACATAAAAATGACTTGCTAAAGAGTATACAAACAGTAAGCAATTTAGCTAGAATTTCAGTACAGGTCCTCAAATTCCAAATCTGGTGCTTTTCCCACTAAGCCACACTGCTCTCTCCTAAAACAGTGTATAGTACAGTGGGACTTAGAAGACACACAGGTAAAATGGTTATTAATATTACAGCAGACAGCGTTGAACTTGATGTCTAGAAGACCAGAGTTCAAATTCTGCCACAAACACTTTCTAGCTTTGTAACCTGCTAAATAACCTCTTCAGATAGTTTCCTTTCCTGAAAAATGGGGCTAATAATAGTACTTGTCTGAGGAGAAAATGAAATAACATATGTAAAGCACTTTGCTATTCTTAAAGCACCAAATCAATGTTAGCAATTATCACAATTATCATTATTGTTGACCTTAGCCATCTTTGAACTGTGGACTCCTTTTGGCAGTCTGGTAAAGCTCATCAGCCTTCTCAGAAAAAAATTGAAATCTAATTGAAATCATAATTTTTAAAAATCATAATATAATTTCATTTAGAGGTGAGTGGAAATAAAGATGTGATTTTTTTCCCCCCTATTCCCCCCTGAAATCTACACATGGAACCCAGGTTAGGAACTTTGGTGCTAGGGAATTTTTTTTTTTTAAAGGCAAATCCTACTTGTAAATAGTCAAGTCTGCCGGGACCTACTAGGGACAATGCTATAACAAACATAATTTTTAACCCCTCTGGGGTGTGTTACATTCTATAAGTTAAGAAAGAAAGATCCAGAGATAACAAGGATGTCACTAATGAGGTTTATAGCAGCTTTAATGCAAGGCACCTAAGCTAGGGCTGCCTCTCTGACTTCCTAGCCAGAAAGGCTGCTCTGATTTCCACATCTCAAAGGAGCCGTATACCTACCCTCATTGGTTCCTTTATGCTCCTAGGTCACTCCCTCAACCAATGTCACTGTTTCTCAGGGCCCTTAGACATTTTCATCCTCCATTTCTGACCCAACATGCCAAGTTCCTACCATGGGTCCCTGAGATTCTTACTGATAGTTGTGTCGTTCAGTCATTCAATAAAAAATTATTTAAGTGCTTACCATGTGCCAGGTACTTTGCTAAATGTTGGGTGACACAAAGAAAGGCAGTTCCTGCCTCCAAGGAACTTACAATCTAATAGAGAAAGACAACACCCAAAAGGAAACTGAAGGTGACACCACCATAATAAAGCTGAGCAGGAAGCCCTGGGTGGTCTGAAGCATAGCAGCACCACTGAAAATTCTCAAACATATCATCCCAGGAAAGGAGGGGGAGGGAGGGAGAGAGAGAGAGAGAGAGAGAGAGAGAGAGAGAGAGAGAGAGAGAGAGAGAGAGAGACAGACAGACAGACAGAGAGAGACAGAGAGAGACAGAGAGAGACACACACACAGAGAGACAGAGACACACACACAGAGAGAGAGACAGAGAGAGAGAGACACACACACACAGAGAGAGAGAGAGAGAGAGAGAGAGAGACAGAGAGAGACACACACACACACAGAGAGAGAGAGCAATAGGAACCCAAGTAACTGCAGCAGCCACTCCTAAGACCATCAGCCCGCAGATTAAATGTCTGTAAGTTGCCTACTTGAACTTCCAGGAGCCAAGATGGTGGGGTGATCTGTAAATGCTCTCCCCCTCCCCTTGCTGACCTTGAAAATCCCAGAGAATATTTCCCCAGGAAAAATCCTGCAACAGTGGAATCAATTGAAGGGGTAAACCAATGAAGTTAGGAAAATCAAAAAAGTGAGTCCCTCTTGCTATGACAGAAGGAGACCAGTGCAGGACCACAGCTGTCCCAAACAGTCCCACCTCAGGAACCAGAAGGAGATCCTGAGCCCCAGAGGGGTGGGGCCTGCAATCACCAACAGCAGGCCCCCAGGCATGCCTCAATACAGCCAGGGGAATGGGAAAGACACTAGCGTAGATGAGTTCATCAACCCCAGAGCTTGCCTATGCTCTAGCTCAGGAGAGAAGACCTCCTGTAGGCAGACTACCCCTCCCCCACACTTAACACAATCAGCTCCAGGGGAATTCAGAAAGACTTCACTGGGCCTCTGCTTCAGCACACCAGCCGGCTCAGCACCAAGTAAGCTGTAGCATTTTAGCTTCTAGCTGAAAGAACCAGAGGCCACGATACCCAAAGCTTTAGAACAAAATTTTAAGCAAAAGACTTGAGACAGAGCCTCCTGTGCCCCAGAAGCAGAGATCCACTTTAAAAGCCGGGAAAAGGGGGATCATCATGAGCAAAGCAAACCAGAAAATAAAAGACCATAGAATCTTTCTGTGGAGACAAGGACCAAAACACGGATACCAAAGAGGTCAACATTGAGACTGTGCTCCCATCTGAAGCTTCAGAAGGGAATAGGAACTGGTCTCAAGCCTAACGAGCATTCTTGGAAGAGTTCAAGAAAGATTCTAAAAGTCAAATTAGAGAAGAAGAAAAACTGACCAATGATTCTAAAAATATAAAAAAAGTCACAGAAGAATTTAAAAGGAAAATTGGACAAATGGAAAAGGAAGTACAAAAACTAACTAACTGGAGAAAATAACTCCTTAAAAGGAACAATTGGACAGATGGAAAAGGAGATGTAAAAGCCAACTGAAGAATAATCTATTAAAAATTAGAATTAGGCAAGTAGAAGCTAAAGACTCTGTGAGACATCAAAAATCAGTCAAACAATCTAAAGAATGAAAAATTAGAATAGAATGTAAAATACCTCATTGGAAAAACAACTGACCTGGAAAATAGATCCAGGAGAGAAAATCTAAGAACTATTGGTCTACCCGAATGACACGATGAAAAAAAAGAGCCTAAACAGTATCTCCAAAGAAATTATCAAGGAAAACTGCCCAGAGGTCCTAGATCCAAAGGGCAAAATAGTCATCAAAAGAATCCACCAATTACCTCCTGAAAGGAATTCCAAACTGAAGACACCAAGGAATATTGTTGCCGAATTCGAGAACTATCAAATGAAGGAGAAAATACTACATGCAACCGGAAAGAAACAATTCAAATATCTGGAAACTACAGTCAGGATCACACAGGATGTTGCAGCTTCTACATTAAAAGATCTGAGGGATTGGAATATGTTATTCCATGAGGCAAAGGAACTACAAGCAAGGATCAATTACTAACAAAATTGAGCATAATATTTCAGGCAAGGAGATGAACATTCAGTGAAATGAAGGATTTCCAAACCTTCCTGATGAAAAGGCCAGACATCAATAGAAAATTTGATCATCAAACACAAGGTTCGAGAGAGGCATAAAAAAATAGATGGGGGGAAAAAAGCAAAACTTGTTATTCAATATGGGCAAACTATTTACATCTCTATAAGGGAGGATGATACTTGTTAATCTTGAGAATTGTATATTTATTATGACATTGAAAAGGAATATACATAGAGAGAGGGAGTAAAAATTAAATGATGTGATGATAAAAATGTTATTTAAGGGTTCAGAGGGATTGTAATGGGAGATGTGAAAAGGAGGAGGCAGAAAAAGATAAATTACATGACAAAAAGAAGCACAAAAGCATATTGTAGTAGAGGAAAAGAGGGAAGGAAGATGAGTACTGTTTGAAATTTACTCTCATCTGATTTAGTTCAAGGAGAGACAACAACCTCAGTTAAGTATAGAAATCTAAATTTCTCTGTAGGCAATAGGAGGGGAAAGGTGAAATAAAAGGTAGGGGAGGCTAAAAGGATTGGAAGAAGTAGTAAGGGAAAAGGGCAGTAAAATAGAGGGAGGCTGAAAGAAGGGAGGGAAGACTGAGGGAGGTGGTGAAAAATTAAAACCCTATTGTGGGGGCAGGAAAGGGAGAACTAAACATAAGCAGGAGGGAAAGAGGATGGAGGGAAAAACACAGATAGTAATCATAACTGTGAATGGGACAAACTCTCCCATAAAATGGAGGCAGATAGCAGAATGGATTAAAAACCATAATCCAACAATATGTTGTTTACAAGAAATGCATTTGAAATGGGGATACACACAGGGTAAAGGTAAAAGGTTGAAGCAGAATATATTATGCTTCAGTTGATGCAAAAACAGCAGGGATAGCAATCCTAATCTCAGACAAAGCAAAAGCAGAAATAAATCTAATCAAAAGAAATAAGGAAGGAAATGATATCCTGCTAGAAGGCACCATAGACAACAAAGCAATATTATTACTTTGGAACATATGCTCCAAGTGGTATAGCATCCAAATTCTTAGAGGAGAAGTTAAAGGAGTTACAGGAAGAAGTAGACAGCAAAATTATACTAGTGGGGAACCTCAAACTCCCCCTCTCTGAACTTGATAAATAAAACTTCAAAATAAACCAGAAAGAAGTTAAGAAGGTGAATGAAACTCTGGATAAGGTAGGAGAAAATTGAATGGGGATAGAAAGGAATATACCTTCTCAGTTGCATATGACACATGTACAAAAATTGACCATATACTAGGACATAAAAACCTCACAATGTGGTGCAGAAAGGCTATAGAGATAGTCAATGCATCTTTCTCAGATCATAATGCAATAAAAATTATACGTAAAGGCCATGGAAAGATAGACCAAAAATTAATTGGAAACTAAATAATATAATCCAAAAGAATTAGTGGGTTAAATAATAAATCATATAAAAATCAACAACTTCATTTAAGAGAATAACAATTATGAGACAACCTACCAAAACTTATGGGACTTTACAAAAGCAGTTGCTAAAGGAAGTTTTATGTCACTGAACATTTACATGAATAAAATAGAGAAAGATGAGATCAATGAAATGGGCATGTTGCTGAAAAAACTAGAAAAAAAACAAACTGAAAATTCCAAGAAAATACTAGATTAGAAATACTGAAAACCAAAGGAGAGATTAATAAAACCGAAATTTTAAAAAAAGCTACTGAATTAATAAATAAAAGTAAGAGTTGGTTTTATGAAAAAAACAATAAAATTGATAAATCTGATTTGATTAAAAAAAAGAAAGAAGAAAACCAAATTACTAATACCAGAAATGAAAAGGGTGAACTCACCTCCAACAAGGAGGAAATTAAAACAATAATTAGAAATTACTTTGCCCAACTGTATACCCATAAATTTGACAATCTAAGTAAAATGGATGAATGTTTAAAAAACATAAATTGCCCAGATTGACAGAACAAGAAATTGAACACTTAACTAATGTAATCTCAAAAATAAATTGAGCAAGCCATTAATGAACTCCCTAGGAAAAAATATCCAGGGCCAGATGGATTTACAAGTGAATTCTATCAAACATTTAAAGAACAGTTAATTCCACTACCATATGGACTATTTGGGAAAATTGCTGAAGAAGGAGTCTTATCAAATTCTTTTTATGATTCAAATATGTTTCTGATATCTAAACCAGGGAGAGCCAAAACAGAAAAAGAAAATTGTAGACCAATTTCTGTAATGAATATAGATGTAAAAATTTTAAATAAGATATTAGCAAAAAGAATCTAGCAACTTATCGTGCAAATAATACATTATGATCAGGTAGGATTTATACCAGGAATGCAGGGTTGGTTTGATATTAGGAAAACTATCAGCATAATTGATCATATCAACAGCAAAACTAACAGAAACCATATGATTATCTCAATCGATGTAAAAAAAAAATCTTCGACAAAATACAACACCCATTCCTATTGAAAATACTGGAGAGCCTATGAATAAATGGAGCCTTTCATAAAATAATAAGTGGTGTCTACCTAAAACCATCAGCAAGCATTATATGTAATAGGGATAAGCTAGTTGCACTTCCAATAAGGTCAGGGATGAAACAAGGATGTCCATTATCACCACTGTTCTTCAATATGGTACTAGAAATGTTAGCTTTAGCAATAAGAGAAAGAAATTGAAGGAATTAGAATATGCAAAGAAGAAACTAAGTTATCATTCTTTGTAGATGATATGATGATATACTTAGAGAATCCCAGAAAATCAAGTGAAAAACTGCTTGAAATAATAAACAACTCTGGCAAAGTTGCAGGTTGCAAAATAAACCCACATAAATCATTTCCATTTCTATATATTAATAACAAAGCCCAACAGCAAGAGATAGAAAGAGAAATCCCATTTAAAGCTACGGTAGGCACTATAAAATATCTGGGAGTCTACCTGTCAAAACAAATCCAAGGACTATATGAACACAATTACAAAACACTTTTCACACAAATAACATCAGATCTAAGTAAATGGAAAAACATCAGGTACTCAGAGGTAGGCTGAGCTAATATAATAAAAATGACAGTTGTATCTAAATTAATTTACTTTTTCAGTGCCATGTCAATCAAACTACCAGATAATTATTTTCTAGAGCTAGAAAAAATATCAAAATTTATTTGGAAGAACAAAAGGTCTACAGTAGGTCCAACGGAACTAATGAAAAGAAATTCTAGGGAAGGTGGCCTAGCCCTACCAGATCTCAAGTTGTATTACAAAGCAGTAATCATCTAAACCACTTGGTACTGGCTAAGAAATAGAGGGGTAACCAGTGGAATAGGTTACATACTCAAGCACAGTAGTCAGTGAATATAGCAGTCTACTGTCTGATAAGCCCAAGGACCCCAGCTTCTGGGATAAGAAATCATTGTTTGACAAAATCTGCTGGGAAAACTAGATGACAGTGTGGCAGAAACTGGGAATAGACCAATGTCTCACACTGTACACAAGAATGAAGTCCAAATGGACACATGATCTACATATAAAGATTGATACTATAAAAAAATTAAGGGGAGCAAGGAATAGTGTATTTGTCAGATTTATCAAGAAGGAAGAAATTTTTGACCAAACAAGAGATAGAGAAAATTATGAAGTACAAAATGGATAATTTTGATTACATTAAATTGAAAAGTTTTTAAACAAACAAACCCAATATAGCCAATATGAGGAGGGGAGCAGAAAACTGGGAAAGAATTTTTGCAACTAGTGTCTGTGATAAAGGCCTCATTTCTAAAATATATAGATAACTGAGTCAAATGTACAAGAATATAAGTCATTCCCCAATTGATACATGGTCAAAGGATATGAACAGGCAGTTTTCAGAGGAAGAAATTAAAGCTATCCATAGTCAGATGAAAAAATGCTCTAAATCACTATTGATCAGAGAGATGCAAATCAAAACAACTCTGAGGTACCACATCACACCTATCAGATTGGCAAACATGACAAAACAGGAAGATGATAAATGTTGGAGAAGATGTGGGAGAGTTGAAACTGTTGTTCATTCATTGTTGGTGGAGCTGTTAGCTGATCCAACCCTTATGAAAAACAATTTGGAACTATGCCCAAAGGGCTACAGAACTGGGCATACCCTTTGACCCAGTAATATCACTTCTAGGACTGTATCCCAAAGAGATCATAAAAATGGGAAAGGATCCCATATGTACAAAGATATTTGTAGCAGCTCTCTTTGTGGTGGCCAAGAACTGCAAATGAAGGGGATGCCCATCAACTGGGGAATGACTGAGCAAGCTGTGGTATATGAATGTAATGAAATACTATTGTGCTATAAGAAATGATGAACAGGAAGACTTCAGAGAGGCCTGGAAGGACTTACATGAACTGATGCTGAGTGAAAGGAGTAGAACCAGGAGAACTTTGTATACAGCGACAACCACAGTGTGTGAGGAATTTTTCTGGTAAATTTAGCCCCTCACTGCAGTGCAAGGACCTAAAAAATTCTTAATGGACTCGAGGCAAAACACCATCTACATCCAGGGAAAGAATTATGGATTGGATTGCAGAATGAAGCAGGCTATTTTCTCTTTTGCTTTGTTTTGTTTTGGTTTTTCTCATGGTTTGCCTTATTCATTTTAATTCTTCCATGCAATATGACTAAGCTGAAAATGTATTTAGTAAGAATCTATGTGTAGAACCCACATAAGATTGCATGCTGTCTTGGGGAGGGATGGGGGAAGAAGGGGGAGAAAACCTAAGATATATGGAAGTGATTACAGGAAACTAAAAACAAATAAATTACTTAATAAAATTAAAGGAAAAAAAAGGAAACTGAAAGGGAGGAGGAAATGGCTGGTCTGGAGCCCTCTTTAAATGGAAGCTTTGGGAGGAGTTCCTTGCTTTATCCTCCAGCCCTCCAATTAGAAGGGCTGAGGGTGCTGCTGAGGTGTGAGTATCAAGGAAGGATAATGCGGTTCCTGGGGGCATCATAGGGTCATCTAAAGGAATACAGACAAGTAGGAAATTCATCACCTTTATCCTGGACACTGGCCCACCAAGCAATTTCCTAGCTATCTTCATGCTATGCTTCCATGGGCACTCTTCTTACTCAGCCTCCTCAAAAGTTCAACTTTGACTCTGAAAATAGTAATTATATATATACTACCAAAACATCCTCCCTGACCTAATTCTTCCTTCCACTTCTATATGTATTTTTCCTTTACTAGAATATAAACTCCTTGAAGGTAGATACTATCCTGCTAGTATTTGCATCTTCAGAACTTAATATAATATCTGGCACATAACACTCAATAAATGATCATTCATCCATCCATCCATCCATTTATCCATTGATGCATTCATCTATTCATTTTGGATATTCCTGTATCATGCGCCTCCCTTTTGCTTAAAAAATAGAAAGGGTCTCATTATATTTACTTATTTATCTCATAGGAACTTAGAGAACAAGCACAAACTTAGAGATACCCAATAAAAATTAAGCCTGGGACAAGAACTAATGCAGGTCTTCCTACTACGCTTAGACCCTTGCAATACTATTTTCCATAGAGCAGAATTTGATATAAAGTGACTACATCTTGGACCTAGTTTGAGTGAATTTAACTAATAATAATAGCTGATACTTTAAAGTTGGGAAAATGCCATGTGTGTGTTTGTGTGTATATATGTATATGTGTGTATGTAGACATACACATGTATGTCTACATACACACATATACATATACATATATACACAGACACACATATATAGCTATATCTATACGTATCATCTCATTTGATCCCCATGACAACCATAGTAGATAGAATGCTGCACTTAGGCTCAGGAAGACTTGGATTCACTGGCTCAGACATTTATTAAGTATATGGGAGCCTGAGTGAGTTGACTAGTTGATTAATTTCTCTGGGTCTCAGTTTCTTATTGATGCTAAGGTGATACTGGGATGGATGGATTCTGGTACTTCACCTTATTCACCCCAAACTATATTCACCCAGCCACTGGCATCCTGATCAGCATTGTTGGGGTGCATTGGTTCAGATAAACAAATAAAAATAATATCTTGCCTCATGTCAACTTCAATTCTCATTGTAAGACATCTGCCAAGATTTCCCAATCAACCATCAGAAAACTGGCTTCACATTGAGCATGGAAATCCAGCTGGAAGTGTGATTGCTCACTGCCTTCAGGAGGAAAAAGGAAATTACTGCTCTAATCTGTCTGTATTACAGATCCCCCAAGGTTGAAAACAGAAAAGTAAAGGCATTCAAAAAGAATTTAATTCAAGGTTGAAAAAGTCCACTTTTTCTACATATTGTCATCAGCATTAAACCATTAAAACAGAAAAACACTAATTCATAAATGTCTATGCATAGAAAAATCTTCATGACAAGAATATTAAAGGACTATATATGTGCAAATAAGTGTGTCTGTTTGTGTGTCTAATTATAATTTGTCACCCTAAGTGCTATAGAGAGAAACATATGGTAGCAAGAATTAGGTTGTCACTTATTATCCCTGAAGAATTTTACAGGAGAATTTGTGTGAAATATACGTTTGACTAGAAAAAAGAAATGAATTAGTTGTGTAGTATGAGCAAGGCATACAAAAAAAAATAGCTATTTTGGCATAAATGTTAAAAGGTTGAATATGGAGTTGGAAAGGCCAGGGTTCCACTCCCACATTAGACATTTAATGCCACCCTAGAAAAGTGACTTCACATGCCTAAGTTCTAAGTGTAATTAGTGGATAGTGTTCAACCTGGGGTCAGGAAAATCCAAGTTCTCATATAACCTCAGACACTAACCCAAGCAAAACACTTGAATTTAAACCCTACCTCAAGCACTTAGTAGCTTTGTGACCCTGGGTGAAGAATTTCTCCTCTCCATGTCTCAGTTTCCTCATCAGTAAAATGAGGATGATAATAGCACCTATCTCCTGGGATTGTTATGAGGACTGAACAAGATGATATTTGTATAGTGTTTTGCGAACTTTAAAGTACTACATAAATATTAACTATTATTGTAAAAAAGCCTCAGGTACTTAGTATCTATGTGAACATGGACAAATCACTTAATCTTTTTGAGTTGCAATTTCTTGATCTGTAAATTAGGATAATAATAGCACTGCTTTTTATACTTCTGATGTGAAGATCAATTGCTATCATGGAGGTAACATGTTTTTTTAACTTTAAGGTTGTTGATATCATCATCATTATCATTACCATGGATAGCTTCTGTGCTCCACTGGTAGGAGTGGAATATCAAGAGATCTAGGGGAAGATTCTCAGCTTATTGGGTGGATCTCCTGCATCAGATTCATGGGAGGATGAAGACAAGAGTCACGTAGAATGAAAAGGTATGGAGCTGAATAGCTAATATGGAAATACGTTTTGCATATTCTACATAACATGTAGAATAAGTATCATATTTCTTGCTTTCACAATGGATGGAGGAGGATTAGAGCAAAGGAGACAATTTGGAACCCAAAATAAAAACAATTTTTAAAAAATGGTAGAGATTGGATCACAATTTGTTCTATTGGAGGGGATTCCTTTATCAAAGATATTCCTGAATCAATGAAAATGTGTTGAAGTATTTATACTCACTTGACACAAAAGTATTTAATGCATAGAAAAAAATGTTTCCTATTCATTCAAATGATATTAAGAGATTATGAATGGATTAGAGTTCAAGTAGGGCTGTCTATAAATAGGGTCATTCTAAATAAAAGGTGTGGTTCACTTAATGTGAATTGCCTGGGCTTCCCCATTGTTCTTCAGTTGTTTCTCATTAAAACATGGCATGACTCTTACCATATCTGACTTACTAACATAATTCAGCAAAAGTCAGTAAATGATGAGAGTTGTTTCCTGTTTCAACTTCATTCACTCCACCTAGAGAGGGAAGTAGTAATTTTTCTTGCTGAGTAAAGCCAAAGTGCTAGCTTCACTCATACAAATAAGTTTAGGACAATAAACTTGAAGTCAGTATGTGTACCTGTTGAGATGATGGGAAATTATAGTGATAGTGGATAATGGAATCTCCTTCTGAGATTTTTCAAAAACTGATGTTTTTTGTTTTTGCATCACAGTTATTTCCAATTTGTATCACAACTCTTTCCACTCCCTGCTTTCCCCTCCCCCAAAGAGTCCTAGCTTGTACCAAAGAAACTGTCATAGTGATGATGTCTGATATGATGTGTAGCATTCCACTACCATAGTCCTTTACTCCTCTATTGAAAGCAAAGAAGTACTCTCCCTCTGATCATTACAATTACTTAGTACAGTGCTTTGTTTTAAACTTATTTTCCTTTATGTTATCATTTACATAGTCATTTTGTGTGTTCTCTTGGTTTTACTTCTTTTACTTGAGATTTTTTTTAAATGGTATATACAATTGTCACCTTGGAAGGGGTTTATTGGTGGGCCTACTTGGACATGGACAAAATGATTGCTGTGGGAAGACAGATTCATCAATCCCACCTCTAATTCTCCATCCTCCTAGCTGGCCTCAGCATTATTAGTCTCATATTTAGAATGGATTGCATTGGAACTATTCAGAAGGGATTTTGATTGGTTAATGCCAAGATAATGAGAGCATCAACAGAAGTGGAGCAAGCAGGAAAGAGAAGGAGGTCAGTGAAAAAAGAGAGCTTGTCTTTGGAAATTTGGTTTGACAGCTGGCATTGGAGTTCCCTACTGCAGAGGGAGTCATGACAGCAGACTCTGCTTTTTGTTAAGGAATCTCTGCCAAGATTTGTCAAAACAAGCCACGCACAACAACATGGTGCCAAGTGGGCAGGAACTGAGACGTTCCTACAGAGAAATGCTGTAGTCCATGTGCACCTCATGTCTAAGCAACTGCAGATGTCTGATGGCTGTAGAAAGAAGAGCGGAGACTATCACACAAATTAACACCCTATGATTTTTGTTTTGGCTTTCACATTTTCTGCAATTCAGGATCAGACCACCCCTATGATACCCATCTACTAGGCAGGTTCTCTGCGGACTCAGGCCACTGCTCTTTCTCCATTAACCATACCTTGAAAAATTAGAAAGAAGTCAGTGTTATCAGTGGGTATAGGGACTGAGAGACACACCTGGAGCTATATCCAGGAATGAATTTTAGAGACTCTACTTTGTACCTGAGAAGAAGAAAAGTATTCAGGCAAAGTTCAATCCTAAAATTATTGCTAGAATACTGTTGTTAAGCCAGTTTATTTTCTGTATGTTTTAAGGCACAGGGTGGAAGGATGTGGTAGTGGTTGCTCAGGTAAGACTCCAACTGTCTTGGGATGGTTCTCCTGTAACAGTTTCATGCCTTTCTTACTTTCTCCAGTTTGTTCTATGGGACCCTGGTTTCTGATCCTGTGGGAAAAGCAGTAAAGAGCTCACATAGCGTGTCTGTATTTGGTTGTCTGTGTGTGACCTGGGAGCAGGTTCTGTGCTGCCCCAAAAGGCCCACATGCAGACGACATCAGTGAGTAGATCTGAATAATGGGGTCGTGTCCTATAGATTTGGACTAGAGTCCAACTACCTAAAACTGACCTAGGTTCTCTATCTCTCCAAAAGTGGGAACACTTTTGTGAGCATTTTAATATGACAAATAGGCTTTATTGTAACATCTTCCTTCTTGTACAACTCACCTTGGAAGGAATAGTATAGGTGTTGAATAAGTTAGAAGAACAAGTCAATCTGAGTCAAACAAACATTTATCAAGTACCTAACCATGTGCCAGGCATAGGGTTAAACAGTAGGATTACAAAGGAAGGCAACCTACTCCTCAAAAAAAATCCCTGATTTTAAAGAATTCATAATCCAATGAAGGAGACAGCATGCAAATAACTATGTACAAATAAAATATATACAAATAAATTTGAGGAAAAATTATAAGAGTTGAAGGTATTAATTGTAAATGTGGTGTCTCAGCCCATATCATAAGAATCTTTTCTTTTCCTCCTATGGCAGGGACCTACTGTCACCCTAACCTTTTGCCAATTTTCAAACAATGGAGTGAAGAAACGTCCTTTTTGTGGCCAGCCTTAGATACTAATCCAATATCTTTGCAACTAATTAGGCATTAGCTACCTTCGACACTGGGAAACTAGATGACTGGACATTTAATCAAGTGGTATCACTAATGGACGAGAGACATCTCTTGGTGGCTGAGCTACTGAAAATTTATCAACAGATGTAGAGAAGGAAGGATATAACAATATACTAGGCCATTATTGATTATGTTAGTAAGTTATGGTCCATTTGAACTGGAAGGAAGTCAAGTTGATTAAGATTTTCAAGAGCAGATAAGATCTTAAGGATCAAAAGCAGATAAGACAATGATCTTAAGGATCAAAAAGGCATCATAGGATGCCAGGATTTGTCTGTAGCATTAGCAAACATTACAGAGTTGATGGTACAACTGAGGGACAAGTTGGAGAAACGGAAGTGGTGTTAGAGTTTTACAAGATACCTGAAGGAATTTAGAGGACAAGAAAATGAACTTGGGTCTAATGAAAATGGGAACCAATTAGAGGCCTCCCCAGTCACTTGGGATGCAAGAAAATCAGTCCAGGTACAGATTTTGTTTTCAGTTATGTTGAATACAGTCCCCCACCAGGACATCACAGGGCTCCATAAGTACATGTTGTTACTACAAGGACAGGGAACCAAAATCATTCATGAATAAAGTAGGTAGTTTTGGAAAGACTTTCTTGTGGACAGAGCCCCAGGCAATGGGAAAGGAATTTAAAGGAACATAAGAGCTTCCTTAGAGAAGTTTTGGGGTCCCAGATAGAGGACAGGCTACTATAAGCAAAGCCGGTTATGATAGTTGCTGGTGGATCAGGGAGATACAGTGCTAAGAGCTCAGTAAGTCTCTTTGGTAAGGCAACACTTGCCTATATGGCAACTAGGGCAGGTGAGTAGGTGGGTAGAGGTGGTCTGATGTGGTATGAAACTATTCAGCTCAATTGGCAAGGTAGAGGATTGTGGAAGAGTCAGAGTCTGAAGGAGGACAACTAATATGAATATGAATAGGTGACACTTGGATTGCCATGGTTACCATGACACACTCACCATATTCCTCAGGCCATGGGTATAGTCTTCCCATACAATAGAGAGCTCAGTCAGAGTCAGGCACAATAGAGCTACCCGAGGCAATTAAAGGCCAATAGGCCTAAATTTCTTTGGATTGCCAAGACTTTCAAAATGTGTTTGCCAAAGAGAGACCAGTTCAGTAGCCATCCCACAAGGATTATAGTTGCCCAGTTAAGATGCTTCAAGGGATATTACTGTCCCATTAGTGGATTTATGGCTTAAAAGTACAAAAAAGTGAACTTTCTCTGTTTATTGGTATACACACACACACACATACAATTCATATAATATGTGTATAGAGGATACACACATATGTATGTATGTGTATATATATATGTGTGTACATACATATATATACATATATATATATATATATATATAAACATACATCTCTCTCCTGTCTCTTCTCCCCTCCTCCCTCTCTTCTCTCTTTCTCCTTCTCTCTCTCAAATGGAATGAATAAGCGGTTTGTTAGACCATCTCAATTACTGGCAAGGGTGTCCCCATTCTGTGGCCTTAAGAAATCATGGTGAAATATGGTCCTGTATTCACCATAGAACTTTAATTGAAATGAAGTACAATAGAAACTTCTTAAGAGCATTATCAAACATCTGCTATGTGCAAAGCTTTGTGTTACATAATGAGAATATGAAGACAACAGTGAAATAATTCCTTCCCTCAAGGAAATCACATTTCACTGAGGAGTGCAACAGGTATACAAATAGGTGAATACAATACATAATTCAAAGTAATTTTAAAATGATTCGAACTCAACAGAAAGGAAGAGGGGAATTTGGAAAGGTCTCATGTAGGAGATGGAGATGTAGGGATGGAAACTAGGAATGAAAAAGAGACGTAAAAAGGTAATACATTCAAGGCATGAGCACACACTTGCGCAAAGGAATGGATAGGAGAAGGAATGCTGTGTACAAGCAACAGCCAGTAGGACAGCTTGCCTTGAACACAGAGAGTGCTAAAGAGAGAAACATACCCAGCAACACCACTTCTAGGACTATATTCCCAAGGAAAGGGTCCCATATGTACAAAAATATTTATAGCACCACTCTTTGTGGTAGCCAAAAACTGAAAATCAAGGGGATGCCCATCAATTGGGGAATGCTGGAATAACTTGTGGTATATGAATGTAATGAAATACTATTATGCCATAAGAAATGTTGGGAACAGGAAGAATTCAGAGAGGCCTGGAAAGACTTATATGATCTGATGCTGAGTGAAAGGAGCAGAAGCAGGAGAACTTTGTACATAGCAACAACCACAGTGTGTGAGGAATTTTTCTGGTAGACTTAAAACTTCATTGCAATGCAAGGACTTAAAAAAAATTCCCAATGGTCTTTTAAGGCAAAATACCTTCCATATCCAGAGAAAGAACTATGGAATTCAATTGCAGAATGTAGCAGAACATTTTCTTTTGTATTACATTTTGGTTTGTTATATGATTTCTCCCATTCATTTTAATTCTTCTATGCAACATGACTATGGCGAAAATGTATTTAATAGGAATGCATGTGTATAGTCTATATAAAATTGTATGCCATCTTGGAGAGAGGGGGTGAGGGAGAGGGGAAAAAGGAGGAGGGAGGGAAAAAAATCTAAGTTATATAGTAGTGATTGTAGAACACTGAAAATAAATTTTAAAAAATTTAAATTTAAAAAATTTTAAAAAAGAAATATGAAATTAACCTGGGAAAGGAGGAAGAAGTCAGATTGTGGGGGGTTTTAAATCAATTGAAATCATTTGAGATGCCATGAATCTCAAATATTTAAAGTCATAAGAGATACTACAAATACCTCCTGGGCTGGTCAATGACCTAGCAACATTTCAGCATGCAATTAATAATATTCTCATTGACTTGCTGAAACAATTTGTCATCATTAACACCGGTGACACTTTATTATACCTATACTAAGACAAGTAAGGGAAGTATTAGCCCAGTTTTAGCACCATAATCTGTATTGTAAATTGGACAAATTCCCTTTTAAAATTAGGTTTGGTGACATTTTGGAGATTTATTTCAGAACCAAATAGGTTGTATCCACAGACCGCACAAAACTGGGAGGTACTTCTCAAGCAAGCATTCAACCTGGTATCCAAGGAGTGGCAGGATTTCAAAGGGTCTGTGAACTTGAATAAGGAAAAAAATTATTACTAATGTTTAACTGAAATTACATTGTTTTCAATTAATATAAAGCATAATTCTGAGAAGAGGTCCACAGACTTTACAAGAATGACACAAGCATCATGACACAAGAAAAGTTAAGAACCTCTGGTCTAGAGTCAAAGTCCTGAAGTATTATGAGAGTATGAAGCATTTTTTTTTTTTAGAAATTTCACTTTCTAAAATTTTAGAACATATTATTAGATTGATAATTAATGAGTATATAGAAAAAGAAGCAGTGATCATAAAAAATATGGTTTCATCAAGAACAGGTAATGCTAGACTAGCCTTGTTTCCTTTTCAGATCAGGGAAATTATGTTACCTAGATTTTAGTAAAACATTTAACCGTCTGTATTTCTATTGAAGATATGAAGAGGTCTAACCTGGTGAGACTTATATGAACTTGACCCTGGTCGAATGACTAGAATTGAAGAGCTTTCATTAATAATTTTATATCAACTTGTATATTATCCATTAATCTAGCAGTTATCAATAGAGCATGAAAAATTTTTTTCTAGTTCCTTGACTTCTGAAACCAGAAGAACTCACAAATTTTCCTGCCACAATGCCTATGTTCATAATTTTCTAGAATTTAGAGCTGGGAGGGATTTTTAAAGAGGGCATAGTCCAATACCCTCTTTTTGCAGATCCCAAAATAAAGTGACTCCTCCCAGACCATGAAAGGTATAAATAGCACAAGAAAGGATCCCCAAATCTCATGCTGTCTGACTCCAAATTCTGTGTTCTTTTCATCTCACCATACTGAAATCAGAGACCTAGGTTAGCTTTTGTTTCCAACCTCATGTCTCTGAACATGTTAAAGACCTCATCAAAGGTATTCAGAATGGTGGTATTAGGATATTAGGATTGAGAGAAAAGGACTTCTGACAATAATGGTGTAAAAGGGACATAAACCCATCTATTCATGTTAGGAGAAAGATGAGAAAGATATGATCAGATCTGTCCATTACAGGGAGATTCTCCTGGTAATAGTAAGTTGAATACATTAGATAGAGGTAGGCATACTGTCTGGGAGACTTTTTCAACAGTCTGATCTTTCCTTGACCTGTTTTCCAAGAGAGTTGTTTTTGGAAAAAAAAATACAGACACACATATGTGTGTGTACATATATATATATATGTATATATGTATATGTATATATATATGTGTATATGTATACATATATAATATTTTCTTTTTTTTTTGCATTTCATGTCTCAAGGAGTTATTGTTTTCTGTTCAATTCTTTATTAAGGCTTACCCCTCTCTGTTCTAAGGTATTAATTCTCCTTACAATTTTTTTCTACTTCTATACCATCTGTTTCTCTTGTTCCATTTCTTTCAAGTGTTATTTTAGTCCTTGTGTCAAGATCTTCTTTTTTCTGAGGCTTTTTTTGGACTCTCTTCATCCAGGGAGGATAACCATCAGGATTCTTCCAGTTCAAGATACTCAACATTTTCTTCTGTTCATTCATATCTCCAGCCAGGGTTTCTAGATGGGACATTGTGCTTGGGTCAAACTCTCCTACTGAATTCTTAGATGGTATGGGGAGATTCTGCTTGTTCATTAATTTGGTGACTAAAACTAGGTCCTGCCAACTACAGGAATTACTTCAGCATTTCTCATGCTTGGTTCAGGCCCAAGCTTCTGGGACACTGGGACAGTCGGTTTGGCTGTCTCTTGTCACAGACTGAGTCCCTCCAACTCCCAGCGTTGGACGCTTGTCTGACCCTGAATTTTGTAGGATAGAGATGAGGACTCTTGATCACCCACACTGAATAATGCTCTGGCTCTGTCTCCTTTCTCAGATGGGGCCACCTGAGTCACTTTATATTGTCCCTGAGTACTCATCTGGCTCTGTCTTCTGCCACATCTTGAGCCCTGGGCTCCCTGTATAGCTGCTCTGGCCCTTTTTGTCCTTTATTTTCTACCTATTCTACTTTATCTCTGCTTTTCACTTCTTCAAGATTCTGCTAGTCTTCTTGTGTAGAGTGGGATTGGATAGAAGAATTTATAGCTATTTTGCTTCTTTATCATTGTTTTTTTAATGTACTATTAGAGATTTAGTGGGGTTGTTTAAGGAGGATTTGGGTTCCTGTAGGCCCTATCATAACCCATCTTCCCACAATTCCCCACAATAATCAAGTCACAAAAGTCTTAAAAATGGGGACATCTGGGGAAATTTAGCAATATCCTTTCAAGTCATTATAGCTCTATGGTTCTGTGAGTATATAAACTCCTTTCATGTAATATGCTAGGGGTCTAGTTGACACACAAGATACCAAAACAACTGGTTAATTTGACTAATAGATAACATACACACATCAATTTGATAGAAAACAATAATACATCCCACTTTTGGACTATTTTAGGGATATTTAAGGGAATTGGAGAAAAGCAGCTCCTCTGGCGGCCCCATACTGAAATACTGACAGGCTGCCTTTAACATCCCTCACCCTGCTCCAAAGGAGAAAGCAATAAAAAGAAAACTCTAAGAAAATCTAAGAAAAGAAGAGCAGCGGATTATACAGTTCATTCCACAGGGCCCACACTGATCTTCCTCTAGTCTCCAGGCTGATACTTAATTTCATTGCTACATTGCCTACTCAGGTGGGTAGATATAACCATAACAGAGCTGTGGAATGACCGTTTTTTGATGAAAGATTTAATAGGATCACCTCATCTTCTTCCATATGTATCTTAATAAATAAGGCACCTCCTTTCAATATATTCTTTTTTTTCAAGGACTTAATCCTGCCAAAATGTTAATGGGGCGATGGGACACAGAAAAATGTTGGAACCTTATCCAAGATAGATGCAGATGCTCAAGGGCTGTTGGTCAATTGTTGTCTGCAAGTCTTTACCATTGATGCTAGGTCTGAACAGAGATAAGGTTATAAGAGCTATAAAAGAAGAATTACAAGAAGCTGAACTTTAGGTGTGAGAAATGTGATGTGCGTGTGTACATATGTGTGTGTGTGTGTGCAAAAATATTTATAGCAGCTTTTTTGTGGTAGCAAGTAATTAGAAATTGAGGGGATATCTATCAATTTGGGAATGACTGAATATGCGGTATGTGATTGTAAAAGAATACTATTGTGCTATAAGAAATGAAGAGCATGACGCTTTCAGAAAAACTTGGAAAAATTTACATGAATTGATGCAAAGTGAAGTGAACAGAAGCAGTAGAACATTATACATAGTAACATCAATATATGTAAGGTGATCTTGAAATGGACCGAATTAATAAGTCACAGGCAAAATTAATTGAAAATTTCGAGAGCGTCATTTATTAGCCAGGCTGGCGGCTGCCTCATGTAGAGACCCAGAGGAGACAGCCCCGAACTGAGGTGGGTGAGTGCATTTTTAGCATTTTGGCGCTACTCGACACAGCCTTGTGGTTTCCACAACAAACAGAGTTCTGACAGAGCAAGAGGGGGCTTGGTAGGCAAGAACCCCCAAACAGAGGGGGTTGTCAGGGTACTGCTAGGTAAAGGACCTCAACAGAGGAGAGGTGCCAGGAGAGGTAGTCAATCACGGACTGGTTGTCATAGTTGTCAGGAAGGGGGGGGCTCAGCAGAAGGTGGTTACCTGGCAATGGGGGTCTAACATTAGGTGGGGCACAGGTGGTTACCATGCAAATGGACTAAACAAGAAATGACTGTTAACAATTCATCAGATATTAAACCAAAGGGGAATAACATTTTGACAGGGGCCCAAACAAGAAACCTGTTGCTAGGCAGATTATCCAACCCTGCCCAGTAACCTAACAGATATCTCTCAGCCTAGGGGCCCAGGAAGGAATAATGTCCATTTTAATCTAATGTTAATTACTTAGCTATTCTCAGCAATACAATGATCCAAGATAATTACAAAGGACTTATGATAAAAAAAAATGCTATCAATCTCCAGAGAAAGAACTGATGTATCTGGATACAGAGTAAGACATAGTATCTTCACTTTTTAAATTTTTTTCATTTTTTTTCTTGATCTGCATTTTTTTTTTACAATATGACTAATATGTAAATATGTTTTGTGTGATTTCACATGTATAACCTATATAAAATTGCCTACTGTCTCTAGAAGGGAGTAATGGAGAGTGGAAGGGAGAGAGTTTGAAACTCAAATCTTTTTTTTAAAAAATGAATGTTAGAAATAGTTTTACATACCATTGGGGAAAATAAAATATCAAAATGTTATTGTTAAAGCATTTGCAGTTTGAAATTCTTTTGTTTATTCATTTTCCAGCTTACCAAGGATTACATGTCAACCTTGTCTTCTACACACTCATTTAGGAAGAACCTAACTATGCCTTTGAGAAGGCCAGACAGCCAGACAATTTGCATAAGTATTATTTCACAATTTGCATATCTGTTATTTCTCAGTGCCTCTGACAGTGGTCCCTGGCATATCTGTCATCAAGCTATAGAAATAAACAACACAAATATCTTCAAAGCTGTTCTTTGGATAAAGTACTGGGTAGTGTACTTCATGTCTCTTTGCTATCAATTTGTGAGTCAGGTGACCTTTCATTATTGATAGCAGGGCTAACTCCTCACTTAAAGTGATATTAAGACCCTGGCCATTAGAGATCAAAAACTATTTGTACTTGGATGGAAAAAAACCCCAAACAACCCACATATCAGCTTGAAGCCCTTTTGTTTAGTACATTTTGCTAAGTCTGTGGAATGGAAGCAATGACCCTGGCAACATGGCTCTGAAACTATCTAAGTGTCAGAAAGTTAGTGAAAACTCCTGATAAAATGGGTATCTTCTGTCCTATATTTATACATAAATGTACATGGTCTTGTGATTCATTATCCATTCAACTGCCATCTTAATAAATCACAGATTTAGAGCTTAAAAGGACCTTTGAGGTCATTGAGTCTAATCCCCTAAATGACAAATTAGGAAACTAAGGCACAGAGAATTTTAGTGACTTTCCCAAAGCCAGAGGGGTAATAGGTGACAGAGCAGCCCTAGTCCCTCTGACTCCAAATCCAGTCTCCTAAAATATTACATAGGCTCTTTAAATGCTCATGGATCACATTGTTGAAGGCAGATGGTGAGTGTTGAGATTCTTAAGTGTGAGAGATAGCATAATATAGTGGAAAGAAAACTGGGTGAGGAGTCAGTTGACCTAGATTTCATAATTTCATAGAGGTAGAACAGGAACAAAAATTTAGAAGCTGGTTAGGCCATTCTCCCTCCTTGTAGAGTTGAGAAAATTAAGGCCCAGATAGGCTTAAGTCACTTTTCCCAGATCACCAGTAGAATTTGAATCCAAATCCTCTGACCAGAGTCACACTAGAGATTTCATTGATACAAGAAACTGGAAGATAAGGAGCCTCCCTCTACCCATTCAAGTGGGAACCTTCCCTACATCTTATAGTCTTGGAGATATAGTCCTGGGACACTGAAAGAGGTCAAGTCACTTGCTCAGGTGCATCCAACCAAGATGTGGCAGATTAGGCTAGACTTGAACCCATCTTCCTAACTCTAAGGAGTGCCTTCTAACACATTACCTTCTAAATCCTAGTTCTGCTACTTACTATCTGTGCTATCTAGGTCATTTAACTTCCCCAAGCTTCAGTTTCTTCATCCATAAAATGGGGCTAATAATACATGTACTGCTTGCCATACAGGGTGGGTTGGGAGTATGTCACAAGAGAATGTGATATAAAACACTCTATTGACCAGTGTGAGTCATTTTATGTTGCAGCCAAAATTATTTCCATAGAACCACATTACAAATTACAATAGACATTTGGGAGAAAATGAGAATTGTGAAAGAATTTTACATATAATGGATTTTAGGGATATGAGTATATATATATATATAATATACATACATATGATACATGTATATTAAATGTTTTATTATACAAATACGTATGTATATATACACACCTACTTATTTAACCTGTAAAGCAAAATCAAGCTCCATTTTTAAAAAGATGAACAATATTCTGGCATACTAAGATTCATTTCAAACTGACATTAATGCTTTGCCTTTGCAAAATGCCATATAATTCTAAAGAGGCACTATCTATCACCTACAAACCTGGGAGTCAAGAAAATTCAACCATGAGATTGCTTTTGGCTGATTTCCAGACAATGTTAATCCCGGTTTAACATCAATAGACATTTATTGTATGTGAAACATTTGGTTTAAATATTAAATGCTAAAGCTACCCTTTCTAAAATCAGAAAGAATAAAGAGCCAGATAGAAATAGGTTTACCATACTCCTCTAGTCTTCTTCTTTGAGAGCTCCTGTTACCAAGGTTGCTGCTTTCAGCTGAGGACAGTGTCCCAAGCCAGGAATGTCAGCTAGGATTAAGAAAATGACGCAGGACACTAAAACCCAAGTCAAACTATGCTCTTCTCCCTCATACCAGCTACACAGAGCTAAACCAGAAGTCTTACCTTCATTCCTGCCCTGAATTTTATTGAGTCATAGAGTTGAAGAGATAGAAAGTGTCATATATGTACATATGTATATGTACATATATATATAGTACACATATATACACATATATACATTAATCTGAGTGCCTTTTAACCTGGGATCTGTGAAGTAGTTTTTTAAAAAATATTTTATAACTATATTTGAATATAATTACCATCTTTTAAAACCCTATATATTTTATCTTATGTATTTAAAAACATTATTTTGAGAAGGCATTCATAGCCTTCACCAGATTGATAAAGGGACCATGGCACAAAAAAGACTAAGAATTCCTGATCTAGTGGGACTTCTTTTTTATTGATGTGGTTCCTGGGATATAGTATCACTTAGCCATGCCCTAATGTCTCATGGTTTGTTAGTGCCAAAACTAGAACTCCTAGATCCACAATAACAACTGACATTTGTATAGTGTTTACAATTTGCAGGCACTTTATTTACATTATCTAGTGTGAACTTCACAATCACCCTGGCAGATTTTTATTACAGCTATTATTGTTCCATTTTGTGGATGATGAAATCAAGTTTCAGAAAAATGAACTGATAGTCTATGATCCCAAAACAAATTAGTGTCAGAAGCAGGGTTTGAATTCAAGTTTTCCTGATTCCATGTTCAAAACTTTATCCATTGTATGACACCGTAAGCTACAAGGGATCTGAGGCCATAAAATCACAACATCCTAGATCTAGAGCTGTGATGGGTTATCCAAGGCCATCTAGTCCCAACCCCTCCTTTTCCAAAAAGGAGAACAGATGCCCAAAGAGGGGAAGAGATTTGCCCAAGTTCATACAGGGAGTAAGTAGGAGGGTTGGAATTTGAACTTAGGAATTCTGACTCAAATCTCTTACGATTTCCACCCTATTCCAAATCAGGTGTCCTTGTTCCCAGGTCAGTGTCCTTTGCAGGTCAAGGCAGAATATGCTTTCAGTTTGCAGAGAAGGTAGAGTTTCTATTGATCACTAAAGAGCACTTCCTAAGGCAGAAAAGAGGGATGAGAGAGAAAAGAAAGAGGAGGGAGAAGAAAAGAGGAAGGGAGGGAAGGGAAGAAGGAGGGAAAGAGGCAAGAAGGGAGAGTGGGAGAGGGAAAGATAGGGAGAGAGAGAAGAAGAGACAGAGAGAGAGAGGGAGAAAGATAGAGATACAGAGAGAAAGAGAATGAGACAGAGAGCAAGAGAAAGAGACAGAAAAAGGCAGAGAGACAGAGAGAGAGTCAGAGAAAGCACTAGAGAGAGAGAGTGAGGAGGGAAGAAAGAGCAAGAGAAAGACAATGAAAGAGAATAAGAGAGCGACAGTAAGAGATACAGAGATAGGAAGAAATAGGGAGAGACAGAAACAGAACAATATGTGTGTGTGTGTGACCCTAGATATACTACATATGTCTCTATAGTATATATATGAAATTATATACCTATATATATGTACATATATGCATATGTAATCTGTACATATTTACAAATGTACATGACGGGTTCTACTCTTGACCTCTAAAATGAGCTTCTCCTGCAGAGAATGAGGAAAAAGACATGACTGGATAAACAACAGCTCACACAAAAGGGATCCAGTGATTTCGAGTGAATTTCAAGTTCTATCTGAGTCAAAGTTCAAGGCAGTCACAAAAGCTAAAGCTGCCCCAGACTACATTGAGAAGCTAGTGTCTGGAATGACGAAGCTGCAAGTTCCACAATCCTCTGCCCTGGTCGGATCAAACTTGGAGTATTTTGTTCGTTTCTTGTCACTACATTTCCATTAACAAAACTGGTCCAATGGAAAGAATATTGGATTTATTGTCAGAGCACTCATGCTAAAATCCCCCCCTCTGCCATTTAGTATCTATGTGACCTTGCACAAGTCACATAGATTCAGAGCTGGAGACATCCTTCCTGGAAGTGAGTTGGTTCAACCTCCGCATTTTATAGATGAAGAAAATTAAGCTGAAGGACATTATGTGACTTGCCCAGGGACATGTAGCTAGAAAATGTCTAGGGAAGGATTTGAACTTCACTGCACCATCTAGATGCCATAATTTAACCATTTTAAGCCTCAGTTTCTTTATTTGTAAAATGACAAAGTTGAGCTAGATGACTTCTAAGATTTCTTCTAGCTAAGATCCTCAGCAACAGTAGGTCCAGAGAATGGTGCTTTACAAAAAAGGAGGAAACTGGAGACCACACCATAGGAAAATCAGTTGAATGAGGTGGCATGGTTAGCCTGGTGAAGAAAAGACTCTAGAAGGAAGCATGATAGCTGTCTTCAAAAACTTAAAGCCCTGGCATGTAGTAAAGAGAGAAAATGTGTTCTGTTTAGTCTTTTCTGTTGTTGTTCAGTTGCTTCAGTCACATAAGACTCTCCATGACCCCATTTGGGATTTTCTTGGCAAAGATAGTGATTTGCCATTTCCTTCTCCAGCTCATTTTACAGATGAGAAAACTGAGGTAAACAGGGTTCAGTGACTTTCCCAGCATCACACAGCTAGTAAGCATGTGAAGCTGGATTTGGCTCATAAAGATGAGTCTTCCTGATTCCAAGTCCAGTGTACTACCCATTGCACCATCTAGCTGCCCCTGTTTGGTTCTAGAAGGCAGAACTAGAAGGAATGGGAGATAGTTGTAGAGAGACACATTTTTGTTCAATGTACATCTTTCTCGCCATCAGAGCTGTGCAAAAGTCGTAGGAGTTACCTTGGCAAGTAGTTCTCATACTCTCCTTCACTTCAAGTTCTTAAGAGGAGGCTGGATGGCATTTTCTCAAAGATGTTGTGGAGGGAATTCTTGGTCAGACATGGTTTTTGATGTCTCTCCCAACTCTGAAATTCTATGATTCTATGGAAAAGAGTTTCTTCTTTTCCTAGGTGATCTCCATATAGCAGGCTCCATGAGTTCCCATGAGCCCAGGCTCCTGTGTCAAGTTTCATGGCTCACCATTCACACAGGGATCTCCCAAGACCAGTCCCTGCCATCACTCACATGGACTATAGCAGTAGTTGCCTCATTGATCTTCTTGCTTTATATCTCTCTCCATTCCAAACTATCCTCCTCATAGGTGCCAAAGTGATTTTTTGCTAAAGTACAGGTCTGATCACATAAGTCTTCTACTCAATAAACTTGTTCCTTATTAACTTTTGGCTCAAATATAATCTTCTCTATTTGTCATTTAAAACTATTTACCACCTGGCTGCTTCTTATCTTTCCAGAGTTCTTCCCAGGCTTTCTCCTCCACATGGTCTGCTCTCCAGTCATATTGACCTTGCTGTTCTGTTCACATGGTATCCTCTTACCTCGTTGCCTTTATGTTAGCTCAATTCTATGTCTGGAATACTGCCCCTCCTCACCTCCTTAGAATCCCTGGCTGTCTTCAAGACTCAGGTCAAACATTACCTTTTATAGGAAGCCTTTCTCAGTCGTCTTGGCTTCTTTTGCCAGTCCCAATATGGATGCTTTCCATCTCCTCTGTATTCCAGAACCATGCCAGGAAACTGCATCACTTTCAGTTGAATGGATTGAGAAGATTTTGAAGAACACCTGGCAGGATAAGATACCAAACACTGAGGTTCTTTCTGGGGTTGAACTGCCAAGCATTTAAACTCTACTGCAGAGAGTGCAGCTCTGATGGGCTGGCCACAATGTTTGAATTCCCAATGTACGCTTGCCTAAAAGATTATTTTACAGAGAACTCACACAAAGAAGGGGTTTACATGGTGGTCAGAGGAACAGATACAAAGACACTCTAATGATGTCTTTGAAGAACTTTGGAATCGATTGCCTGACGTGGGAGACACTGGCAAAGGACCACCCAGCATGGTGTGCCCATGTCAGAGAAGATGCTGTGCTCTATGAGCAAAGCAGAACTGGAGTACATCAAAAGCTATATGAGATGCACAGATTTAGAAAATACACCCCAAATGTTCACATGGACTCTTTGTGCCTGACTTGTGGTAGAGCGTTTCAAGCTCAAGCTGGTCTGATCAGCCACAGTTGGACACACTGTAACTTGACTCTGATACAGTGCTGTTACTCTGTTCCTCTTCAACAAGGAAGAATAACAGTCAAACAACCTATTTAAATGCAACATTAACTACCCTGGTCCTCGCTGCCTAAAGGTCAGGCAGATTACCTTTCCCTCCTTCCCCAGGGTTCTTCTAGGCTCTCTAAAAATAGCTCTATCCCCCAGGGATAGTATTCCTCCAAGTTTGTGGGAGGTCCCAGCTCCATGTGGCTACTGAGTTAGAATAGCTTTTATAAAGGAACATTTATTTCAAAAGGTATAATAACAAATGTACAAGCAGCTGAACCTGGTTTCCACAGAGCAATCTCGGTTCCAAGTACAAACCCTCCTGGACTCAAGTCTCGGGCGGGCACCTTGGCTTCTCAGGGCTTCCCTGCCTGGCTGGCTGATTGCAACATCCTTCCTTCAGTCCTGGCTATAAGGCTTTCCATGGCTTGAATTCTTGGATTCAGTGGGATGTCGCTGTCAGCATCTAAAACCAGAAAGGGCAAAGGCTGAAGAGAAATGCCAGGTCCATTTCAAGGTGGGGAAGCTCTCATTCCTTTCCAGTTCAGTATGGCTAATATAAAGGACACAGCTTCCTCTGGTTATGCAGCCAAACAAAAGAAGCCGAACCTCCTCACTTAGTAAGAAAGAGCAGGATGCTGGGTGCCTCCATGTTAGGCAATCTGGGCTTATGCAGGGCAAGCACTTTTACATCTATACATTCTCTCTCCTTCACCCATTAGAGAGTAAGCTCCTTGAGGACAGGTAATATGTTTTTATTTTTTCTTTCTTTGGGCTTAATAAATGCTTGTTGATTGTACAGATCTCTTCTGAATCTTTAGAAAAGCTACTCAATAAACTACAGGGCTAATGTCTCATTAGCACATATCCTGGCCCAGAGTAGGTGCTCCATAAATGCCTGTTGACTTGGTTATCCTAGATCCTGCTCTGATAAACAGAGAAAATAATATGCATGGCCCAGTTCCCATCACTCTCTGATGAAAATCTACGTTTCCAAACATTTATCCAAATAAAGTCAACGCTTAAGCCTGACGAATATGAATCAAACATAGTTTAGGATTAATGAGGAAGGTGGTTGTTTAAAGATACAACTTGAGTATGCCAGTAGAAGGTTTTATAGGGGGAAATTCCGTCATTGCAGAGAAGTTACTCCACCACTGTGATTTATTGTTCTTAAGTGGAGGTGACCCCAGGCTCCTCACTTTTGTGCCAGCATACTGGCTCTTCTGATTCCTACTAAATCAAAAAAACTTCAAGTACAATCCTGGTGGTTGACTGTACATGCACCTGTGATCTGGGCCTCCATCTAGTTAAGTACAGAGTGCTTGTTCCCAAAAGGATGACTACCAGATAACATTTTTTTTTTAGTCACAGCTATTCATGAAGACAATTTATTTAGGCACAGAGAGAATGCTATCAAGGGTACTTTTTGATCAAGTAAATCATGGATCTTTATAATATTGAAATAAGTATAAGGGAATCAATTAAGCTTCTCTGAGGCCTTCTGACAGTTTCCAAGGGAAGTTAAGTGGGAAATGCAGAGGACTAAGAATCCCCTCCACTAATCAGCTGTGTGACCTTGGAAAAGTCACCTTGCCATTCTGGGTCTCAATTTCTTTATTAGTAAAATAAGGAGATTGGGAGGAATAGATAATCTCTAAGATATTGTCTAATTCTAATATTCTATAAGTCTAGCAGTCTCTGAGAAAGATTATACCATATAAGGCTATTTATCGTGTAAAACTCCTCACCTCATTCTTTTTGTTGTTGTTTCAGGAGGCAGTTGGGGTTAGTGACTTGCTTAGGGTGACACAGCTAGTAAGTATCTGAGGCTGGATCCAAACTTAAATCCTCCTAACTCTAAGGCTGGTGATCTATCTACTCTACCACCTAGCAGCCCCAATTAGCTACTGTTGTAATAGCTTTTCAGCTCATCACTACTTCCAAATGATGAGACTGAACAGAAACAAAAGATGAGTTGATATTTAAATCAGTCACTTCTGGGCACTTGTCAGGGCAGTAGAAAAATAGAAAAGTGGGAATCCCACACTGAGAAATCAAGAAGAGATATAATTCTGCAACTTGCCGTATAGTACATAATGTGTACTTGTCAGAAGAGTGTGTGCATTCTGTTTATGTGTATACACAAGCATGCGTGTATGTGCCTATGTGTTTTAAAGATTCAGGCAAAAGTTTTACTGTGATAGCCTGACCTTTATCCATGGTGGCACCGGGGCAAATGACATCTGTATTTTTTGCCCATTATTTCACTTGTGCCATCCCCCAGGCTCATGTCTTTGCCCACCAATGCCACTTTCAGGTTTTAAGCTACCCCACTCTTCCTTCTGCATCGGTATCCCTCAAAGCCAGGTCCTCTATAGAAGTCTACAGGGTTTCCTTTGCCGCATCCCTTCTTCTGTTCCCAGATAATGAGTTCTATGAAGGCAAGGTCTGTTCCATTTTTGTTCTTATATTTCCAGCACATATTCAAAATGCTTAATAAATACATAGCAGATACTATTAATAAAGATTTGCTGATAGGTTGATGGATAATAGAAGGGTTCTTAACCTTTTCAGTATGGAATGAAATGCTTTGGTGGTCTGGTGAAAAGTATGGACCCCTTTTCTGAATAGTGTTGCTAAATACATAAAATAAAATGCATAGTATTAAAAAGGAAATCAATTACATTGATATAAAGTTATCAAAATTAAAAAGAAAAACAAGTTCACAGACTCCAGATTAGAACTTTGTAAGAGTATATTAACCTCTTCAATATTTAAAGAGGATCTACCATGAAATCCTAAAGGGGAACATGAAAGGTGATAAATGGAAGGAGTAGCAGGTAAAAATAAATAAATATCTCACAGTTAGTGGTGGGTTCATCCTGGAACTCAATACCATTTTCAAGACATTTGCCACTTTCCTTAGCTATCTCTGGACTAAAATTCTTTTTTCTTGATATTAATTAGTTCTAGTTTCACAGTCATGGAATTGTTTTGCCAAGTCTAGAATGGGCCTCTCTAGCCCTCGCTGTGGCCCATAGCGGGGTTAGGCCCCCTACTCAGAGATTTCAGATCTACTGTCCTTCCTCCCACCAGCCATCTTGGTAAATTTTGTCTTTACTCTTCTGGTCAAGGTCAAGGTTAAATTATTAGTTCACTTAGCAATGACTCTTCTTTATGTGGATCCCAAAGCTACCATCTTCCCAATCCCAGATTTTAGAAATTTTCCTCAACCCATGTTAGATGTCCATGTATTTTGGCCCCATTTGAAGCCACTCCTTTTCTCATTGTGCCCATGTCACTGTCTCGGCTGTTCCTTTGAAATGGGATTTACAAACTTTCGGGCCATCCTACCCTTGATAGATTGAGTAGTTACCTTTTCTACTCATGCCACTCAAACTATACAGCATGACCTGGGAGATAGGATTAGAAGGAAATGTGACTATGTGCCTAGAGGTACACATAGCTGCCCATACCAGCTAATTAGGAAACATAACCTTGACACCAATTAGAAAAGGTAAAGAATGAAGAAAAGTATGGTTTCAGTCTAATAATGCAAGGCACATAGTAGACACAACATAAACAGTAGTGGTGGTGGTGGTGGTGGTGGTGGTAGTAGTTGTAACATAAATGAGTGGGAAAAATAAAACACTGTGAATAGGAATCAGTTTATGTTGGAATGTGTCAGGCATTTAGGAGCTCCAGTATTTGTACACACAAGGAGTAAAAGAAATCCATTTGTTTACAAGAAAGAGAATGAATATCTGAGAACCTTGGGACTAGAAATGAATTGAGAGGAGCTGAGGCCTAGAAGGAAGGTGCTGGTCTGAATTCCAATTTCTAGATCTCTAACCCCACTATCCTTCACCAATCACCATGATACAATCATTCTATTATTGTTACTATTATTAATAGTTTGCCTCTGTATAGCACCTATTATGTGCCAGGTGCTATGATAAGCACTTTACAAATATTATCTCATTTGAGCCACACAAGAAAACAACCCCATGAGGTAGGTGTTATTCCCAATTAACATTTGAGGAAGCTAAGGCAGACAGTGATTAACTGACTGTCCCAAGGTGGCACAGCTAGTTAGTATCTGAGGCTAGATTTGAAGTCAGGTCTTACTAACTCCAGGTCCAGTGTTCTAGTCACTGAGCCACCTAATTCTGCATTATTGGAGATAATGAGGAGGCCCAAACATAGGAGCATAGCTTGATCTAGAGCTAGAAATGAACTCAGAGATAAATGAGAAAACTGAGGCTCAGGTTAAATGAGTGGCCCAAGGTCTCATAGGTAGTGAGCCTTAGAGGTGGAATTTGACACTACCTCCAGATTCTGATTCTAAAGTCAGCATTCTTTCTCCTGTGCTATGTTATAGCTTGCCTCCTAATCAGACTCCATGGTAGACAATAACAAGTGTCTGAAATGTCAATAACCTTTCCTTTTAGAATTTAAAAATATTTTATTTTATTCTGAACTTAAAACAAAAACTTTTCCACAACATAGTTGAATAGAAAAAAAGATGATGGTATATGAAACTGCGAATCTATTATGTATAACTTACTATTCCTTTTAATAATATAATGAAGTTATCATGTAAGTTTTTTCTTTTTTATTCCCTCCCCCCTGTCCTCACCCTAGAGATGGCTATGATTAGGCACAAATAATGTATATATATATATATATATATATATATATATATATATATATATATATATATATGCATATGTAAAACCATTCTACGCATCTATTTATCAGTACTTTCTAATGTTGACATAGGAAAAAAAAGAAGAGAAGTGGACCTGGAAGCTGGGAGTGTGCATGCATACCAGTGGGTCTATGACAATGGCCTGGCCAGGAGCCCTTGAGTCTACACTTCTTCATTATGTGGCCACCTTCCAAAGACTAGTGGGATCTCTAGCTCTGGGCCCGTACTGCCAGGTGACTCACTTCCTAATTCCTTACTCTCAGCTATGGGGGCCATTGCCAGTCCTGATCTATGTCTTGCCACTGGATTCCAATGACTTTGGTGGAGAGAGTGAGACTGATGACTCTTCACAGTCCTACCTCAATTTAGTCCAGTTCACTTGCAAGTCGAGACATCAACCTTCCTGATATCAGTGGTCCTCTTCAAGGACAAAGGATGCAGAGCAACTTGTGGCTAAGCCAAACCAACAGATACATTCAAAGACCAGTAGAAACTCAACCTCTTTCCGTAATCCTCCCCTAGGGATTCAATCTCTTCACCACTGAAGGGTCACTACCTCTGACCCTGCATAGGGACCCTCCTTTGGGGAATGAATCTCAAAAAAAAATGACATGCTATTGCCAAAATTACAAACAGGAATTTGTGAGCAAGTCAGAGTATCAATATATAATCATCGGCTCTCCAGTAAATGAGCAGGACCATTTCATCATGGTCCCTGGCCTAGCCCCAGACTCCCTTGCCCTTTTATTGGTGCATGTAGCCAATGGCCATCTCTCCTGGTGTCCTAGCTATGGCCATGCTGGGTGCATGTTGCTTGAAGGATCCATGCTATCCATTCCCCATGTCTATGTGCTGCTAGAGGCAATATCACTACTGCTAACTATACTAATGCCAGTACACAGTATCATTATTAGCTTTTGGGGTTTTCCATCACTTCCATCTACTGCCAGAGTTCACAATTCTCAAATTTTAATGTGCTTAGTAGGGCTCCTGCCTCTTTTTCATTTGAAAACAAAGTTATTCCTCTTCTGACACTATCAGCACATTACTCTGTTTCCCCCACACTCATTTGTTTTTAACAGGCTGCTAGTCAGAGCAGAAGGTAGGACTCAAATTCTCTCCCCAGCATTTATTGATGTTGGCGTGTTGTTGGTTCCTGTCAGCCAAATGGAAAGGCTGAAGCTAACATGCTTTTCTAATGGGACAGTTCACTGCCTACCCTAATCCTTCCAGCTCTCCTGAAAATCAGAGAAAGAATTAACCTAGAAAGAACCACAAAAGTCCCTACTTCCCTTCAGGACATAACTCTGGCATGCAACCTTTCCTGAACTTCCAGTTGGTACTTTCCTCCTCTTAAAATGACTTTGTATAATATTTAAGGGGCAGCTAGGTGGCACAGTGGCTAAAGTGCCAGGTCTGAAGACAGGAAGACTTATCTTCCTAAGTTCAAATCTGACTTAGTAACTTATAAATACTAATTGTGTGACCCTAGCCAAGTGCTGTTTGCCTCAGTTTCCTCATCTATAAAATGAGCTGCAAAAGGAAATGGCAAGTCACTCTAGTATTTTTGTAAGGAAAATCTCAAACAGAGTCAGAGAGTTTAGCACAACTGAACAACAACAATAAATATTTGTGTATCTGTACGCAGGTTGGAACTCCGCAGAAAAATGTAGGCTTCTTGAGGATAAGGATTGTTTCAATTTTTCGTTTATGTCACCAGTGTCTAGAACAGTTCCCCGTCCATTGTAAACACTGGATAAATGTCTGTTAAGTTGAATTGACTTGAAAAAATTCATATATTATGTTTCTAATTTTTTTTGACTTTTTAATTTTCTGATTTCTAAATTTTTCTAATATGATTTCTAATTTTTAAATTCTAACCAATTTTTTAATTTCTAATATGTTTCAAAGTCTAGTTTTCACAGGTACAAAATATTTTGACACATTACATAATTTGTGTTTCGAGGTACCCTTGTGGGTTACCTGACTTATATAGTAATAAATTCTCTCTACCAGCAGCAAGGGGGTTGAAAGGAGTGGGGGGAGAAGCAGAGAGAGTGCTGGGCCTGGACAAAGGAAGATCTGAGTTCAAATCCTGCTTCAGATACTTACTAAATGTGTGGCATTGGGTAAATAGCTTGACCTTTTTCTGCTTCAGTTCTTCAGTTATTCAATGAGATAATAGCACTTATACCAACAAGAGTTTTGTAAGGATCAAATAAGATAATAATTGTAATAAATAATTTTAAAAGCCACTTAGCTCAGTGCCTGATACATAGTAGGTTTTTAACAAATGTGTGTTTCCTTCCTCTCTTTGGAGTTATTCAAGAAAAGACTGATTGCATACCCATTTGTTGGGCATATTGTAGAGGAAATTTTTTTTTAGGTGTGGATTGGATTGGCTGATCAGCAAGGTTCATTCTAATGGTTCGAGTCTATGATTGCCCAAATATTTGTAACCAGTTGCCAGAGTCTCCAGCTATGAACTTACATGGATGGACTAAGCATAATCTTGAAGATGTCAGACAAAATCAGTCTTATTATCCTCTTGTAAAGTTGTCCCTGGGAAATTTCAGAATGTAGAGTAAATGTGCTTCATATCTAGGTCTCCACTTAAGTAGGTCAGGTCCCCAGCTACCAACAATGCATAAATTCGCTACAGAACAACCTTGATTCCATCCCACAGAAAATGCATAAACAACATAAAATATTCATGGTAGCCTATATATAGTCAATATTTCTCTTTCCTTTTCCAGTAAGTTCTATCTTCTTCCCAAAGTCTATGTACTTTTCCAGGCTCACCTTGTCATTTGGATTTTCCTCAGAAGGAAAACAAACTTGGAATTGCTAGCCCTCAATATTCAGGTCAGTACCACTTTTGCCTCAGAGATCTCCATCTAGGAACCCCGACTAATGGCACTGCCAGGAGCCCTGGGACACATGACCCCCTTCACATTAGCCTTTCATTGTCTGACTAATTCAGGATAATAGAGGAAGGAAGCATCCATATATTCTGCTCTCTTGTTGTGGCTTGGATTCCTTGGCTATCCCTACAACTTTGGGATACAGATGAGTAATTCTCTCTCCAAGCAGCTAACACTGAGTGGGAGCTCTTCTCTTTCTAGAAGAATAACTCCTGGGATCTTCTTCTCTATCCTATGGTTTAGTAGTGCCCCCAAATTCCTGGATTTAGATTTGCTAGCAGGGCAACTCCAGGAATTCCCCTTTTCTGTCCACAAACCTGAATGTCATGCCTCATACTGCCCCTAAACTACTCCTGACCTCCTCACTGCCATTGTTCCCACAATCCAGGGTTCTCATGAGAACCTGTAGCTCTGAGACTGACTCTCCAGGCCTGGTCTAGATGGTCAGAGAGTAGGTATTCAAGATACTCCATCACAGCTCTGACTGTAGACATTACTGAGGCTGAGTAGGTTGGGGTGGGAAATGGCTATCCAGTCCCTGAGGACTATGCCAAAGTGCCTTCTTTGCAATCCTACCTGTGGATAAAACTAGTCTGCTCTGGTATTTGACTTGTGCTTAGAAAAAAAAAGGATGAAGCATATAATTGATCCTCTTAAAAATAGACCAGCAGAAAGATGGCAGAGTAGAAAGATGCACATACACTAGCTCTTCCCGCACAGTCCATAAAATACCTGTAAAGAAAGACTCTCAACAAATTCTAGAGCAGCAGAAGCCACAGAATAATGGAATGGAGGAGATTTCCAGTCCAGCGTGACCTGAAAGGCCGATGGGAAAGGTCTGTCCCACCAGATGCAGAGTGGAGCCCAACCTAGCCTTGGCCATGCACACAGCACCAAGAGGAGGACCCAAGCAGACCTCAGGAGCAGAATCCCTAGTTGCAGTATTTGTGGTTTGAAGATTCCTCAACCCACAGGTGCCAAAGGTCAGTGAGAGGATTTTTATAGCTGGCCAAGAAGGGAGCAGGGTCTTCTCATAGCTCTGGACTCAGGTGGTGGCAGAGGCTGCATGTGGGAGCAGCAGCATAAAACCACTGATGGAACTGAGCAGTTGATTCTTACCTCAGCCCTGAGTAGCAAACCTGCCTCCACCTAATACTCCTGGGGGATTTGAACAGCTGATCTTCATCTCACACTGAATGTTGGCCCTGTTGCTACCTAAAGCCCCTGGGGGAATTGAGCAGCTTATCTGAATCTCAGCCCCTAGTGCTGGCTTGGTGGAACTAGAGGCCAAGGGGCTATGGAGAGGAAAATCTACTACTCACAGATTCTGGGCACAAAAGTTTCTTGTTGCTCCCGGACCAGTGTACACACTTGACTGTGCCACCTTAGAGGAACTGAGATCTTACAGATCCCCAGAGTATACCCTACTCTTGACAAAGGACCCAAAAGTCAAGTAACTGGTTGGGAAAATGCCCAAAAAAGGGAAAAAAATAAGACTTTTTTACTTTCTTGGTGAACAAATATCTTCTGCCATCCTTTCTGATGAGGAAGAAGAATGGTTACCATCAGGGAAAGACATAAAAGTCAAGGCTTCTGTATCCCAAACATCCGAAATAGATATCCAATGGGCTCAGGCCATGGAAGAGCTCAAAAAAGATGTTGAAAATCAAGTAAGAGAGGTGCAGGAAAAAGTGGGAAGAGAAATGAGAGAGATGCAAGAAAAGCATGAAAAGTAAGTCAACAGCTTGCTAAAGGAGACCCCCAAAATGCTGAAGAAAATAACACCTCTAAAAATAGGCTAACTCAATTGGGAAAAGAGGTTCAAAAAGCAATGAGGAGAAGAAGGCTTTCAAAGGCAGAATTAGCCAAATGGAAAAAGAGCTCAAAAGTTCACTGAAGAGAATAGTTCTCTCAAAATTAGAAAGGAACAGATGGAGGCTAATGACTTTATGAGAAACCAAGAAATCACAAAACAAAACCAAAGAATGAAAAACTGAAAGATCATGTGAAATATCTCATTGGAAAAACAACTGACCTGCAAAATACATCCAAGAGAGATAATTTAAAAATTATGGCACTACCTGAAGGCCATGATCAAAAAAAGTGCCTAGACATCATCTTGCATGAAATTACTAAGGAAAGCTGCCCTGATATTCTAGAAGCAGGGGGCAAAATAAATATTGAAAGAATCCACTGATCATCTCCTGAAAGACATCCAAAAAGAGAAAGTCCTATTAACATTGTAGCAAATTTCAGAGTTACCAGGTCAAGGAGAAAATATTGCAAGGAGCTAGAAAGAAATAATTTGAGTACTGTGGAAATACAATCAGGATAACACAAGACCTAGCAGCTTCTACATTAAAGGATCGAAGGGTGTGGAATATGATATTCCAGAAGTCAAAGGAACTAGGACTAAAACCAAGAATCACCTACCTAGCAAAACTGAGTATAATACTTCAAGGGAAAAATGATCTTTCAATGAAATAGGGGATTTTCAAATATTCTTGATGAAAAGACCAAAAAAGAAAATGACTTTCAAACACAAGAATCAAGAGAAGCATGAAAAGGTAAACAAGAAAGAGAAATCACAAGGGACTTACTAAAGTTGAACTGTTTACATTCCTACATGGAAAGAGTATTTGTAACTCTTGAAACTTTTTTCAGTATCTGGGAATTGGTGGGATTACACACACACACACACACACACACACACACATACAGAGAGAGAGAGAGCAAGCATAGGGTGAATTGAATAGGAAGGGATCATATCTAAAAACATGAAATTAAGGGGTGAGAAAGGAATATATTGGGAGGAGAAAGGGAGAAATGGAATGGGGCAAATTATCTCCCATAAAGAAGAGAAGAAAAAGACTTTTCAATGGAGGGGAAAAGGAGGGAAGTGAGAAGGAAAATGGGAAGCTTACTCTCATCACATTTGACTCAAGGAAGGAATAAAATGCACACTCGTTTTGGTGTGAAAACCTACCTTACAATACAGGAAAGTGAGAGAGAAGGGGACAAGCAGGGTGGTGGGGATGATGGAAGGGAGGGCAACGCGAGGAGGGAGCAATTAGAAGTCAACACTCTTGGAGAGGGACAAGGCCAAAAGAGAGAATAGGAGAAATGGGGGAGGGCAGGATAGATGGAGGGAAATATGGTTAGTCTTATACAACATGACTGTTATGGAAGTCCTTTACAAAACTACACATATTTAGCCTGTACTGAATTGCTTGCCTTCTCAGTGGGGATGGGTGGGGAGGGAGGGAGGAAGAGAAGTTGGAATTCAAAGTTTTAGGAACAAATGTTGAGTATTGTTCTTGCATACAACTGGGAAACATGAAATAAAGGTAATGGGGTACAGGAATTTATCTTGCCTGACAGGACAAAAGAGAAGATGTACATAAGAGAAAGGAGGGGTGTTAGAAAGGAGGAAAGATTAGTGGTAGGAGTAATTAGAATGCTTGGCATTTTGGGGTGGGGAGAGGTGATAAATGGAGAGAAAATTTGAAACTCAAAATTTTGTGGAAATTAATGTTGAAAACTTAAAATAAATAAATTTTTAAAAATAATAAATAGTTGACATTTACATAGTAAACAAAAATGAAACTGACCAGCAATTTTGTTCCACAGTAGTGCAGCCTAGACAATCTGTCCCCAATCAATGAGACCCATTTGTGAGGAGTCAAGGAACATGCTTTCATACCCTTCATAGCCAACAGATATAAGCAAAGTCACAAAGGCTGAACTTCCTCTGGACTGATCCCACTGATATAAGAATTCCCCTGATCAGTTACCTATGTAATATTATCCTCACTTACAGATGAGGAAACCAAGGCTCAGAGACAGCTTGCCTGAAGTTACATAGCCAGGAAATAGAAAAGGTTGTGTTTGAGGGAAGCTAGGTGGCATAGTGGATAGAGTTCCAGGCCTGAAGTCAGGAAGAGTTATCTCCCTGAGCTCAAATCTGACCTCCGACACTTACTAGTTGTGTGACCCTGGGCAAGTCACTTAACATTGTCTGCCTTAGTTCTGTACTTGTAAAATGAGCTGGAAAAAGATATGCAAACCACTCCAATATCTCTGCCACAAAACCCCAAATGGAGTCCTGAAGAGTTCAACACAACTGAGAAACAACTTTACAACAACAAACGGCCTTGAATCCAGGTCTACCAAGCTCTAAGTGTCAGATCCCTTCCACCACATCATACTGCCTCCCTAAGCTCTCTCCCTTCTTTCATTTGCCCAGTTGGGTTTTGTACTGTGAACACATATGCTTCAAATAATTCAATGTCTCCAGAGCAATGCAGAGAGGCCTAAGCAAAGGGAACAGATCCTGCCAAATGCCTTTGACATCACAATGCCCTTGGAAAGTCTATTGTCTAAACCCATTCATATCCATATCAACAACTCTGTTTCATTAAGCCCTGAACATTTCCACCCAATTTAAACTGACTGCCACAGCCCACGTTGTGACAGGTTTGGGTTCTGGTTTCGTTTCCAGTTGGCTCTAAGCATGTTGCACTGAGCCCAAACTGTGTTCAGATGCCAAATCCATAGTTAGATTCCTCCTTCCACTGGGGGCTCTTGTGTTTTCTTTATAGATCTGCCATACAGGATACAACCTCCCTTGGGAGGAGGTGGTATTTATGTGTGTACTGGTGGAGGGGCAAGAAGACAACCAAGAAGTCACCCCTTATTAAAAGGAGGGAGATATTACAAAGAGAGGAGGTGTGCAAAAACGAGAGTCGAATCCCTTCTAAATCAGGAAGTGGTTGCTATTTTTAGCCCTAGCTATGTATTTACAGCAGATGGCTATGTGCTTACATTCAGAGCTCAGTAGGGCCTCAGTTAGCCAAATGTTGGGTTTACCCAGGGTGAAAAACATTGTGACAAGGTGACAGAAATATACCAGACATCCAGTAGTGTAGGCTAATGCTGTCTCATTAATAGGGTAATTACTGATAACCTCCACTTGCAGGAATGAGACACAGATGGGCAGAGAAGTGTCTTAAAGTAAGACTTAGCCTTTCCACTCAGCTGCCTTATTGCTCCCACCTCCCATGAGTGGTCTTACATCCTTTGAGACCACCAAAGTCTCCTAGAATCTTCCCTTACCTCCTTATCCTTGCTAACCTAAGTATGAGAAACTCCAAAGAGCTACCAATGGAGAAAAGAAGCAATGTAAATGTGGGTGTATTAGTTGAGTGATGCTTTTTGAATCTGAGGAAAGAACTCACAAGTAAGGGATCACATTGTAAAGAGCTTTCCAGCCCTGGCCTCCTTACTTCTGTCTTAGGATTCCTAGTTTCAAGGTATGGGCTAGATAGCCTGCCCAAGGTACTACCTCATATTTGGAACTGAGGCAGTTCTCGACAAAATGGTGAATTAGGCCATCCTTACCCATGACATATCCTTTATCTACAAGTTCTTTCCCTTTTCATGGTGCTCTTTCTACTCAGGTGACTATGTGCAAGTTTGAGGAAACTGTACTCCATGAGTTTCTCAAATATCATAGTAGTATTGAAAAGGTAAAAGAGGGAGTAGCCCCTCTTTATAATCTTATTGCATCTACCACTACCAGATTCAAAATATGAGAATAATATTATATCTATAATGGACTCACTGCCTCTCTTTTTAACCAAGAGACAGAATGCTCTCAAGTTTATATTCTTGATCATATTCCCACCCCTAATCACCTCATTTCACCACCCCCATTTAATTCAACAAATAATTGGAGTCACAGGAACTGAGTTCAAAATTAGACAAAACTGTCTAGCCCAGCTACTGATGTCATCAGTCAATTGAAACTGCTCTCTCCAAAGATAATAATGATCTTTTGGGGTATATAGGGTGTTCAGGGATGGCTAGTACCTCTAGTGTGAGAGCTACCGAGTTGTTTTCAAGGCTGTTCATCCACCTTTGGTATCGACCTTTTACCCAACTCTCAAGTCTGGCTCTAAGAAACTGTAGTATGAGTAGCAGTCACACCCTTATGAAACTGATTTGGCAGACAGGATAAACCAGATTGAGAGAAGTCACAGGTCTTCAAACCTGGCAATGAGTTAAGGGAGGGTGTCAATTCCAAGCATATAAAGGCTTTCCTGGCAGAACAGTGTGACTTTCACACCAGAGTAGGCACAGACTATCAGTCATGGCAGGGATTCCTTGTGAAGAATAGAGGGGAAACAGCAATCCCAACAGTATCTCATGACCTCATCACCAACACTGTCCTCTAGTTACCTAAACACAACAAAACTTTATGGATGCACCCTCACAGCAAACATTGGCATTTAATAGATTATGGCATTGTAAAGAGAAGAGACAGGATGGGAGAGTGGTGAAGGTGATATGTAGTATAGAATACTGGACCAATCATAGACTTATCCTCTCCAAGCTAAACATTCACATTCAACAAAAGCAGCAGCCACAAGACAAGATGATTGTCAGATGACTCAACCTCAACAGATTAGAGTATTTCTCCATGTGTAAACAGTTTATTGCTGACTTAGAGGGAAAGGCTGAGTTAACACATGGTTGGTAATAGTGGAGCAGAAAAGAAGTTGGTAATTTTCAGAAATTTGGTGTACAGCACCGCATTTACTCATCTAAGCCAGAACACTTGAAAATATCAGGATAGGTTTGAAGAAAATGATGAAGAAATTCAGAAGCTACTAAATTAAAAATCAGAACCCCACAGGGTTTACCGGCAGGATAGTTCATCTGTCTCTAAAAAGAGTTTAACTCTATCAAAAGTAAAGTTCAAGTGAAGCTTAGAGAGGTGAAGGATTCTTGGCTCAGTAAGAAGGCAGATAAAATTCAGCTTTATGTTAATAGTAACAATTCAAAGCACTTTCATGATGCCCTGAAAGCTATTTATGTGCCAAAATCCTGTGGTGCATTTCAGCTACTCAGTGCTTATGGAGCCACATTGATTAATAAGGACATGATCCCAGGGAGATGGATTGAACACCTCCATAATATTCTCAACAGACTGTCATGAACTAATGCTGAAGTCACTGACCATTTACCTCAGGTTGAAGTCAAGCCCTCTGTAGCTGAACTTCCATTTGAGGAAGAGGTTTTGAATGCCATTATGCTCCTCTCATGTGATGGAATGCCTGGTACTGACTCCATTCTAGCATACATCTACAAGGCAAGAGGTCCACTAGTCTTACAAAAGCTGACAGAAATCTTCTGGGTTATATGGCAAGAGCCAGGAGATCAAGAATGCCTCCATTGTCTATCTCTATTAAGGAAAAGGACAAGAAGAGGGAGGGAGAATGGTTCTCTTTCTTAGTCATTGCTGGCAAGCTCATTATCAGAGTCCTCCTTAATAAGCTGATCCTTCATCTGGAAGATGGTCATATATCTGAGAGCCAGTGTGGCTTCAGAAAGGACTGAGGAATGGTCAATATGGTGTTTGCAACTTAACAACTCAAAGAGAAAGGCCAGGATCATAATAAAGGTCTATACTTAACATTGATCAATCTATCCAAAGCCTTTCATACTGTCAGTCATGAGAGCCTATGGAAGATCATGGCAAAATTTGGTTGCCTGGAGAAGTTTGTCAGTATTCTGTGCCAGTTCCATGATGACATGCTTGTCCAGGTTCTGGATAATGGACTCTTGCACTTTCCTGGTCACCAAAGAATGGAAGCAGGGCTATGCATAATTGATAAGCATAAGCTTGCTCTTATGCATTTTAAAATGATGTTTTTGGCAATATTGTTGGACTCTTCCAACAAGGATGAAAATGGCATCAAGATCAACTACTGCACTGATGGTAAATTATTTAGCTTGAAAAGTCTACAAGCCAAGACTAAAGTGGAGGGAGAGTTGTTGCATGATATTTTGTTTGCAGATGATTGTGCACTCAGTGCAGCCTCTGAGACTGAGATGCAACAACATATGGATTGATTTTTCTACTGCTTATGCTAATTTTGGCCTAACAATTGACACTAAGAAAACAGAGATTCTCCACCAGCTAGCACCACACCATTCACACATGGAGCCATTGATTATAACAAAGGGAGAAATTTTGAACGCTGTGGATAAGTTCACTTACCTTGACAATATACTTTCCAGGGATGTACATATAGATGTTGAGGTTGACATATGCACTGCCAGAGCCCATTCAGTGTTTGGGAGGCTCTAAAAGAGGAGGAAAGATATATTAGGCTGCATATCGTACTGAAGGTCTACAGAGCTATTGTGCTAACCTCATTGTTAAATGCCTGTGAAACCTGAATAGTATACCAGTGCCAGAAAATTGAACCACTTCCATTTGAATTGTCTAATAACTTGATAAGATAAGGTACTAGACACTGAGGTCCTTTCTGGAGCCTGCCAAGCATTCAAACTCTACCACAGAGAGTGCAACTCAGATGGGCTGATCATGTTGTTCAAATGCCAAATATATGTTTGCCTAAAAGATGATCTTATCGAGAATTCACACAAAGCAGGCTCTACCTGGAGGTCCGAAGAAGCAATACAAGGATACTCTCAAGGTCTCCCAGAAGAACTTGGTATTGATTGTGAGACATGGGAGATATCAGATCATCCAACATGACATACCCTCATCAAAGAAGGTGCTGTGCTCTACGGGCAAGGCCAAATTACAGTAGCTCAAAAGAAATGCAAGATGAACAAATGTAGAGGCATTTCGATCCCAATGTTCATACAGACTATTTTTGCCCAACCTGTGGTAGAGTCTTCCAAACTCATGTTGGTATGATTGATCACAGCCAGACATATTGTACATTGATCCCAACATTGTGGTGTCATTTTGGTCTTCTTTGAGCATGAAGGACAAGTAAAGACAGTGATTTCTTAACACCCATTAGAATGGCCTTTTCTCCATCCACATACTGATTGAAGTCTTTGCAGCCTGTGACACTCTCGATTACACCTCTTTGCTCCAGATTTTCTTAACATTGCTCTCTCTTGGCTTTTCTTCTACCTATTTGTTCCCTCATTCTCCTTTGTTGGAGCTTCATTCAGGTAATGCCCACTAATTATGGGTGTTCCACAGGGCTTTGTCCTAGGTCGTTTTCTCTTGTCCTCTCTGTTTCACTTAGTGATCTCATTAGTTCCCATAGATTCAATTATCATCTCTATGTTAATGATTCTCATATCCAATTAGTCAGCCCTAACCTCTCTGCAGACCTCCAACTCCCAGTTAGACTTCTTGAATTGAATGTCCTGTAGACATCTTAACCTCAACATGTCTAAAATGAAACTCATTAGCTTTACCCCAAAACCTTCCCTTCTTCCTAACCTCCCTATTACTGTTGGTACTACCATCCTCCCAGTTACTCAGGCTGCCACTTTTACCTCCTCATTCTGTCTTCCCATATAAAATCTTTTCCCAAGGTCCATCTATTTTACCTTTGTAACATCTCCTCTTATGCCCCCTTCTCTTGTCTGACACTGTCTCTACCCTGATGCAGGGCCTCATTTTTCTCATGCCTTGGAATATTGCAATAACCTGGTGGTTGGTCTGCCTGTCACCATTCTAGTTCATCCTCTATCAAAGTGATTTTCTCAAAGTGTAGGTCTGACCATGTCACTACCCTACTCCATAAATTTCGGTATCTCTCTATCATGTCCAAGATCAGATGTAAAATCTTCTGTTTGGTGTTAAAAACCCTTCACAATCTATACCATTCCCCCCACCATTCCAATCTTCTTACACCTTGAACCTCACTCCTTCACATATTCTGAAACGCAGTTGCACTGGCTTCCTTAACGTTCCTAAAATAAGATATTCCACATCCTTATTCCAGGCATTTGTACTGGCCTGGAATTCTATGCTTAGAATGTTTTCTCTCCTCATCTCCATGTCTTGTCTCCTTGTCTTCTTTAAAATCAGCTAAAATTTCACCTTCTACAAGAATCCCAATCCCATTTAATTCTATTGTCTTCCCTCTATTTTTTATTCAGTTTTTTGTCTTTCACTTTTAAAAAAATTATTCTTTGTTTTTTAACAATAAATTTGAGTTCCAAATGCTCTCCCTTTCTGCAGCCCCTCAATTCACTGAGAAGGGAAATAATACGATATCAATACTACATATGAAATCATATAAAACATATTTTCATATTAGCCATATCACAAAAAAGAAAAAAAATAAAGTGAGAAAGTGATACTTCAATTACCACTCAGAGTTTATAAGTTTTTTTTTTTCCTGTGTAGATGGATAGCATTTTTCATCATGAGTTCTTTGGAATTGTCTTGCATCATTGCACTGATGTCTTTCACAGTTGACCATTACTCTTTTTATTATGTTTGTTACTATTTGAGGGTAGCTAGGGGACACAGTGGATAGAACTCCAGAGCTGGAGTCAGGAAGACTCATCTTCACTAGTTCAAATCTGAGCTGAGACACTTACTAGCTGTATAACCCTGGGCAAGTCACTTAACCCTGTTTGCCTTAGTTTCCTCATCTATAAAAGGAGCTATAAAAGGAAATGCCAACCACTCCAGTATGTTTGCCAAGAAAACCCCAAATGAAGTCATGAACAGCGAGACATGACTGAAAAAATGACTAAACAGCAACAAACTGTGTACAATGATCTCCTTATTCTGCTCATTTGATTTTGTATCAATTCATATAGGCCTTCCCAGGCTTTTTTCTGAAACCATCCCTCTCATCATTTCTTATAGGATGATAGTATGCCATTGCAATTATATAACACAATTTGTTCAGTCAATCTCCAAATAATGGGCATCCATTCAATTTCCAGTTCCTTGTCACTACAAAAGAACTACCGTAAATACTTTTGTAATATAGGTCCTTTTCCTTGTTCTTTGATCTCTTTGGGATACAGATCTAGTAGTGGTATTGCTGGTTTAAAGGGTATGCAGATAGAGATCCTCACAAGGATGCCATTTATTATGCCACCATCATCAATGAGGGTAAAGAGATTCCCCAGATTCCTTTGATCAGATATGAGCTATGTTAACAATTTAGAGAGGCAACCTAAATAAGGGACTATAACTGACAACTTTGATCAAAAGGCATGCAGAGTTTTATAGTCAACTCTTCGAGCCAAATTCCAAGTTGTTCTCCAGAATAGTTGGTCCAGTTCATAATTCTACCCACAGTTCATTAGTGTACCTCTTTTCCCACATCCCCTCCAGCATTTGTCATTTCTGATAGGTGTGAGGTGGTATGTCAGAGTTGTTTTAATTTGCATTTATCTAATCAATAGTGATTAAGATCATTTTTTCATATGACTGTAGATAACTTTGATTTCTTCTAAAAATTGCCTATTCATATCCTTTAACCATTTATCAATTGGAGAATGATTCATATTTATATTAATTTGATTTCATTCTCTACATATTTGAAAAACAAGGTCTTTATCAGATAAATTTTTTGTAAAATCATTTTACATTGATTTATTGTCTGTGGTATCTTCTAGCAAAATGTAGTTTCCCTGGTTATCTCTTTGAATTAAGTCTACGTTGTTACTTTGTCTGAGATCATGATCATTATCCATGGCTTTTTTATATCAGCTGAAGCATAAAAAAATTTTGCTCTAGTCCCTTATTTTAACTCTGTGTATTGTTCTGGTTCCAGTGTGTCTCTTGTTAACAGCGCATTATGAGATTCTAGTTTTGAATCCATTCTGCCATCTACTTCTATTTTATGGGTGTGCTCAGGCCATTCACATTCACAATTATGATTACTAACTGGATATTCTTTTCATCCCATTTTCTTCTGTTTATCCTTCTCTGTCTCTTTTACTTTTGACTACTCCCTCCCTTAACCTACCCTACCTTTTATTACTACCACTTCCCCCCTCCATTTCCCTTATCCTTTTCCTATCCCACTTTTTACTGAATAAGAAAAATTTCTATACTCAACTGAGTGTGTATATGTGTGTATGTATGTGTATTCTTCCTTCTTTAAATGAATTATGATGACAATTTCAAGCATTACCTACCCTTCCTTCTTTCCTTCCACTATAAAAGCTTTTCCTTGCTCATTTCTTTTATATAAGAAAGTTTCCCCAATTCTTCCTCTCCTTTCCCTCTTCTCCCAGTACATTCTTCTTTCTCATCACTTTGAGTTTGGGGAGGGTTCATTCATGTAGGAATGAAGAACATTCCTACATAATTGACTCACATTTGTACCCTCTGTCCATGTAGAATCTTTTAAATAATAATAAAATTCTTAGGAATTATGTGTATCATCTTCCCACATAGGAATGCAAACAGTTTAACCTTATTAAACCCCTTATGAGTACTCTTTTATGTTTACTTTTTTATGCTTCTCTAAAATCTTGTTTTTGAAGGTTAAATTGTTTATTCTGTTCTCTTCCTTTCATCAAAAATGCTTGAAAATCTTCTATTAGATTAATTAACCATTTTTCCTTCTGAAGGATTATACTCAGTTACGCTAGGTAGATTGTTCTTGGTTGTAATACTAGCTCCTTTGCCCTCTGGAATATCATATTCCAAGCCTTCTGCTTCTTTAGTGTGGAAACTGCTAAATATTGTGTCATCCTGACTGTGACTACATATTATCTAAATAATTTCTTTCTAGCTCTTTGCAATATTTTCTCCTTGACATGGAAGCTCTAGAATTTGACTTTAATATTCCTAGGAGTTTTCATTTTGAGATATCTTTCAGGAGGTGATCACTGGATTCTTTCAATTTTTATTTTACCCTCTGGATCTAAGATATTGAACTCATTTTACTTTATAATTTCTTGAAATGTTTTGATCATGGCTTTCAAGTAGTCCAATAATTCTTAAATTATCTCTCCTCAATCTATTTTCCTGATGAGGTGTTTTTCCAATGAGATATTTCACATTTTCTTCTATTTTTTTTCCATTTCTGGCATTTGTTTTATTGTTTCTTCATGTCTAATGGAGTCATTGGTTTCTACTTGTTCAATTCTAATTTTTAAGGAATTATTTCCTTCAGTGAGTTTTTCCCATTTGCCTAATTCTGCTTTTTAAGGAATTCTTTTCTTTAGTTAATTTTTATGCCTCTTTTATTACTTGGTTAATTCTGGTGAGATTTTTTAAAGTTATTTTCTTCAATATTTTCTGTGCCACTTTTACCAAACTACTAATTGTCTTTTCATAATTTTCTTGTATCATTCTAATTTCTTTTCTCTATTTTTCCTCTACTATTCTAATATATTTCTTCAGCATCTCCAGGAATTCTTGATAGGCTTGTGTCCAATTAGTATTTTCTTCCCTTTGAGACCTTGCTTATAGCTGTTTTCATGTTGTTGTCTTCTTCTGAGTTTGTTTCTTGGATCTTCCCTGCCTCTGTAGTAGCTTTTTGTGGTCAAGTTCTTTTTTTGTTGTTTGTTTGTTTGTTTTTCATTTTCCCAGCCTATTTCTTCACTTTTAACTTAGGTGTTAAAGTTGGGCTTTACTCACCTGGGGATTTGGAGGAACTGTCCCACACTTCAGACTTTGTGTGTGTGTGTATGTGTGTGTGTGTGTGCTTCTGTTTTCAGAGTTTGGAGATTTTGTAAGTTTTCAGTGTTTCCAAGATGGTGTTATCCAGGGAGAGGTGTGTTGCTACTCTTTTGCTCTGTCATTTGGTCTTTACCCAGGAAGGACCCCTGCTCCCCTGCAGCCACAAGCACTAGCATGCCTCTCAAACCTGGAATTGTGATGAGGTTCCCTGCTCTCCAGCATCCACAAATGTTAGTGCTCCTCTCTACCTTGGAGCTGTGACCAGGGCCCCTGCTTCTTCCTGACCAACCATGAGTATTCCTATCTTCCCTAGAGCTCTGACCAGGAATTGCCACCCAGAAACGTATATATGCAGTAGAAGTGCCAAGTCCTGCACCCATTTGTCATCAAAGAGTCCCCATTATCTCTTTCTGATCTCCTATGTCTCTGGACTGAGAGATCCCAAAGCTGCTGCTGCCTGTTGCAGATGCCTCCAAAGCCCACTGATGGTGCCAGTGCAAGTATGTGTTCCAGACTGGTCCCAGCTCATCATTGTAAGTTTCTCCTGAAATCTCCTAACTTGTTTTGGGATGGAAAAATGTCTCATCCTGGCCTTTTCTCAGCTCTGTCACTCTAGAATTTGGGTGAGGCATTATTTTAAAGTTGTTTAAAGGAGAATATGGAGAGAATTCAGCTTGGTTGCTTCCTCTACTTCACCATCTTGACTCCAACCTTCCCTCACGGCCTCCCACTCCTCAGTGATTTCCAATATATCCTGTATATATTATCTATAAAAAGGCAGCTGATGGTAGATCTAGAGTCAGGAAGGCCTTGTTCAAATCCAGTCTCAAACACTTACTAGCTTTGTGACCATGAGCAAGTTACTTAATCTCTTTTCCTCCATTTCTGCAACCGTAAAATGGGGCTAAGAATAGCACCTACCTCTCAGAGTTATTGTGAGGATTAAATGAGATATTATTTGTAATAAATAAGTGATTAACATAGTGCCTGACATTTAGTAGGCAGCATATAAATACTTATTCCTATACAGCTTGATTATACATAGTTAATTACATGATGTCTTCCTTATTAGACAGTGAGCTCCTTGTATCTCTAGAACTTAGTACAGTTCCTGGTACATAATAGTCACTTAATAAATATTTATAAACTTACTGGTGATTTGTGGATTTAATTAATCAGTACATTATCATCTACATTCAAAAGTTATGGAAATCTTTTATTATTTCATACAATATGGCATTGAGGTGTTTAAATTTATCATAGTTTTCTGGGGATGGGAGTGGGAAGATTCATTGTCTTCAAGGTCAATCACATCACTTTGTATAACGTTCATGTGTTTTTTCAAAACAAAGTTTTTCCGGTTCTCTTTTGCCAAATCTTCTTCTACTATTGTATTTTGGGGTTCCAAAGTTGTCATTTTCTTTTTTTAGAGCCTCTGTTACTTAGAAGAAATTCTCTATCACATGTCCTAATTTGACTACTCAGTTTTTTGTCTTTGTCAATCCTGATTTGTGAGCCCTAATTTCTGCCCTAGTATCTTCTTTATTACTTTCCTGGGTACATACAGGGTATCCTAGAGATACACCTGACCCTGTGACCCCTTCCTCCCGTTACTACTCTGAACCATCAATCCAATCAGCCAATAAACATTTACTAAGTCTCTACTATGTGCCAGGCACTGCAATATAAAGAGAGACAAAAGGCAGTCCCTGTCCTCATAGACATTACAATCTAATGAGGGAGAAAACAAGCAAGCCACATACAGGATAAATAGGAGATCATTAATGGAAGAAAGGCACTAGCACTAAGGATTGGGGAAAGCTTCCTGTAGAGGGTGGCATTTTAGTTGGTTATTAAAGGAAGCCAGGGAAGTCAATGGTCAGAAGGGGAGGAGGGAGAATATTCCAGGCATGGGGAACAGTCAGAGAAAATGTCTAGTGCAGAGAGATGGAATGTCTTGTTCAAGAAACAACCATGAGGCCAGTGTCACTAGATCAAAGAATATATGATGGGTAGAATGGCAAAATAAGCCTGAAAAAGTAGGAAGGGACTAGGTTATAAAGGGCTTTGAATGTCAAACAGAGCATTTTGCATTTGTTCCTAGAGGCAATAGGGAGACATTGTAGTTTATTGAGTAAGAGGGATGATATGATCAGATCCGTGCTTTAGGGAAATCACTTCAGTGACCTAATGGAGAATGGATTAGAGTAGGAAGAGACGAAGCAGGCAGACCACCCCCCAATCAGGCTACAAGGGCCTGTACAGTGGTGTCTATGTCAGAGGAGAGAAGGAGGCACATGCAAGAGATGTTGCAAAGATGAAACTGACAAGGCATAGCAACAGCTTGGATACAAGGGGCTGAGAGATAATGGAGAATGCAGCATAACTCCTTAGGTTGTAAGTCCAAGGGCCTGGGAGGATGGTGTTAATCTCTACAGTAATAGTGAAGGTAGAAGGGGGTGAGGATTTGGGGATAATGTGGACCTGGTGAGTTTACGACATCTGCTGGACATCTGATTTGAGACATCTGAAAGGCAATTGGACTTGTGAGATTGGAGGTCAGCAGAGAGTTTGGGGCAGGATAAGTAGATATAAAAATTATCAGCATAGAAAGAGTAGATCTATGCATACCATACAGAGGGAGAAGAAAATAAAGCCCAGAACAGACCCATGAGGGACATCTATGTTGAGAGGGCATGACATGGAGCAGAATCCAGCAAAGGAGACAGAGGGGGGACAGTCATATAGGGAGGAAGAGAACCAGGAGAGGATGGTGTCCTGAAAACCTAGAGAGAAGAGAGTATCAAGGAGGAGAGAGTGAGAAATTGTGTTAAAGACCAGTAGAAAGAAATGAAGATAGAGGGAAAAAAACATTGAATTTGTCAACTTAATTTCAAAAAGAGCAATTTCGCTGGAATGATAAAGTCAGAAGCCAGATTGTAAGGGATTAAGGAGAGATTGAAAATAAGTAGAGTACTTAATTATACTCTACTTTTAGTAAGTAAGTACTTATTGTAGACAGTCTTTTTGAGGAATTTAGATATTTGAGTCCATCTCATTATGTGAGACAGGGGTGAAGGAGTAGGTGGAGGCAGAAAGGGTTTTAACGATCAGAGACGAGGAAGAAGGGAGAAGAGAGAGCTCATAGTAAATGACTTTGATTTTTTTTGTTAAATATGAGGCAAGATTCTCAGCTGAGAGAGTGGGGGAAGGAGAGATATGGGAGGATTGAGGAGGATTGAAAAAGTTTGGAAGAGCCACTGTGGAAAGTGGAACAGTGAGTGGATAAAGCGGGTAGAGTAGAATTGCTTAGCATCTGTGAGGACCCAGCTGAGATTGTATAACATAAATCTGTAGTGAACTCTGTCAGAATGGCCATATGATTCTCTTCATTTTCATTCAGTAGCACATTGTAGGGGCTAAAGTGGTGAGTGGGGGTAAAGAACCCAGGCTAAGTTTTGGTACAGAATAACTGGTGATATGATAAGATGGCCAAGCACAAGAAGAAGTGTAGAGGTGAACTGGTTCACTAAGGGGTTAATATGGGGAAAAAGAGAAGGAAAGGGCTAATGCAGGGGAGACAGCCTAGGAGAGAACTGAAGGATCCAGGGATTGGAGGTCATGATGTGAACAAAGACTCGGGTTTGTTAGAGGAAGGCAGAGGGAGATGCGAAAAGCCAATAGAGTATGTTTAGATAGGGTGATGTCAGAATTCTTGAACATGCAGCCACTTCAGTTCCCATTACTGTCAGACCTGGAAGTTTTGTTTTTGTCTTTGTTTTTTTTCTTTTCAAAGACCCCTCACCCTGCTCTTCTTAGGTGCAGTGTCTCTGGTTTGCCGGTTGCTCCGCAGGGCTCCCACAATCTGCTACCCTGCTTAAAACCTGGCTCTCTTCTCTCTTTTGAGGGGTTCACACTCTTTAACGCTGCTTCCTCCCTTGGATAACTGTCTTTCTGTGTCTGTTTAGAGTATATGTCCCTGCTCTCTATTAGATGCAATGTTCCCCATCGGTTGAATAGCTCCCCTTCAATACTGCATAGCCAAAGTGGGAGGCAGAGAGAAGGAGGAAGATATAACTTCTTTGTCTCTCCTCCCCCATAGATCTCCTCTGTAAAGTGCTCTGAAGCCTGTATTCTCTCAAACTGAACCCTGTTCCTAGGATTAAGCTCTTTAAAACCCTGCTTGTCCAATGAGTTTATTCCCTTTAATTACATCAGAAAAGAGTGTTTCCCTATCCTGAAAAAATCACAGAGTGTTAGACCATTAAAACACGAAAACATCATCATATTTGATAACATTCTATGACTGTATCAACTAAACTGGGATGGGGTGACCTTCCTCCTCCTTTTATTATTATTATTTCCCTGGAAAGTCAGCATGATGTGGTGGACAGAGATCCAGGCTTGACGACAGGACGACAAGGTTCAACTCTCATCTCTGATACATATTGACAGTGTGTCCCCAGGCAAGTCACTTGCTCAATATTCTAACCATCTGTCTAAGCCTCAGAATTGCAGAAAAGGGGCCCACCTGCCCTGGTAGAGAGAATTCCTAATACCAGTGAAATCAGAGGCTCAGTCCTGTCCCTTTACTGCTGAGCTACAAGCCCATATTACTATCTCCCATCAAGAAGTCTCATAGGTACCTGAAACTCAAAATAATATCTATTATCTGGGTCCCTAACGAACTCTTCTTTCTAATTTTGCTGTTTCTGCTGAGAACACCATCATCCTTCTAGTCAGCCAGGTTAGAAACCTCAGAGTCCTCATCCTCTCTTTCCCTTACCCTCATATCCAGCCAGTCTCCAAGTCTTGTCAATTCTACCTCCACCACATCACTTCCATCCATCCCATTCTCTACTATGCTCATTAAGGTCCTCATCACCACTCACCTGCATTATTACAATAACCTCCTCACTGGTCTCCCTGCCTTTAATTTCTCCCCACTCTAATTCATCATTCATGGAGCTGCCAAATTCTTTTTGCTAAAGCATGGATCTATGCCTGTCACTTTCCCTATTGCCTCAGGGATAAAAACAAACACCTCTGTTTGGCATTTAATAACTCCCTTTATAATTTGCCTTCAGTTTCTCCTTCCAGGCTGATGTAATCTAATTCCAGCTAAGCCACTCAATTTTTCCTCATAGAGGGCATTCAATCTCCCATTTCCATGCATTTGTACAGTCTCCAACCCTTGCCTTGTAGAAGCTCTTCCACTTTGCCTCCTCCTGCCCCTTGGAGGCCAATTCAAGTGCCACCTTCTAAATTGGGTCAAATACCCCTAATTGTTGGCACTCTTTCCCACCAAAATTATTGGGCATCTATTTGGTAAATGACTAGTATTTATTTATCTGCACATAAATTGTTCCCCTTTTCCTTCTCCCCCCCTAAATGTAGGTCCCTTAAAGTCTGGGGCTGTTTGACTTTTAATTTTAGCCCCCTTTCCTGGTGACTGGCACTTAATAAGTACTTGTTGAGTAGAAATAAATTGAATTAAATTGAACTCCAAGGAGTTTGTGTGCCATCTGTGTAGCATGGAGGTGGAAGGGTGGAGTAGGTAAAGAGACTTTAAATTTGGCTGGTTGAATAAAACAGATAAAAATGAGAAAGTTTTGGCAGGTTTGTCCATTTGTGTCATAACTTTAAATTCTATGACTCAGAAATATCCTAAATTCAGAAATGGGGCAAGTCATATCAGAGCCTTCATCATGTTGAACACTAAAACAGTCATTTTAAAACCATCTCCAGGGATGAGGCAGTACATTTTTCACACCTCTGTCACTTTGGGTTTGTGGATTCCAACCACATGGCTCAAGAATAGATCATAGCCACTCTTCAAAGCCTATTGGGATGTGTGTTTGTGTGTGTGTGTGCATGTGCACATGCACATCAGAGCATTCATGGGTAACACAGAGAGTCCACAGCACATACCACTGCAAGCGGAGTAAGTTCAGGATTTTGAGAGTTAACATTCTTTCTGCCTGCAGTTCCAATGGCAGCCCAACCTTAATCTCCACATTCCTGGTCTGTCATCAGCTTGCCTCACCACTTCAGCATGCCTCAGTGTCTGTTTTGTATTTAACCTTGCCCAGCATATAAACACCATATGAGATCTATCTGTGGTTTTACTATTAGACAATAGGTAATATCTGAAGGGGGTGGATGCCCTCACCAATCCTTCCCTGGGGAGATACTGGGCTGGAAAGACAATGATGGACTTCGTGGATAAAAACCACACACTCATAGAACCCAGTAATTTGTTTTTAAACCCCAAGCCCATGAGGGACCCCAAATTTTCACAGTAGAGGGCCTCTTCTGTTTTCCCTAATCAGTAAACATATGTTCTTCATGGAATCAGCCCAACACTTTTTGAGGCCGTTACTATTTCTGTAAGAGAGGGGGATGGGAGTTGCAGAGGTCAGGAATAAGTGCTAAATTGCTGTCTGAATGCAGCACTATAAATATTTACCCAGAAAACCCTATCATCTCTCATCGTCATGGCCCATACCAGAAAGCCAAAGTAGGACTCTGTGAACTGATGCATCTCTGTCTCTGCCCATGTCTGAATTTGGGCAAAGAAAAAGCATGAACCATTTTTGAGATGGAATGCCGGCTTGTAAAGCCTATGCAACTCAGTACGTAGTTCCAAAGGGATGGGCTTAATAATGTCCTAAGTAACTGTATATTGGCCTTGGGTTAATGTCTCTTCTGATTACTGTAAAGGCAAAAAGAAAATCCATTCATTTTTTACAAGCATTCCAAAAGAAGAATATTTAAGCTGTTTGTGTGATTTTCTGGGGCTTCCTTTGAGTGTGTGCAAGATTTCTGGCACTTGGGTAGAAAAGATGTCAGCACATGGAGGTTTTTGATCAGATAGAGCCCAGAATAGAAGGTGTAATCTTATAGAAAAATGTTAATCCCTAGCAAAAGGGAGAGGAACATGAAAGAGAGATAGCCAAGGGGTGTGTGCTGTACCTATTTGTTTGGAAGCACAGGCAGGGCAGGATTGCTGGGCCCTTCTCTCCAAAAGATAGCCAGGAGCCAGAAATTCCAAGAGATGTCATATATGGTCTACGGTTGATTTTACAGCCCCTCTGGCAACTATGGCGGAGCATTTACAGGATTGTTTTGTTTGCAGCCAGCTTCTTATCATGGCCTGGGAAGAAAGAATAGGAATATCACAGAATATCATAGATGTTGGGAGGATGGCAAGAGATAAAGAAGTTAAGGATATAATTTTTTGCCCCAAAGGAGTATAGCATTTAGTTGGGGAGATGATGTTAAACTAACGTTATATGTTGTGGTTACAAGGCTGTAGCCCCCCCCAAATATCTTCACTATGGGCCCTGTTGGACTGTCTCCAAATTCCTTCTTTAATCACTCCCTTTGGTTAAAATATGAATGTCACCTGGAAGAGATTACACTTACTCTGTGTGCAGCCACATATAAGGGAATTAACATCCAAGGAAAGGAAAAGTGGACAGATATCAACTAATGAGTAGTGTTTTGCAATAATGGAACAAATCAGTTGCCTTCAGAAACAGGGGTTTTCCTGTATACACTGTTTTTAAGCAGATATTAAGGATATATCATGAGGCAGAGGATTTGATTAAATGAATGCTCAAACCCCTTCCAACTAGCTTCTATAATTCTACAAGCATTCTAAATGTATTAAGTTTATTAGGCAGGCTAGCCAATCACCCAGAAAGACTCTAAGGGATAGGACATAAGACAAATGCATTTTAATTGGGTGGAAGTAAAGGGAAAGGTCCAAGGTGTCATGGCACCTTTTCAACAGTGGAAAGCAGTAGGAGATATTGGAATACCTGTGAGAAAGTGAAATTAACAATAGCAGTAGCATTTATATGACACTTTATGGTTTGCAAAGCACTTTTACAAATATGATCTCATTTGATCCTACTTAATATTTTCCTGATTTTATAGATTAAGAAACTGAGGCAGCAGAGATTAAGTGACTTCTCTAGGGCCTCAAAACATCTTGTTGAAGGAGAGCCCTTACAGTTATTTTTTATACTACTAAATAAATGCTTTTTGTAGCTAAAAACACAAGTGTCTGATGCTAAAGTTGAACTCAGGTCTTCCTGCCTCCAAAGTCCAACACTTTTATCCACTGTACCACCAACTGCTTCTGAGTAAGGTTGAAAAAAAAGACAGTCACAGAAATAAGGAATGAAAAAGCACTGAAGGCAAGCCACTAACATCATAATCTTCTAAGAGCTGTCCCCAAAGATTTCAAATATATGAAATAATTAGAAGGCAAAGCAAGATGTCAAATCACCAAGTGATGGATTGTGTTGTACAGGCTATAAATGCTGGAAGAATTCAGAAAATGAAAGGCTGGTAGTGAGGTCTAGATGAAAATTTTTCTCTGATAGAATATTAGCTCCATGAAGATTAGACTCTATTTTTGTCTTTGTGCTTCTGATACTTAACATATAGTGGATGGTTAATAAATGTTTATTGATTAACCGATAGCAAGAGAATCATTGCACTAGAATTTAGGAGATCTGGGTTATAGTTACAGCTCTGCTATTAATTAGCCCTGTGACTGTGGGCAAGTCATTTGTCCTCCCTTGTTTTCAATTTCCTTGCCGGTAAAATGAGGGTAGAAGAGTAAGTGACTTGTGAGGTTCCCTCGAGCTCTGAGCCTATGCTACTAAGATCTCATCCAGTATTCAATAATTCCCTTCTTTAGAACTAGGATATAATCAATGAAAACTCCATAAGGCACTTGAGCAGGATTTTTAAAAGAACTATAGAATTTGAATTATTTTAAAAAAAACAGAAAAGGGGTAGGCATTCTAGAAGAACACACATAAAAGAGAGATTTTGTAACGTTTAGAGAATTTGCTTGTCTTCCTTTGCAAAGGAAATAGCTGTTGAGGCTCTGAAAGGGAGATGAATGCAAAGTCTTCTTAAGTGGAGCCAGACACTCTCTCTAAGCAGCCAATGAAGATGCAATTATTTGGCATACTTCAGGGATCCCATTCTGGGGCCATTAGCCAGGGTAAAAAGGCAGGTGTCAAATTTAAACCCATTTTTAAACTCCACAATACACTCAACACATTACATTTTCTCCTGGTTGAAATGTGAAAATGTCAGCACTAGCCATTCCAATACGGGTAGGAGGAGGGGACAATCTTAAACATTTGTTGACTTAGAATTAAAGTTACTACAAGTGGAGGAGAAGATAATCTTTGTCTAAACCTCTTTATGGCTACATCCCCCCCAACCCCTCCCCAGCAACCCCTCCAGAATAAAGTTTTGGTGGAGGATGTCAACATGATAGCAAACAAAGCCCTCCGGGATAGTGCAGAAGATGATGTCAGAGGGATTTGTTCTTCTGAAACCATGACTTTCGATACAGAAATGATGGTGTCCTGAGTACTTAATAAAGATCAGGAAAAATATGTTTGCCTGGAGACTTATGGGTCTTATGAAAAAAGCTTTAACCTGAACAGAAATGAGGAGGAGGAAGAGAAGTTCCCTCCATACAAATGCTAAGCCAGATAGCACATACTACAATAAAAGGTCATCTAAGTGTGAAACAGATAGAGAATTAGACTGGAATCAGAAATATCTGAGTTCAAATCCTGCCTTAGACATTTCCTTGGTATATGACCTTGGGAAGTCAAATGACTTCCCACAATTTATTCACCTATAAAATGTGTATAATAATAACTATCTCCAAGTGAGAATCAAATGTAATAATGTATGTAGAGCACTTTATAAACTTTAGATGTTGTTGCTGTTATCAGGGGTAGCTAGGTCAAACAATGGATAGAGAGCAGGGCCTGGAGTCAGGAAAGCTCATCCTTTTGAATTCAAATCTGGCCTCAGACACTTACTAATTGTGTCACCCTGGGCAAGTCACTTAACCCTGTTTGCCTCACTTTCCTCATCTATAAAATGAGCTGAAGAAGAAAACCACTCCAATATCTTTGCCAAGAAAACCTCAAATGGAGTCAGAAAAAGTCAATTGTGACTGAAACAACCTAGCAACAACAACAAAAAAAGATATTATTATCACATAAGAAGTATAGCAGTGGAGATGTCATATGATTTACCCAAGATAAAACAGGGAAAAAGGACCAGTAACAATGATATCCATGGCTTTAGATGATTGTACACAAATATTCAGTATACAATGAAGTGATATGTAGAATGTGTTCAATACACAGTAGAGTGGAGCAGAACCACACTGAACTAGAATTTTTACTACAGTATGCTTGAGGAGTGATCCAGTAGCTTCTGATTGAAAATCTCCAATGGGGCACTTCCACTTTTAGATAGTTAAAATTGTTAAAAGGTTTTACTTATATCAAATTTAAATTTCCCTTCAACAATTTCCACCTGTTACTCTTGGATCTGTCATTTGGGGCTGTTCCTTTTCCATACAGCAATCTTTCAAAAACTTGAAGATGGTGATCTTTCAGCCTTTTCCTCCTCCTCCCCAACCCTCCCAGTCTTTCTCTTCTCCAGGCTAAATATCCCCCATTCCTTCCAATGAGCTTCATATGGTATGGACTCAAGGCCATTTGCTGTCCTGGCTGCCCTCCTCTGAACACTCTTCAACTTATCCCCATCCTTCCTACAGTGTTGCGCCCAGAACCAAACACAACATATTCTAGATGTGGTTGGCCCACGGTACCATTTGGAGGGGCTATCATGTCCTTATTCCTGGAAGCTCAACTTTTTTCTTTTTTTTAATTTTCTTTATGTTACAGACTTAAAAGTCATCAACAAAACATATTTCAACATATAAAAAAACAAAAAGGTTATACAAGAATCAAAGAACATGTTGTGTAGAGTTTATTTTTTTTAACATATATACATTAAATTTAATTTACTGCCAGCAGGCACTTTTTTAAAATAGGAAAAAAAGGTGATTATATATGAAACTGCAAATCTATTGTGTACAACTTACTATTCCTTTTAAATATATAAATATATATGGATATATATATAAATATATAAAAATATATATAAAGTTACCATATAATTTTCTTTTTTTCCCCTCCTCACCCCAGAGATTACTACCATTATAAACAAGTATGTATGTGTGTATATATATATGTGTGTGTATGTATGTCTATATATACATACACATACATACACATACATACATATATACATACATTGTATTTCTTTCTCTGGAAAGCATTTTCCTTCATATATCCTTGGCAGTTAATGTGGGTATTTACAATAGTCAAAATGACTTAGTTGCTCAAAGTTGTTCTTAAAACAATATTGTTATTACTATATATAACGTTCTCTTGGTTAAGATTGTTTTAAATCACATTTCTCTAATCAGTAGTGATTTAGACCATTTTTTATGACTATAAATTGTTTTGATTTCTTCATTGGAAAACTGCATCAAGTGCTTATGAAGTATCTACTATGTATCAAACACTGATCTAGGTGCTTGAGATACAAAGAAAAACTCGAGTCTCTGAATAGCAATGGAAGAATACATTTTATTCCATTTAGGGAAAGCCAAGAATTCCTAGGCTGTCCTTTATCAGTGCTACATCTGGTCTTCATACCATGCTTAGGAACTGCTTCTAAAGTTCATGTTCAGTTGTTTTTCAGTAGTGTCTGACTTTTCATGGCCTTTTTGGGGGTTTTCTTGGAAAAGATACTAGAGGGATTCGCCATTGCCTTTTCCAGATGAGGAAACTGGGGCAAACTGCGTTAAGTGACTTGCCCAGGGTCACATAGCTAGTAAGTGTCTGAAGCTAGATTTGAACTGAAGCTAGATTTGAACTCAGGTCTTTCTGACTCCAGCACCTGCATTCTATCTACTGCACCTCCTAACTGCCCTCGCATGTCCTTAACATGTTCTTATAACAACATTGCTTCTGTTTCTTCCTCCATTAGTTCTTATTCAAATTCTCTCCACTATGGATCTATAGGTTTCTACACGGGAATATATGTTTTCAATACATAAAACACTACACTAACACTTTTAAAATATCCAGTCTTTTCCATTTGAATAAGATGTATTCTTCCATTGCCAATCAAAAACAGTACACCAAACACATGTTCTCCTGGGGCTGAGCCTCCCTTGATCAATCTTGTGTTACATCATCTGTAGGTGAAGGAAGTATGAGAGGGATTATAGTGCCGAACTTGATTCTAACTACTGAGGGGGAATGGAACACTGGAATAGAACATGAATCTTGTGAGGTAACAACCTCACCAGCTTAGACTATTTCACAAATAAATGAAAAGCCAAGCAAATGTGACACATATTCTATATTATAAGGAGAACAGATTTCAGTGAATTAGGACAAATGACAGTGAAAGTAATGTGGTCTAGAATTGAACAAGGTTAGGCTGCCCAAGAGAGAAAGGAAATTCTCAAAAATGAAATTTCGAGGCTAAAACAGAAATGAACTCATCGAGGAAGAAAGGGGGGAAATGGTCTAAAGAGACCTGTGTGGCCACACAGGGAACTTGTTGACCAATTCAGGTTTTATTTATAAGCACACACACATATATGTATATGTATATATGTATGTGTGTGTGTGTGTGTGTATATACACATACAATTTTCCCTTTCACATTGTGACTTTCTCCATTGTGCTTTCAATATATTGTAGGTTAGCATAAGAAATCAAATGGTAATTTTTGGGAAGTTTTGCAGAGGCCAGAGATGACATGTGGAGACCAGCAGATGACACAGAAAAAGTTTAGAAACTCAGAAATGCATAAAATATATGTATAGTGTTATAGAAAATTTTACAATAAGGTACTGTAAACACCCCATAAAAGAAAAAGAAAAAAATCAAACTTCTTCTCTGACACAAAAGGAGGGCCAAAAAGTGTTCTATAGATTTTTCACATTGCTTGGGCACTATACCCCTAACCTCTACAATGTGAAACGAATAGCTCTGTGTGTGTGAGTGTATATACACATATACATTATACACACATACATGTGTATGGGGGAGGGGAGAGGGAAAGAGAAGACCTTAAAATCAAGAAGACCAAAATTCAAGATGTTTCTCTAGCATACATTGACTATGTGACCCTAAACAAATAAATTAAGCACTTAGTGTGCTATTCAATTCTCTCAGACCGTAAGTTGCAGAAGAAGTGCCAATCTGCATTTGTAGAGGGAATTTCCTCACCTAGAAGCTGCCCATATGAAACTATCACAAGTTCAGTCCCATCAAAGTCAGTCATCGCACAATGTTACTATTATTATGTATAATGTTCTCCTGGTTCTTCTCACTTCATTCAGCATCATTTCATGTAAGTCTTTCCAGATTTTTCTGGAAACTTCACCAAGTTTGGATTCAGTAAAAAGGGTTTCACTTGAGGACCTAGAAGACCACCCGTAGCCTTGAGGCTACAGGTTCTCCACCCTCGTAGGCCCTTGATGAATACTTGCTTTTTTCCATCCTAAGATTATGTTAGCTTTATTGATGAATCGTGTCACCCTGTTGACCCATATCAAGCTTGCCATTCACTAAAGCTCCTAGATCCTTTTCTTATCCTAATTGTTTTCTAGCTATACCTCCTCCACACTTTACTAAGTAGGTAATTTAAAAAAATAACTCATATTCTTTGCATTTATACCTGTTATAGTTAATCCCTTTAAATGTACCCCTCTGGTCTAGCCTGCATTGGATTTTTTATATGCTAATTTTGTCATATAATATATTAGTTTTCCTTCTAGTTTTGCGAAATCTACGAACCTCATCCAAGTCATTGATAAAAATTTGAACAGATCACGGCCAAGAACAGAGCCTTGCTTCACCCTAGTAAAGGCCTTCCTCCTGATTTACATCTCTCTATGATTCATTGTTGTTTTGGCATTGTTATTCAACCACTTCCCTGTGGTTTATTCCCTATTCAAATATCTTTCATTGAGCTCATAGGTCTCTCCTTCTAGTCCAAAAGGATGTCATGTGGGCTTTGACAAAATGCCTTACTGAAATCCAGGTAAATCATGGCTATGGCATTCCTGATAATCTAATTACCCAGTCTGGAAAAGCAAATAAACTTAGTCTGACAAAACCTGTTCTAGCTGAACCTCTGTTGACTCAGTGATCACATTCTGTTAACAGAGGTAGTTTCCAGGAATAATGGTATTGAAAATTTCTTTTTAATATTTATTTATTTATTTAACTTTTTACATTCGTTTTCACAAAATTTTGGGTTCCAAATTTTCTCCCCTTTTATCCCCTCCCCCACCCCAATACACCAAGCAATCTAATTTTCCCTATCTGCAATCTGCCCTCTCTTCTATCATCCCTCCCTTCTCTTGTCCCCATCTTCTCTTTTCTCCTGTAGGGCCAGATGACTTTCTATTCCTCATTAACTGTATGTCTTCTTTCTTAGTAGCAACAACAATACTAAACAGTTGTTCATAAAACTTTGAGTTCCAAATTCTCCCCATCCCTCCCTCCCCACCCATTCCCTTTGGGAAGGCAGACAATTCAATATAGGCCATATCTGTGTAGTTTTGCAAATGACTTCCCTGATAGTCGTGTTGTGTAAGACTAACTGAATTACCCTCCATCCTATCCTGCCCCTCATTGTTTCTCTTCTATCTTTTGATCCTGTCCCTCCCGGAGTGTTGACTTCAAATTTCTCCCTCCTCCCTTTGCCCTCCCTTCCATCATCCCCCCCTTGCTTATCTCCTTCTCCCCCACTTTCCTATACTGTAAGATAGATTTTCATACCAAAATGAGTGTGCATTTTATTCCTTCCTTTAGTCAAATGTGATGAGGGTAAACTTCTTGTTTGTTTTTTTTTTCTCATCTCTCCTCTTTCTCCCTCCACTAAAAAGTCTCCTACTTGCCTCTTAAATGACATATAATTACCCCATTCCATTTCACCCTCTTTCCTCCCACTACATTTCTCTCTCACCATTTACCTTAATTTCTTTTAAGATATGATCCCATCCTATTCAATTCACTCTGTGCTCTCTGTCTCTGTATGTGTGTGCATGTGTGTATGTGTGTGCATGCATGCATGTACATATGTGTGTGTGATCCCACCAACTACCCAGATACTGAAAAGTTTTGAGAGTTACAAATATTGTCTTTCCATGTAGGAATGTAAACAGTTCACTTCTGGTAAGTCCCTTAAGACTTCTCTTTGCTGTTTACTTTTTCATGCTTCTTCTCATTCTTGTGTTTGAAAGTCAAATTTTCTTTTCAGCTCTGGTCTTTTCATCAAGAATGGTTGAAAGTCCTCTGTTTCATTGAAAGACCATATTTTCCCTTGAAGTATTATACTCAGTTTTGCTGGGTAGGTGATTCTTGGTTTGAGTCCTAGTTTCTTTGCCTTCTGGAATATCCTATTCCATGCCCTTCAATCCCTTAATGTAGAAGCTGCTAGATCTTGGGTTATCCTGATTGTATTTCCACAACACTGGAATTGTTTCTTTCTAGCTGCTTGCAAGATTTTCTCCTTGACCTGGGAATTCTGGAATTTGGCCACAATGTTCCTAGGAGTTTCTCTTCTTGGATCTCTTTCAGGTGGTGATTGGTGGATTCTTTGAATACTTATTTTGCTCTCTGGTTCTAGAATATCAGGGCAGTTTTCCTTGATAATTTCATGGAAGATGATGTCTAGGCTCTTTTTTTGATCATGAGTTTCAGGTAGTCCCATAATTTTTAAATTGTCTCTCCTGGATCTATTTTCCAGGTCAGTTGTTTTTCCCATGAGATATTTCACATTCTCTTCCATTTTTTCATTCTTTTGGTTTTGTTTGGTGATTTCTTGGTTTCTCGTAAAGTCATTAGACTCCATCTCTTCCATTCTAATTTTGAGAGAACTATTAAATTCAGTGAGCTTTTGAACCTTTTTTTCCATTTGGCTAATTATGCTTTTGAAAGCATTCTTCTCCTCATTGGCTTTTTGAACCTCTTTTGCCAATTGAGTGAGCCTATTTTTCAAGGTGTTATTTTCTTCAGCATTTTTTTGGGTCTCCTTTACCAGGGTATTGACCCGTTTTTCATACTTTTCTTGCATCTCTCTCATTTCTCTTCCCAGTTTTTCCTCCACCTATCTAACTTGTTTTTCAAAATATTTTTTGAGCCCTTCCAATGCCTGAGCCCACCCGACATCCCCCTGGGATGTGTGGGGTACCGAGGCCCCACCCTCCACGTCTTTCCCTGATGGCAAGAATATGTCCTTGTCGTCGTCAGATCCGAAAGTCGGGATCATTTGCATCTGTTCAAAAAAACTCTCTATAGTCTTATTTTTCTTCCCTTTTCTAGGCATTTTCCCAGCCAGTTACTTGACTTCTGAGATTCCTCTCCACCCCTGCCTAGATCCTCCCAGCTAGTCCTTGGGGTCTGAGATTCAAATGGGCTTTCCGCGGCAGGCGCCGCTGCTATTCAATGTGAGCTTTAGTTCTGGTGCTGGGGTGGGGGCAAGGCTGCCTCCCAGGCTCAGTTCCCTCAGGGGCTTTATGCAGAGACCTTCAGTAATGGAGTGGGTGGGGCAGGGCCATCTCCAAGGCTCAGCTCCTTCAGGTGGTTTATGCAGAGACTTTCAGTAATGAAGATCCTGCCTGCTGCTGGGGGAGTCCCGGCCGCCACACCGCTGCTGCCTCCTCCGCCACCCCCGCCTCTGCCTCCGCCGCTTCCTGCCCCTGCCCCTGCCTCTGCTGCTTCCTCCCGAGGGGGCTCGTGTCACGGAGACACCCCGCCTCCTTCTCGGCCAGCCCAGCCATCTCTCTCAGTGACCTGTAGCTTCTGTGGGCCTAGGAGCCTTCCAGGCCGCCGGAGGTTCCGTCCCTGAAGCCTGCTTGGATCAGCTTCTCTGGGGCCACGGCCAGGGCAGCACTGGGGTGGGGTCCGCTTTCTGGGGCGCGACAGACCCTGGGGACAGCTCTCCAGGGCTCTCCGAATCGGAAATCTCTTCCACTATGTTTCTGCACCCCCTGCAGTGATCCAGAACTTCTGGGGAGCTCTTCTTACATTAAATCTATGGGCTGTGGGTTCGGAGCTCACATGTGTCTTTCTACTCCGCCATCTTGACTCCGCCCCAATGGAATTGAATTTGATCTTTTAGACAACTACTTGCTGTGAGACCCTGGGCAAGTCACTTAATCTCCCTGTGTCTCAGTTTCCTCAGCTTTAAAATAGGGACAATGATAGAACCTATTTCACAGGATTGTTTGAGAGGACCAAATGAGATAATGTGCAAAGTGTTTTGCAATCCTTAAATGCTGTGATGTTATATTTCTGCTGGATTCTGTCCTGGTGTATTCAGACTCTGTCTGGAATATTATCCTCCCTTCTAGCCCCACTATTTTAGAAAGAATATTTATAAGCTGGAGAATGTCCCAAGAAGTGTAAGCAGAATGGTGACAAGTCTGAAGATGATGTCATATGAATAACTTTTCAAGGAACTGGGGCTATTTAATCTAAAGGAAAGACTCAGAAGTATCTTGTATAACTATCTTCAAAGGCTTGAAAGACAGTGATATGAAAGTGGGGTTAGATATTGTCTTTAGCCCTAGAAGGCAGAATTATTAGCAACAAGAAGTTACAAAAAAAATTTAATAGGTAATTTTCTTAATAGGTACAGCTATCCAAAGGTGAAATGAACTGTTCCAGGAGGCAATGGGTTCCTTCTTAGTGGATGTCTTTGAGCAAGGTCTCAAAGGATCATTTGGCAGTGTGGAAGGGATTTTCATATGGATCAGACCAGGAGGCTATTCAGTCCCTTTTCATCTCTGCTGTACATGCTAGGCCTTTCAATCTCCAAATGCTCAGGTAGCAGACAAAATGTATCAAGAACGTCAATAATTCAAAGATTATGATTTTTTGCATGTGGTAACTCTCATCACTGAAGCAGACTAGAACTTCTCTACAGTTTAAAGTGCTAGGGAGTTGCCTGAGACTTCCATAAATGAAATTCAACGACTCGAGGATTATGTGAAAATGAGTTTTTTAAAATTTCTCCAAGAATCACAGTCAAGCTCATTGATCTATAGTTTCAGTTTAAAGAATAAACCTTCCTCTCCTTTTGGACAATGCAATCCTGTTCTACAGCATCTCTCCTCTTTCCTAAAGGTGAGGAAATAGGTCCCCTTCTACTGAATTTAATGACAAATCGCCTAGACATATTGACTGAATCAATCAATTAAAAAAAAGCAAACTAAGTATGTATTATGTTATGTTATAGAAATGCTTCTTTTATTCTATAAATTAAAAAGGAAATAAATAAAAATGTAAAAAGTAACCTAAGTGTGAAAAACCCATAATCAATCTAAAAAGATCATGTGGGAACTAGGTCATTGCATAAAGTAGTTGATGACATACAGGATACAGATCATGCTTAGCTGCAGAGAAAAAAAGTTACTTCCTATGGGTCCACAGGTACCACCTCAAAGTAGTCTGGGAGTTTGACTATTTTAGTCAATTGTGAAGAGGTTGAATCTGGTGGTAAGGGGCTTTTGAGAGGGAATTGCCTATGGGGAAACAAAGAGTTTTCTCTTAGTGGTTTTTTTTTTTCCCTTCCTGAAACCTGAGATTATCCAGTTTAAGAGATCCATCTGAGTTGAGTTCTCCACCAGTCACCGGAGAGTAGCTGCCAGAGTTTTAACGGCCAAGGAGTGATAAAGAAAGTGCCTGTTGACAAGCATCAAAAGGCAGTCACTCAAAGATGGTGACAACTTCTGAGAGTGAGAGCCTTCATGTTGAAAGAAGCACAGACTATGAACTCTAGAAAGCCATCAATCCTCAGAACCTAGCAAAGAGCTACACCTATGGGGAATTTTATGAGGACTCAACATGGAAAAAAAAGACTCCTTGGTCACATGTGTTCTCTACATATGTGCTCTACTACCTATGTACTTTAAGGTTGAGCCATTTTCCAAAATGATCTTGTGTGAGCAAGCGAAGAAGAGGTCCTTGATATGGGGGCATTGTTTTTCTAACAACTAAACTTGCTATACCTACTTAGTAATAACCTTTCCTAAGAGTTAATTGAGGCTACTGGCTGAAATTTCAAAATCTGTAGGTGGGGGCTTATGAGTGACAGTACAAGAAACCACAATCCCTCAGGGTTAGCCTGAGAACTCAGAGAACGTGTAGTTATATGCTCTCTGGAGACCATGCCCAACCATGGAAATAGGAATTAAGGTATTTTCCCAGAGAGGGAAACTACATATATTTTTTGAAAATATACTGGTATAATCCTTCCAGGTCTGGTGACGTAAATTCATTATGAAAAGCAGGCTCACTCTCAGTAATGACTCACTTTTCTTGAGTTTCAATTCCCTATTAATCATTTTTGTTTTGTCCTTTTCAATCTGAAGATTATTCTCCTTGATAGAGACAATAGAAATTAAGTAGGAGTTGAATAGTTCTGTATTCTCCCGGTCACTTCTAATTGTTATTCCATCTTCCATGAAGGGCAGTCCCATTCTCTTTTTGATCATTCTCATAGTGATCTTGTTAAAATTAAGATTCTTTTTGTTTATTCTTTACATTTATTGTAAGTAAGCTCAGGTAATTCTGGGCTTTCAAATTCCTGGCATTACTAATAGATGATCATAACACTTTTTAATATTCTTTCTCAGTTATCTGTCTTTCCTTATATCTTCTATGCACAGCCATGTTCTGACCTTTGCCCCCCTCCCCCCATTGAACTCTTTCCTTTACCAGGAGTGGGGAACCTGCAGCCTTGAGGCCACAAGTGACCTTCTAGGTCCTCAGGAGCAGCCTTTTGACTGAGTTCAAGTTTTGCAGAACAACTCCTGTTATTAAGGGCATATATTCCTCCTGTTGGAATCTCAATATGAAGAGTTCAAGAACATCATTCCTCCCCGTCCTGTCTACCCTGGCCTCCTTAATATAACTTGCTTTGAATTGTATATTCTTTAAGCAGAGTCAGTAATAATAAAACCCATCATTCATATGTGCATGAAGATTTATCATATACTTTGCATGCATTCGCTCATTGCATCCTCACACTTCCCTGAGAGGTAGGTACTACCGGTTTAATTGCACATTCCTCATTTGACAGATGAGGAAACAAGGTAAAGTGACTTGCCCAGAGTCATAAAGCTAGTTACTCTCAAAGATAAGATTTAAACCCATGTTTTCTGACACCATGTTTAGCATGATATCCATTATGCCACAAGGCTCCTCATCATCAGTGCCTGTGCCACTGAAGGTCCCACTTTTTTATATATACCATCTTGGTTTTCTAAACCAGTCAGTCTATCATCAGGCTTTCCTCATTCCATTGCTTAATTAATTAAACCCTCGACTACCATAATATTATCTACATATTTTTGGAGAGCAAGGGCCTCTTAACTAAATGCTGCTTCTCTTTCAGTTAATAAATTTTTATTTAGGTTCTATAAATGTGGCAGGCATTGCACCAAGACTGGAGATACAAAATAAAGGCAAAAGAGGGGTCCTGCTCTCAAGGGGTTCACAATCTAATGTGGGGGTTTTCCTTGGTGTGTATTAAGGTATTTTGCATGTCACTCTCTAGAGGTTTAATAAATATTTCTTGAATCAATGAATGAGAGAATCATTCAAGACCTACCTAACTTAAATGTCATCTCCTCCACAAAGCCTTTGATACCTCAAGTTGGAAATCATCTTTCCTCAATAAAAGTGTTTATGTAAGACCTTGCACTTAATTTTCTTAAACATTATTCCAATACTGTCTGGTACTACTTATTTGTGCCCGTTACGTTCCTCTCCTAGATTGTTAACTCCATTAGGGCAGGGTCTATGCCTTATTTCTGTTCATATATCCCCTAGAAAACAATACAATAAAATCCACCATCAAAAGCATCTAGAGGATTTTACCACCTTTAAGGATTCCCTGTTCACCTTGGAATTTATGATCTGTGGAGAATCTTTTTTTATGATAATGATGTACTTTCAGACTGAGACAATTGCAGAGCCTTCTGGATAAGATCTATAATCATTAAAAAAAATTTTCTCTAACCACTCAGCCAAGAAGAACCAAGTGTGTGAAGAATGCTTGTCTAAATTATGATATAAAGTTAGACATACAGTCTACAGAGCTCATCCATCAGTATGGATATGCACATACATATTTATTCATACATGTAGCTGAGTATCTATCAAAGAGATATAGATATCTATAGAAAGATGCACATATGTACTTATATATCTATTTAAGTGACTTGTCCAAAATATATGTATATATATGTATGTATACATAAGCATACGTATGATAGATAGATAATAGACAAGCATCTCTTGAACAGATACCTAAATGGGAAATTAAAAAAATTTTTTAATGACTACAAGTTTCTCCTTAAAACCAAAGTACTGAAATAAATACCAATATTCTTTCAGTGTTATTGTATGAGCCACAGACCATTACAGTCACTGAGGAACTGAAAATTAATATCACTCAGGAAAAAACCCAAAATGTTTGGTAGGTACCAGAAAGCCATAATGCTTTACAATTAATCAATAAGCGAGTACATATTAAATACCTGCTACATACCAGGAGCTATGCTAGGTTCAGGGGTATACATACAAAAATGCAAGGTTTTTCCCCTATTTCTTACTTACTTTCCTATTTATATTCTGAGAGTGATAACAACAGACTCATATATGAGTATATACAGACTAAATATGAAGAGAATCAATACAAAATAAATACAAAGTCATTAAATATAAGGTAGTATGGGAAGGAAGGCATTACAGGGTGTTACCATGAAGTGGAGTGAAGGATGTCATCAAAGAAATATATGAGTAAGAAAGAATTACTTATAGACATCCCATGCTCTTTAATGGTATAGTTATCTCTTCTATATCATGGGGGTTAGGGGTGCAGTAGCCCCAGAATCTGGAAACCCACATAAAACTTTTTGGCCCTCCCTTCTTACCAGATAAGAAGTCTGAATCTTTTTCTTTTATTGGATATTTACAGTACCTTATTGTAAAATTTGCATTTGAGTATTTGGGCATAGGTTCTGTGTTGTCTGTTGGCCTTAGCATGTCATCTGATCATATGATGTCTGTTGCTTCCACAAAACTCCCCCCCAAATTCCCATTTGTTGTCTTATGCCAACCCATGATATATCAAAATTACGATGAGGTAAGTTGAGATGTGGAAAGGATAACTATACTCCCATTATCAAGAGAAAGTAAGGAAGGCACCTGGCCAGTCAGGTGGGTCCTTCTTTGTTGAAGTTATGGGAGGGTATTGACTAGCGTTGTACAGAATAGATACGCACAAATGAGTAATGCCACTTCTATTTGAGTGAGTCTTCTAGCACCTAGCACCATGTTGTACCCAAACTAGAATTTTGATGCCAAGTTGGCACTTACAGAACCTAGATAATGCTTGAAATTTGCCATCCCACCCACATCTAATTAAAAAAATGTTTATTGTCCACAACAGGGAGGCTCAAATGCAGGAGACTTGATATGCCATGGAGAGTAAAATTTTCTGGCATTAAAATATATGTCTTAAAAATTGGTATTAAAAATATCCATAGACACACACATATGGTTGTATATAGATTATACATAGATACATACACATACAAACATATGCATATATATGCATATATATGCATATATATATGTATATATATATATATATATATATATATATATATATATATATATATATATATATATATATATATATTTTCCTCTGCATGGTAAGCCCTAAGTAATTTCTTTTCTTTCCTAATCTTGGCTCTTATTGACCTTAAGAAAGATTTGTTTGAATTGAATTGATTTGAATTGAATTCTTAAGATTCACTTTCTAAAGGGAGAATCTGAGATTCATCATGGAAGAATCACCTTCCAGAGTACAAATGTCTTCCAGGAAGTGGAAGAGTTTCCTTCATACCATTAAATCAAGTTCCTTAGAGAAAATTCTAATAGTATTAGCTCCCTGGAACACAGGGTTCCTGGGTTTCTTTGTTTTATACAACCCAGTAGACTGGGGAATTCTAATTGCCTAGAGTATTGGTCTCCAAACTTTTTTCTGTCATACCCCTAATAGAAAAAGAATTGAGCACGCACTCTAAGTATATGTGTATTTATTTACTTATAAATTACATACATGTACTACTATATTAATAAACTATACATTATAAAATATACACAAAAAATTAAAATAGATGCAATAAAATGAAATAAACCATATTTAAACACTTTAGTTTTATTTAACAGTACAGAAATATTTTTGTTTTCACTAAATGTTAATAAGTTGCTTTTCTTAGTACAGCAATATGATTAAATATATTTCATTATTTTTTTAACAGGTCCTCGATGTGTGTGTGTGTGTGTGTGTGTCCTAGGATAAGACAGACTTGCAAATAATTGTCTGACAATTATTTAGGTAATTTGATCAATGTATCTAGCCAAGGTGGTGAATTTTATGTGATTCTGCTTAATTAATTCTCTTTTTTTGTCACTTTACTTAATAGATGGTATCCTATCTTAATTTTCTATTAACATTTGGATATTTTGGTTGGATTTTTGTGTGCATGTGAGAAATAGCAAGGTCACTTTGGCTGAACTACAGAATACGTAAAGGGACATTAAATATTATAAGGCTGGAAAGGGAGGAGTCAAGCTATGAAGGGTTTAAAATGTCAAACAGAGCAGTCTATATTTTGCCCTATAGTCAGTAGGGAGTGATTAGAGTTTATTGAATAGGGGACTGATAAGGTCAGAACTGTGCTTTAGGAAAATGATGTTGGCAGTTGTGTGAAGGATGAATATTGCAATACAGAGAGACTGGAGTCAAGCAGTCCAATTTGGAGACTATTGTAAATGTCTTGGCAAGAGGTGATGAGGGCAAAAGACCCAGAGTGTGTGAGTGATGGAAAAGGGACAGAGCGGAGGGTTGCTGAGGAGATAGAAAGAGATGGCAATTGACTGGAGATGTGGACTAAGAGAGAAGTTGAAGCCAAACTTATGAACTTGGGTGACTGAGAGTATAGAGGTGTCCTTGACAGAAATTGGGAACTTGGGAGGAGAGATAGGTTTGAGGGGGAAGATAATGGAATGAGATCTCTGGTTTAAATTTCATCTCACTTTGGATTTTGAACTCAGCTGTTTGTCCTATGCAACTTACTTTGTAAGTGAGGAAGTCACTGGTCTAGAGCATCCAGGAGCAATTTTATACCCCACAGTTCTCAAGTCAAGGAATCACCCTTCTATGAATGACCTTGTCCTTATAAATATTCAAATGTGAACAGAAAACTAAGATAGGATACCATCTTTTAAGTAGAATGACCCCCCCAAAAAAAGAACTCATTAAAAAAAAAATTCACACAACTTACTTAGACCTTAATAACCTTATTCATATGTAGAATAGGTAATTGCGTACAGGAATAAAATTTAAAGAATATGAAGGCTTCTTGCTCCACCAACACCACCACCCTCCAACACTACCACCCCCAAAACCCTACTCTAACATTTATTGGTAAGAAATTCTTTATCTGGACTCACTAGTTGAAATTCTATGAATTAGAGATTCCCTTGGCTTAACAAATTTTATTCTAAAATACCCAAAGATTTCATACTTCAGTGTAAATCTGATATCTTTTGAGGCATTTCTAAGTGTTAATCACATTGCTTTCCTCCCAACACCTCAGAGAGATTATTCTCATTGAGGAAATGGGAACTTTTTGCTGGGCAGGGTATTGATTATGGTTGAAGAAAGGGCACTCTAGACTAAAAAGAATAGGGACAGACATGGGTGGGGCACTAAAACAGATGATTTTGGTCAATCAAAAGACAAAATTATGACAAAAGGAACCATGAGGAAGATGGGGAAAAGGTTACACGTGGTAAGAGAGTGATTTCATATCTTTGCTGTCCCCAATTTGATGTTGTCCATCCAAAATGTAGAAAAGTTTAATATAATCAAATCTGTTGATAAAGACACACTATTTTGCCAAAGATCTTCAAATTCATTTTGCAGTTTTCATTTGCTTCTTCATTTCCTTAAGTTTCAAATGCCACTGCCCAGGACTTCATTTTGTTTGCTTGTTTTTAATGTGTTTTTTTCTTTTTTTTACTAATTTCAGAATCATGAGTACATACCTAGAGGGCATCAGAAATGTCCATATATTTATGCTGCAAATGACCAGTTGAGCTGATATAATTTGACAAATGAGACTTGAAGATGTATGTCCCTAAGAATCATTTCAAGCACTTACTGTAACTGAGGACTAAGAAATATGATTCCGTTAATGTACAAATACTAATGATACTAATTACTCATACGAGTTTTAAGGGACTTTTTGTTCCCTTGCAGGAAGTAACCCTTTTGAAAATGAAGACAATGGTAGTGAGTATTTCTTAAGAGCAGTTTTTGTTTTGTTTTGGGGTTTGTTTGGGGTTTTTTGCTTAGGTAAGGTGGCTTTTTAAAAAAAAATTCCCAGTTCTGCATAAAGAGCAGCAAAAATCATTATAGGAGAAAACGGACTATGGGCAATGCCTACATGCAGTGCCTACCAACAGAATGCAGCTGTATACCAGGAAGTCTGATTGGGAGCTGCCCAAGACAGATTGATTAAAGTGAGAAAAAAGCAGAATTTGCCATCTGCAATCATCCTGCAAGTTATTTCACTTTCTCCTTCCTTTAAGCTTCCCTAAAAATAAAAAACTAAAATTGAAAAAGTCGCATGTCAGGCAGCTAGTGGGGGTAGAGTAGAGGAGGAGGAGGAGGCCATCAGATTTACATATGTGCCAGCTCCAGCCAAGAATGTTGACACAACAAACTGGTAACTAAGAATTCCAGAGGTTACCTTTTCCCCAGTGTGGATTGCCAGTAACGTTACCCGTAATCCTAGAATACTGATGAACCTATAATGTGTTAGTCATCTCAAGGAGTCCTCTGCTGCCAAGAGCACAAGGCTTAAACTTGAAAATGAAAAATGAAGTCAAACAAAGGGAGCTCAGGAATGGACTTCTCTAGAAGGGTGTGATCTCCTTGGAAAGGCCTCTGGCAAGATCCCCAAGCCCTAAGTAAGACGTAGGTGCTTATAGAAAATCATGGAAAGATTTATTACTATTAGGAAAACATCTTTCTTTTTCCTAGCATTTTCAAGTCAGTTGAGCAATCAAGACAACCTTTTCTCTTCCCAGGAATCATTTTTGCCCCACCTCTTGATGTTAGGGAGTTATGGAACAAAAGACTGAAGAGACTTGGTCCCTGCCATCAAGGATCCTTTAACATATATTTATGGACCAACGCTGAAAGTCATCTGATCAAATAGAAGGTATATGGTGAGAGACATGTAGGATCTGGGGTGTTTCTTTCTCAGGTCAGACCACATATGACATATTTGTGTTCTGTTTAAGTACTGCCCTTTGTGAAAGATATCAATAAAGTAAAAAAAAAATTTCCAAATAAATGGAGGCAAAAAGGCTTCATATACAGGCAATAAGATTGACTTGGGGAATTGAGAATGTAAAGCCCATAGCAGATCTAGATGGACACAGGCTAGATGTCTTCAAACATTCAGGGCTCTATAATCACGTGGTGAGGGATTAGATTGGGTCTTTTTTTCATAGGGCAGGATGAGGTGGCAGTTGGTAAGGAAAAGCTTCCTAAAAATTCCACTGTTGAAAAGTGAAATGTGCTGTCAAAGGAAGTTGTGGGGTCCCCTTTACTAGAGAAAAATCTGGATGACCATTTGTTAAGAAAGTTTTAGAGTGTATTCTTCTTGGGTGTGAATTGAACTAGATGACTTCTTGAATTTCTTCCAAATATGAGATTCTAAGGAGTTTGCTGCAATCTGTCTTTTATTAACTGAGCTAAGAGGTCATAAGAGATGAGAGTGAATGAGTAGAGTGGCAGATTATGTAGATACTTAGAAGTTAGGTAGATGTTGAACTGAACAGTAGAACCCTACTAAGGTAGCTGAATTGTAGCAGTGGTAAGCAGTAGCTATGACAATATCACCAAGGATTGGACCAGCCTCTCTCTTACTCTGAAGTTACCTATAGGCAATAGACGAAAGTAGAAAGAAGCAAAACTTCTCACTGGTGTCTCTTAGACTGTTGTAAAGCTGTTTTTTAAGAAGAAGAGATATAAGCCAGGATAAGACTTTTTTTTTAAGTGGAGAAGCATAACTTTGGGAGTTTAGTGTTCTTAACTGCCTTTGTCTAAAGTTTTGGGGCATAGAGAATACAAAAGGTTTTACTAGTGATAAATTTGTATCATGAAGTCAATGGTAAGCTAAATCCTTTTTGAACCACTAGTAATTTCTATTCTGCATCAAATATGGAATTCTTTCAGTAAGAGGTGGTTGGACCTTGACATCTGGAAGTTTCAGCGTCAAGTATAAAGCACTAAACAAAATATAAGATATTGTGAGGATCCTTCACTTCTCCCCATTAATGGTAGCTTCTTCTCACTTGTCCAAGTCAAGTCAGATTCCCAGTCTCCTCTTACTGACCACAGATAGAGACAGAAAGAGACAGACAAACCTGTTGCCTTTTGAGGGATTATCTCTAGGACAAACAAGAATACCTGAACCCAAATTCAGATGGGCAGACTTGAAATATAACAAGCTAGCCCTCTTGATTAGACAGAACGCAATGATATTCTAACACTGGGACAGGAATTCCTTTGGCCAAATAATAATGTGAAGAAAGGAACTATGGATCACAACAGTACTTTACTTAGTAATCACCTATTCCAATAGAACAAAAGCAAATGAACAGAGCAGGTCACTAGCTCTTGGATGGATCTCTTTTACCTATTTAGAGGCTACTTCCTTTATGTGAACAAGAAAGTATCAGCTGACATGAACTCATCCCTTATGTTTGAAAAACTATTTTATTTTGAGTTTTCTTTTCTTCCTAAGACTCAAGAACTAGAGAGACTTCCTGTATTCTTCATATTTGCCATTTTTTATTTTGAAATAATAATTCACTATACTTATATGCTATAATTTGATTAGTTATTTCCCAGATGACAGACATTTATCTTGTTTCAGGTTTCTCCACTTCCTTCAAAACCTTCTTCTTTGAGATCAATAGCCTCTATTTGTCTTTCTGAACAACCCACTCACAGAAGAGCTAAAACTAGAAATTCTAAAGACTGAAGCAAGCAGTCCAACACCAATCTGGAACAAATAGTTTAGAGAGAAGATAGTACAGGAAAAGAAGAAATCTGAGTGAAAGACTTAGGAGCCTAGGACATTCATGCAAAGGAGAGAAAAAGAAAAAGCACAAACTGGTAGCTCCCAAATTTTTTGCTAGCTAATTGTTAAGTTCAGGTATTTCTGCCCACTGAAGAAATATGAATACTGCCAGTATCCTTTTAATTTCAGTTCTTGACAGAAAGTACTGGTTACCTTGACCTAGTTTCATCTCTAACTGAAAACTGATCCATAACTTATGTAGGACCAGAAGTTACAGTGACTGCCTTTCTAATGAATGTCATGTAACTTGGACATCTGAAGAGATGTTTTCCTTTAAAGTCTTCACCTGGGTCAAGCCATGCTTTCCAGTGCTCCTGCCTTTGCCCAGAATACGTGTCTTTGGGAATTGCCTTTGGAGCCAATTTATAAGCTGCACAAGATGACGGTCTCATTTTACAGTCACATCTCGTGTTTTTTACCCAAAATGGTATTATCACCTTATTCACAAGACTTGGCTTCAACACACTCTTTGCCATTTCCAAAAAATCATATCCATTCTCAAAGGACAACGATTTGTCACCACGGAGGAGAATCAAAAGAATGTGCTTCAGGCTCTAGGAAAAGCTCCAAAGAGAAGGAGGAGTACACATTTTTTAAGTGACTGAAGCACTGCCCCAGAGTCATTGCACAGAGTCCCAAGGTGATAGTTTGGAAGCACAAAAATTATCAACTTGTAAAACTTAGAATATGATTGTTTTCTATTAATAATCACTTTACTCTATAGTCACTCCTTCTATAACACTGAGAACAGGGTTAGTGGTCATGGGCTGAATAGCAGAGGATAGTTGTACTTCTGGGTAATAGTATCCTTGCCACACATGGCAGTCAGACTTGGGAAGGTTCAAAGAGTCTCCTCCCACTGCCATTGCCCTCCTGCTACTCCATCATGTCTGTACACAGTTGTTTGTGTGCTATCTCCCCCATTAGAATGTGATATTCTTGTAGACAAGGATCCTTTCCTTGTAGACAAGGATTTCCCTTTCCTCTGGATCCCCAGTGCTCTCACTATACTCGGCTCATAGTAAGTGCATCCTCACAGCAAACCTGGAAGGTAGGTGCTATTATTGTCCCCCATTTTACAGATGAGAAAATGGAGGCAAACAGAGGCTAAGTGACTAGTCCAGGATCACACAGATAGTAAGCAACTGAGGTGGGATTTGAACTGAGGTCTGAACTGACTCCAGGTCCCAAGGTCTATTCACTGAGCCACCTAGCTGCCCTAATATTGATTGATTCCCAAGATTTCTTTGGGGCTCAAGTCAAGGGATGTTCATTCTTTGTCAAAGGGAGGAGTGGTTTTTTGTTTGTTTTTTTTCTGTTGATTTTTTTTTTGGTACCTGCCTGTCCTGGACAATTGATGGTAATGTGAAACAGATTCCTTCCTCCACTACAACACAATAAGCATTTACCAAGTTCCTGTTATGATTTAGGTACCATACGAGGTACTAGAAAAAGTTCATCAGCCATTAAGCGTTTATTAAGCATTCTTTTGTGTGCTAGACACTATACTAAATGCTGGAGATACAAAGACAACAAAACCAGAAGCAATCCATGCTCTCTGGGAGCACAGAGGATCTATAGGATAGATTGGACAGAATCTCAAAGGGAAGGCAATAGCAGGTGGGGGAGGGGTGGTGAGAGAGACAAGGGCAGAAGATCTGAGCTGATCTTGAAGTAAGATAAAAATGGAAGTCTGTGTTCTCAAAGAGCTAACATTCTATCAAGGCAAATGGCATACAAGCATAAACATATATGCAAAATGTGTCCAAAAATATCACAAGATAATTCTTGACTGGGAAGGCAACTGCGAGGGATCAGGTAAAGCTACCTGAGGTCAGACTTAGAGAGAAGTTTAGGGTTCCATGAAGTAGAACAGGAGAGAGAATCTCATGTGCTTGTAATACCAAGTATGCTGGTTTGACTTGAATGTAGCATGTATAGGGAGAGTGATAGTTTTAGTATGAAAAAACAGGTTGGAGCCAGATGCAAAGATATATAATTGCCAGCTAGATGGAGCAGCTAGTGGCTTATAGGATAGAACACTGGGCTGGGAGCCAGGAAGACCTGAATTCAAATCCAACCTCAGATAATTCTCTGTGTGACTCTAGACAAGTCACCTAACCTCCACTTGCTTTGGTTTTCTCATCTGTAAAATGGGGATGATATTATTAATAGCACCCACTTTTTAGGGTCATCGGGGGGATCAAATAAATTAATAATTGTAAAGATCTTAGCACAGCACCAGGCACATAGCAAGTACTATATAAATATTAGCTATTTTAATTATTTTATCCTATCAGCAAGAGAGAGCCACTGAAACTTCTTGAGCAGCACAATGTCAGTAAACCTTGTGCTTTGCAATGGAAAGGATAAGAGAGATGATATGAAGGTAGAATTTACTGGATTTGGACACTGATTAGATATGTAGGATGAGGAAGAGTGAAGAGTTAAGGTTGACTCCAATGGACCTCAGTGTCTGGAAGTGTCCTTGAAAGAATAAGGGAAGTTATAGGATAAGGATAAGGGGTACATTTTATGGAGATAATGAGTTCCTTTTTGGATACACTGAGTTTGATGCACCTGATGATAGGGGATCTGGAGCTCAGGAGAAAAATTAGGGCGAGATATATAGACTTGGAAGTTATATGCTTGGAGGTGATAAATTGAATCCATGGGAGACAATGAGATGATAAAGAATGAATGTAGAGAAGAGGTCCCAGGATAAAGTGCTAGACTATACCCATTCAAAGAGGTGGATACATGAATGATAGAAACTGAGAATTAAGTCAAGTCAGGGGGAGAAGAAAGCCAGGAGCTTATTGTATCACAAAAACTCAGGGAGGAGAAAGTATCTAGGAAAGAGAGGTGGTCAACCATGTAATCATGACTGAATCATATAAGAGAAAGACAGGACAGAGACATAGAGAATTTAAGACAGGCAATCAATGTGATGAACCTCATGGGGAATCTCAGGATAGCATTTTGAGTAGTCACAGCAGTGCAAATGCTAGATGAAAGGGTGTTGGGTAGGGTGGTCCAGTCTGGCACTGAGATTGGACAATGAGGTGGACAGGGTCTGGAAGAACTGAGTTTGATTTTACCTCAAAGACTCATTAGCTGGGTGACCTTCGGTAAGTCACTTAATCTCAGTCAAGCACAGTGTTCTCATTTGTAAAACAGGTATAACAATAGTACAGAGTTAATTACTTTGAGGGGTAGTTGTGAGGATCAAATGAGATAAGCTATGTAAAGCTTCCCGCAAATCTTCATGTGCTATATAAACGCTAGCTGCTGTTATAATTATTGTTGTTGTTTTCAAGTAATTGACAAGTTCTGAGTAATTCTGGGCCAGAAAAGCACCTCATCAGCTAAAGTATGCTTCCATGTGTGCCTCTGCAGTGGTGCAGGACCCTGGACCACTAAGGGATCCCTTAGACAAAGGATTTCCTGAGCACTGACTCATTCCCTTTATATCCCCAAGGAGTACTGCCACTATGATAGATAGTAATGTGGTCATCCCAGATCCTTTCTTATCATAGCTGCAGTGAGTAAGAAACCAAAGTAGCAAGAGATGAGAGTAATTATTATTATACTATTACACAAATTACCAATTATTACATTGGGGTGCAGGCTTTTCTCCTATTTCCTCATTAAGTCCCAAATTTTGTTAGAGTCAGTCTCTTAGGGACTTGGTTGATTGATAATATTGCTCCTAGTTCTCAAGGAATCTTCGGTAGGACTCCACCCGACTAGGGTCATTTAGAATCCAATCTGGGAGAGTCCTTACCCTGGGGGTAAAAGTCCTCATCCTTTTACCCCTTCAATAGAGTTAAGGATGATGCAGTTCATGAAGGAGAAGGGCAACCAGAGAGCTCTGGATGGAGATGGATTTCTCTGTCCAGATTGTTGAAGGCTGTTGAGTCTTGGGATCAAGCTATGTTCTCAGCAGGAGGAGTTGAAGACTTCTAGCCCACCTCCTCATTAAATATCCCCAATCAGGGTTGACTTTCACTTTTCAAAGACATTCTTTTTCAGAAAGCTATTTAAAGCTCTCAGGGTCTCTACTGCAGGTTTTTTGGTTACTAAGAGAAACCACTGACCATCAATTTATTGAATTGTCAACTAGTCTAATTAATAAATTGATTACCAATTACCCAGAAGTTCTGTCTCTTAGGGTTTTTTCATTCATTATAGGGAGAAACAGGTGGAGGCATGTATTAAGCAAGTAAAATCATTACTATCATTTCCAGTTCCAATGGAGATAGCATAGGATCTTGGACCAAAGAACCCAAGAGATAGCAGTTCATCCCAGACTGATAGGGTATGGGCTCTGGAAACCCCCTTGAACTCTCCTTGAGTCTTCCACTTGATATGGCATTCCCCCAAGGTCATAAGCCTTCCATTTTCACTGGCACAAATTTTTGTTATCCTTAACCCAGCTTCACCCTCCATGGCCTGTTAGCTCCAGATTATCTCTGGCTGCTTCCCACCCTTGATCCTATCAAAATCCCATTCTCTTGGTTCTGAACTCTAGTCACCCCAGTCCTTAGACTCCTCCTCAAGATCCTCCATAGACCCCTTCTCTCAGATTACTAGACTACCTCTAGATACCTCCTACAATCTTTCTGTATATAAGACCCATCCTGTTTCCATAAAGATGCTCAGATTCAGTCTAGCTTGAATTCAGTCTAACTCAGATTCAATCAGGCTGGTTTGTCAATAAAAGTGTCACAGATGGTGAGGCTTCTTGGGAGTCAACCCAATATGGCGGATCTTTAATAAACTTTGTTTTTCTCTTTGGCTAAACGAAGGCTTGAGTTGAATTCATTCAGGCAGGACCTGGGGGGTCAGTATTTTGAGTTCTCAGGTACCTCCAATCTCAACAAGACCATTAGCCCTACTTCCAGTCCAGCCAACAAAGTTCTCTCCATCAAAATCCTTGGTACTATCAAAGGACTTAGCATCAGAAGTAGATAGAATTTTCATCAGTTAAAGTGACATTAAAGAAGATCGATTATTTATTATCTTCTTTGCCACTAAAGCCTGAGAATCATGAGATTTTTATATCTGACTTGCAGCTAAAACCTAAACCCTATTACAATGTGATCTCCTTGAGAGCAAGGACTGTCTTGCTTTTTTATTTATTATTTCCAAGACCTTAGCATAATGCTTTGTACACAGTTATTGGGTCAGGTGGGTGGCACAGTTTATAGAGTGCTGGATCTAGACTCAGGAAGATCTGAGTTCAAATTCAGTTTCAGACACTTACTAGCTGTGTGACCCTAAGCAAGTCACTTAACCCTATTTGCCCCAGTTTCCTCATCTGTAAAATGAGCTAGAGTAGGAAATGGCAAAGCATTCTAATATCTTTGCCAAGAAAAGCCCAAATGAGGTCATGAAGAGTCAGATACAACTGAAATGACTGAACAAGACAAGATTCCACGCAATAAGCATGTAATAAATGTGTTTACATTCATTCAATCAAAGTCCAGAACTTTCTAGAGAAACTGGTTTGAAAAGCTTTAGTGAAAATAAAAAGGCTAGATTGTGGTTCATGAGGTGAATGTTTATCTTCCTTTGACTAATGAGAAGATTCTTTTCCTATAATATATAATTTCTTCCCACATTTGAATAAACAAGTAAAGAAATAACATTTTATTGGGTTCAATAAATTCTTTTCCTCTTTGTCAGGGGCCCGTAACCTTTTATTGTGTCATTGACCCCTTTGGCAATCTGGTGAACCCTACAGAATTTTCTCAAAATCATGTGTTTAAATAATTGAAGGGAATGCCAATTTTCAATTAGAGATTAGTAGAAATAAATATGCAATTTTTTTTCCTTCTTCCAAGTTCATGGAATCACTGAAATCTACCCATGGGAACTTGGAGGTTTGTGATAGCCTACCTAAATCTCTTTGAGGGAAGACACAGAGAGTTGAATGAATGACTGGCCATTGATTTTTGCAGTCCTCAACTGTACCACATGTCAGGGTCCTTTGACCTCTAGTTGGAAGAGTTTTCAAACTTCTGACACAGACACCCTAAGGGAAAGGGAACAATTTCAAAGGTAAAGTCAAAGACACAGTGATACTGATATATCACTGACAATCTCTCAGGCATTCTTTGTACCTCAGACCCTGGGCAGCTGGGCAGCATGGCCTGGCATGTAAGACATATCCATTCTGCCCCTACATAAAACATTTCCAACCTACTCCAAGGAATTCCCACAGCCATCAACAGCAAGGAATATTTCAACCACAACCTAGACTGTTCAGATACAAAGACCTAGTTGTCTCCTTTCTTCTGCCATTATATAGTTCTTTACATGTAGAACTCTCATTCATCAAGGCTAATTTGAAACATCAGTAACAATTTCCTATTGCTTCCTGTATTTATATGTTAGCGTCAGGTTGCTCCAGTATGACAAAGAAGTTGAAATACCTTTCAAGGTTACTTGCTGTCTTTCCAACTCCACACTTAAGTGGCCTGCTGATTTTGCTTTGCTAACACTATGATATTGAGGCATTCTGGTTATTAAATTGAGGTAATTAAGGCAGCTAGACTTTGTCTTAGATTTTAAATAATAATAATATGGCACTTCATATTTACATCTAACTTTTCAAACTGTCTTCAAATACCTACTGTCTTACATGATTCCCTAAATAACATAGGCCAATTGAGAAAAAGCTATTATTCTCATCTGATAGATTGTAAGCAGGCATTAAAAGAGATTCAGTGACCTACTTCCTAAGTCAAGACTCTTCCAAAGTCTTCCAAATGAGTATGTACACTAATCAGGTACACTGATACTTCTCCACAAGTCATTGAAATGTATTAGTGTACTTGAGAATCCTTGGGGGATCTATGTTCAAACTGATAGAATCCTGTTGGGCAGACAGTGTTTTCCCCTTATTTTCCTTTGGCATTGACATCTGACAGTATGAACCACATGAATCTAAGACTGAAATCCAGTCATTGCTGCCTAACAAACAATTCTGGGCATCTTGTACTCAGGACCTGGTATATCAGCCCATTTTCGTGCTCTTGTTCCAAGTTCAGAAGTGTACATACATTTGGATCTTCCCAATAACTTTCTGTTCCACCACTATGAGCACTACATACAGATTACAAAATTACATGATAAGGATATTGACTAACAGTTCCTTCAAAAGGTCTCTTTCATCTCTTATAGGACAATATCCTTAGAACACAGGTCTCCTCACTTATAATTCTATGAATTTTTTTTCCTGTAAGTTTCATCAGAGTAGACACACATTGCAAATTTGGAGCTAAAAAAGTTTACTGAGCTTACTGTAAACAAATTAAGCAATTTACCCAGGGGCATACAACTAGTAATATTCTGAATGAGTTCAAGCCCAGGTGCTTTTAACTCCAAATTCAGTGCTCTACTCACTGTAGCATGCTATCTCTCTGGACATGACTATACTCCAAGGATAGAAAGATATACAAATTGATATTTTATAGTTTTCCAAAACATTTAAGTGATGAGGCAATAAAAAATTGGAATCAGTGAATTTTCCTTTTAAAATATATCCGAAAACAAAATTAAAAATAAACACTACTCCCCTTCTAAAATGTAGCCTGTACTAAATTGTCCATCAATTCTTCCCCTGTGAATTGTCGAAAGAATATCATAAAGTTCCCAGTGGTAGGAGTCTGTCTTTTCTTCTAAAGTCTTGGTGTCTTGATTGAACCACCAGATTATTTTCCAAAGCCTTATTTTGCAGCACAAATTTCATGAGTCATTTTCATCAGTTTGACCCATCTAATTGCCTGGAATATTGCTCCATAAAGCTGCGTGGTGCATTCAGACTCTCGTTACATTTTATTGCTCACCTCCTGGCCCCCTCAGCAAACATCCAGTTCCCTGGAAATGCTGTCATCCCTTACATCCTGATTCAGACACTTTTATTCTTATTAGTATAATCATGGCGGGAGGGCAATTGAGCTATGGGAGCAACAGCTTCCCCTATCCCTCACAAGAGCACCTATTTCTCTCCTGCTTTAAGGCATAGATAAAAGCAATTAGCACAGGGAGCTTCTGAATCTTCGGACTATAACTCGTAATCTGTGCCTTATACTTTCTCCTGCCTGTTCAGTTGATTGTTTTTGACAAGAGGGAGCACAAGGTAGCCAAGTGACAGCTCTTATAGGGAAGCAGTGCACCTCCAGAGTCATCTAGTACTTCCCAGTACTGCTGCACTTCTCAATGTCATATATTTTGGTAGAGAAGCTGTGAGTTGAGCTGTACTGCAGGATGCTGGGGGTTATAGGCACAAAGAACACCAAAGGGCTGAGCTGCAATGACCCTTTGTCACTGCAATGTGGACACTGCCTGCTGGACAGCACCTTCAGAGCCTTCTTCTGTTCTCTTGAGGGTGTATTAGCAGTTTCAGAACCCTGGAATTCAGAAGTCCAGAGACCCTTTCAATTTCATTCCCTCTCTCCCCATTGAAGTTTGCCCTGCATCTGCAAAGAATGACAGAGTCAGACCATCCTAGGGCAGTCTGACTGAGCATGTTCTTAGGCAGGTTCTAGAGAGCCACCTGCTGCTCAGCGTGGAGTCTGGAATCCAACAAAGGACTTGCTTCATAACCTCCTCCATCCCCCTCCCCATACCCACTTTCCAATGACTTATGAAACACAGTTACAAAAACACTTGGTTTATGTACACGACAGCTGCCAAGGATAGGAGAAAATGGAGAAAAGGTAAGTTTACTCTGCACGGAAGCATCTGCACCAGTATGTTTTTTTCAAATTTAAATATAGGAGCCACTTGGCTTGATGTCCCTTTATGAGTTATACAAACAGGCCTTATCAGATCTCATTTTGATATAACAGAGATTAAAAACCCCTGGTAGGTGCCTTGGAAGGCTTAGTTTGCCTTGAATCACTCTAATGTGTTTTGCTGCCATTTTCTCATCCTAGGCAGTCAAATGTAGCACTCCCACCAATCAGCACACCTGCTGTCCTGACCAATTACTACTTTGGATAGGCAGGCCCAATTCTCAGTTGCTCAGGAGGTGGTTACCCAATAGGTGGATTATCCCAGCCTTTTGTTTCTCTCCCTTTTCCCTCTGCTGGCCAACTTCTGCCCACATTATTGCTTAACAGCACCGTGCTGGGGAAAGAAGGAAAGCTTTGTGCATCAATGTTGTGTCTCCCATTAGAGAATTTTGTGGATTCAAGTCATGTGTACACACTGTCTTAGGGTCTCTGCCAAGACTATACTTTAAAATTTCATGCTATTAGGGCTTTGTTATGGGGCAAATAAAAAATATCCATGAGTAGATTATGTGTGCTAATCTATAGGGGAAGGAGACTATTCCCTCTACAGCTCTCTGCCAATTTATTACTGGCAGAGCCTGGGGTGCAATTTTAAGTCTCTGCTCCCCCACCTTTTTATTTATGAGTTGGTGAGGGAAACACTGAGTAGCACTCTGAGGATTCAACAGTCTGTTATTGCTCTAGATCTTAGGAACCAGCAGTAGATACTTTGCATCCTTAGAATCCTGTCTGAGACCTTCTTCTTGTATTAAATTAGTGGGTAATAGCCTAGTCTGCTGCCGATTGATAACTTAGTCAAGGACAGAAGATAGGATCTACTCTCCCATTTCCCTTATTCCTATCCTGATTCCCTCCTACCTTGTTGACTCTGCACCATTGCTAATAATGTTCTCAATGCCTGGAATTCACTCCCTCTACCTCTAATGAAATTCTACCTTCTTCTTAGATCCTTCTCCATGACACCTTCCTTGATCCCCTCTGTCAGAACAGATCTACAGGTACGCCAGCCTCTGAGCTATTACAAGGGTGAGGTGAAGTAACAAGGTCTCTGTTCTGAGGGCACTGATAGAATTGGCAGTCCTATAAAATAGAACAAAAGAGCTTTGCATTGAGTTAGGAAGAACAATTAATTCAAAGTTAAACTAGGAAATTACTAGATGGTCAGCAGAGATGGGCCTCCTCCCCCTTATGTCTTTCTCTCCTATGTCCATTTTAGCAACCTTTTCTGATTTCCTGGAAGAGTCTTGTTCATCCTTCGCTCTTGAAGAGGACGACTGACATCCAAGAGTGATGCCTTAACTTGTGAATATATTGTGCAGAGCTAGACAAAATCATCAGCCTCCCTCTCTCCTCCAGTCATCTATGTCTAGTGGCAAGACAAAAGTCAAGATGAGTGGCGATGGCGCCCATGCAAGAGCCTCAGGTTGCTTTCTTAGGCTTTCTGTCTTCCCACTCTTAACGAACACCCTCAGAATGCTTTGTAGTACTTACTCTGTAATCAAAAATTCCCAGCTCCTAGTTGTGGCTCTGTCTAACCACATTGTAGGCTCTTTGAGGAGAGGGATTGTCTCAACTCTTTTTGTATCTCTAACACTTAGTATAGTGTTGGCACATAGTAGGTGCTTAATAAATGTTTATTGATTGATTGACTTTTTATCTTATTTATTGTGTTCTATATACAGTGATTTATGAACATAATATATTATTCCCCTCCAAAATGACAAATTCTATGCAGTTACATTGAAAAATCATGTCTCATTTTCCTTTACTTCTTCCAGCGCCCAACATAACAGTTTGTATGTAGTAGATGTTCAGTAGATAGATAGAAAGAGCACTGGATTTGAGTCAGAACAATTGGCTTTTCTACTTTGCATGTGATCTTAGAAAAGTCCCTTCTCTCTCTGGAACTTAGTTTCTTCATCTGGAAAATGAGAGGATTGGGGTAGATTACTTCCAAGATCCCTTCAGCTCTAAATCTATAACTATCAGGGTTTCTTCCTTGAGACGTAACCTGGCCCAGTGAATTGAATGAAGGATTTGGAGTTTGGAAGCCCCATGGTCACATCCTTCTACTGACACCAACTACCAGGCCAGCAGCAAGTCACATAAATTCTCTGAGTCCAAGTCTTATCATAGATAAAATGGGAATAATGCCAGTAGTTATACCTCACAAAATTATCAAGCGATAGGTAGTTATTTAGCCCTCCCTATGTTCCAAGCACTGTGATAAGTGCTCAGGATTTGAAAAGAGGCAAAAGATGTTCCCTGCCTCAAGGTGCCTGCAATCTAGTGGGGGAGACAACGAAAACAAATATATAGAAAGCAAGCTATATACAGGTGGTTGTCCTTCATCTTCGAAGAGTACCAAAATGACATCACTAGGATAAAGTGAAATTTCAGTGTGTCCCACTGTGGCTGATTGGACCAATAGGAGCTCAGAAGGCTCTACCACAGTTTGGGCAAAGATAGTCCAGGTGAATATTTAGGGTAGATATCCCAAATTTGTGCATCCTATGTTTCCTTTGTGTTGTCTCAATTCTGCTTCGCTCAAACAGCACAGCACCCTTTCTGATGTGGGCACGCCATGCTGAACGGTCCTGGGCCAGTGTCTCGCATGTTGCACAATCAAATCCAAAGTTCTTGAGAGAGACCTTCAGAGTGTCCTTGTATCATTTCTTCTGGCCACCAAGTAATTGCCTGCCCCATGCAAGTTCTCCATAAAATAGTCTTTTTGACATCTTGTTTGTGGAACAGCCAGGAGGCTAGTATCACTGAACAGAATAATATGTGTAGGGGAGTTAGGAGTAAGAAGTCTGGAAAAGTAAGAGGGGGCTAGGTTATGAAGGGCTTTGAATGCCAAACAGAGAATTTTGTATTTTCCTCTGGAAACAATAAAGAGACACTAGAGTTTATTGGGGCATTGAGGGGGTTTACGTGATCAGATTTATGTTTTAGGACAGTCACTTTAGGGGCTGAGTGGAAGATGGCAGGAGAAAGATAAGGTAGGCAGACCCACCAGCAAGCTATTGATTTTTCCCCATCTTGTAATTGAGGTGAGAGGAATTTTCATCTGGGGACCCATCATATTCAACTGTCCCCATAGAGAAGTGGATCTAACCTTTCCTTGGGCCTTCCGTGGTTCTTTATACAATAAGAGTTGCCAATACCTGGCTTATAGAAATTTACTATAAATAAATACATATGGATCTTTTGGTTTAATTTTTTAAAATGATAATAACAGCAAGCATTTATAGAGAACTTTATTTATATTTTCACATTTCATCTTTACAACAACACTGGGAGATAGGTGTTATCATTCCCATTTTGCAGATAAGGAAACTGAGGTAGAGACACATTAAGTGACTCCAAGTTCAGGGCTCTCTATTCACTGAGCCACCCGGCTGCATAAATGTTTTGTTGGCAGCAAAATGGACAAAGTCCCTGTAAGTCAAGAAGACCTGAGTTTAAATCCTGCCTCTGACACTTCATAACTGTGTGAATGTGAACAAGTCACTTATCCTCTTAGCCTCAGTTTCCTCAACCTGTAAAATAAAGAAATCAGATGGTTGTGAAGCTCAAGTGACACACAACTTTTACACAAGCCTATGTAAAAGGCTTCCTCAGTGGTAAAGTGCCATGTTAATGCTAGCTGTTATTGTAGATGATTTAAGCAGAAACCTCTTTCTTCTTATCACCACCATTCAAAGCCCAGAACTCCCTGGCAGTGACCCACTTCAGTTAGTTCAGTTGGGTCCCCCAAGTTGCCATGAAAACAATCCAGATGTTTCACTAGTATCTCAGATGCAACATGTCCAAAATAGAAATCATCATCTTCCTTCATTCTAGCATCTCTATTTTTGTTTGTTACTATCATCCTTCCAGTTACCCTCTCTAACAATAACCAACCAGTGCCAAGTCTTATCAGTTATTTCTTTACAATATCTCTTATACATGTCCCCAAATTTCCATTCCCGTGGCAACCAACCTAATTCTACTCCTTCTTGTATCTTACCATTCTATAATAGTAGCCTCTTAATTGGCTTTTTTTCTCCCATCTCCAATAATCCCTCATATAGCTGCCCAAAATTTTCTCAGTGTACAAATCTGGCTTCATCATTCCTCTATTTAAAGACATTCCCTGGTTCCCCATTGCCCATTGGGTAAGACACAAACTCTTATCCTCCAATTTTAAAATATGCATAACCCTGGGAGTTGTGTTAAGTCACAAACTGTAGAGAAAGAGAACTGAGTTTTGGAGCAGCAGGTGGGAGCACTGAAACCTTTACCATCATATTAAATTTGTAGCAATAAATTTGTAACAACAAAACCCATTTGGCTCTGGTTCTAAAATAGTCACCTGGAAAAAATCTTTCCTGATTCCAATAGATACTAGAGCCAAAGTTACCTTATACTCATTGTGTATATATTACACACACACACACACACACACACACACACACACCTACGTATATGTATATATACATGTATATTTATGTACATATAGACACATAGACAAGATGTCCCAAAAGTCTTAGTGCAGCCTAAAGCTTTAAGAGTGTAGTATATGTACATGTGGCAGCTAGATGGTGCAGTGAATAGACTACCAGTCCTAGTGTCAGGAAGACTCATTTTCCTGCGTTCAAATCTGGCCTCAGACACTTACTGCTGTAAGTGGGCAAGTCATTTAACCTTGTTTGCCTCAGTTTCCTCATCTGTAAAGTGATCTGGAAAAGGAAATGGCAAATCATTCCAATATGTTTGCCAAGAAAAACCTAAATGGGGTCACAAAGAGTTGGCTATGACTGGATGATATGTATAGGCATGTGCACATGCATTGTGTATTTATGTAATTAAATTTATTTATGTACATACGTCATACATATATATAGAGAGAATATCTCAAAAGTCTTAGTGAAATTTTAAACTATTAAACTTTTTGGGAAACCTTGTATATATACATATGTATGTGTATATATGTGCTCATACGTGTACACATATACACACGTGTGTAGAGACAGAAGTACAAGGTAGTTTTAGAGGAAAAAACACTAAAATATGGGAGGATCAGAAAAAAATTTTTTAGTTGACAATTTTTTTGGCACTAGGCCCTACTAGATCTTATTGTCTCACTTAATTGAATATAAGCTCTTTGAGGGTAGTGACTGCTTCATTTACTCTATACCTAGTACAGGGCTTTATAATCAGCAGGCATTTCATAAATGCCTATTGATTGGTTGATTGAGGATAAGACAAAGATCAGGAAATAAGCCATGAGAAGTGGAGGGAGGTGAATGAGGAGAGGTAGGAAATGGGAAGAGGCTGATGACTTCTAGTCCAGGTTGGGCAATTTAGTTCAATTCAGTAAGGATATTCTAAAATAACATATATTTTAAAGAGAACTGTATTACTAACATCCAAATATTTCCTGTACATCCTGTTTCCACAGACTAATTTGGAAATACTGAGGTAGAAGAGCTGTAAAGTTCATTTCAATTCTAAAGGGCTATAAATCTGGGTTTGATTGGATTCATCCCAACCCAAACTCATTCAGGTTAGTTGGAAGGAGACCAGTCGGATTTGGTTTCTCTTCTTTCAAAAAACATACAGCAGAATCAACAACTTCCCATATTCCAGACCTTAGACTTGAAAGAACATCAGTTCTTGCTGGGAACATTTCTGAAGCTGACCAAGTCTTACGTACTCAAAATGCATGAACTGATCCAGGTAAACCTCTTTATTGCTGGGATCTGAGTGAACAACTTGATCTTGGGGGGTCAACCACATTTAATTGTAGTTTCCACTATTATTTATTGCATCATTTATTTATTGTTCTTCATTTATGAGCCTCAGTTGTTCTCTCTGATTCAGCTGCTTTTCACATTAAATTAGGATATGAGTTCAAAATGTTTCCCAAGATGGTCTCTTGACCATAAAACTAATGATAAGGGTAAGACCAAAATAAAAGAAATCAAAAATAACCATCTTTCTATTTTAAACCCACAAAACCTTTGGATGCTCCCTCTCCCAATCCAAAGCACTTTATACAGCTTTTAATGACAAAGACAAACAAAAGTGGCCTGCTTTCATCAGTTATTTTCACTTCAGGCCTTATAAAAGTCTGTTGTATAGAATTATGGAAAGAGTGTTGGATTGTAGACTCAGAGGCTCTCTCTGCTATAGAGGTCACTAATTTTGTGACCTTGGGAAAGTTCTCTGGCCTCAGTTTTTTTCCCTGTAAAATGAGAGGATTAGAGAGGTGAACTTCAAGATCCTTTCCAGCTCTAAATCTATGATCCTATAATCTGGAATTTCTATTTTTCATCCTTTCTAATGTATTACTTCTATTCATTCTCTCCCCATCTCAGAGATCAAAGCTACGGAGAGCAGAGAGCTGCTATAACTCACTCCTCTAACCTATTCAACCTCTTCTAACATGATGGACAGAAGGGAAGGTGAGGAAAGAGGAGAGGAGGGGAGGGGAGGGGAGGGGAGAGGAGAGGATTATTCATTAAATTCCCACTTCGTTATTCTTGTTCAGTCATACCCACTTCCTCATGACCCCATCTGGGGTTTTCTTGGCAAAGATACTGGAGTGGTTTTACCATTTCCTTCTCCAGCTCATTTACAGATGAGAAAACTGAGGCTAACAAGAGTTAAGTGACTTGCCCAGCAAGTAAGTATCTGAGGCCAGATTTGAACTCAGGAAGACTTCCAGGCCCAGTACACTATTCACTGTGCTGTTTGCACAGTGATTATTTCAAAAGGGAAATATGGAAAGAATCATAGTAAATGCATGCCTCTCCCACACAGACTCAACCGAAAGAATGGATCTCAGAAAAGGGGGCAACAATGAGTCATGAGAATGGACTCTTATCAGCTTTGGGCTTGTGATTCTAAATTGGCCTATTCACTTGGACCCCAGAAGCATCCTCTGTGGTCCTCATCTTACACCAAGAATTTCAAAGTTTTAATTGAAGCTCTAATTATGCCCTTATCTCTCTGGGGATGAGGAGGAGAGAACGATGAATGCTCTCCAAAAAAGACAGGTAATTACTTGTGGTCTAAGAAAACAAAGAGATGCCTAGCATCTCCACTCTTCCTTGTAGCTCTTGGCTCTCTTCTCTGGAAAATGGATGAGGAATTAGTAACTTGTTTCTACTTGTTTTCTTATTTCTTTTGGCAAGCAAAGGATCAGCAAGAGTTGATGCAGCAGCACTCTTCTCCTCCATTCAGCCTTTCTCAAAAAATGAATGAATGAAAAAAAAAATGCAAGTGCTTGCTATTTGCTAAATCCTTTGTTGGATGCTGGGGATACAAATGGAAAAGTCAGACAGTCTTGGCTCTCAAGGCACTCACATCCTAATTGGAAGAGGCAAAATGTGTAAGAAAATTTATCCTGGATGGATTGACTTTATCCTACCAAACTTTATTTAAACTGGCTTTATCCTATGTTGCTTCTCCCTGTATTATGAAGTGATTCTGAATATCATCTTCCTGTTGTCCTTCTCCTGAAGCTATTGCAAGCAAGTTTCTTTCTAAATTCATGCTGCCCTTGGATATTATATCCTTCTGCTAAGGAAGTGAGTCATGTTTGCTGATGAAGGCACATTTTAGGCTCTTTTCATAATGATTTATATCAGTTAAATTTAAATTCGTCAATCTAGGATTGTATTCATTGTCTCTTTTTTTTTAAGTCATATCCAATTTTTTGTCATTACTTGTTTAAAAATAGCACGGAATTATAATAATTCCAAGCTATATTTTCTCTTTTTTATTCTAACTACTAACAATTTTGATTTTTGCTCTCTTTAGCTAGTGAGTAATGTATACAGGGAGCTGATTAAGCTGATTAAGAACTTCATTTCAGTAATGTCATTTCTTGTCATTTAAAATATAATTAATTTCTTTTGTGTGATAATGATGAAGATGATGATGATGATGTAGGACTGGCCTAATACTAGCATCCTGCTAGTTCACTTGAAAGTCATCAATAGTTAATAAAAGGGAGATTATTCTTTCTTAACACATCAAAGATATGTTAAAGATAGAGTGTACTTAGGTTGTCTTTATGGGCCCTCCCTTTCTCCATGTTGAAACGCCTAAGGTGAGCACAGCAATGTATGATTCAACATGGTCTTCAGAAATCCAGCAAATCACAGGGCCCCTATTTCATGTGAATGGGGCTTTTTATGCCCTCAACTGGTAGAAAGCTGCTCAAGGGAGGCAGGGACCAATCAAATCCCAGAGATAGTTTCGTTGCCTCTTAGAGAAAACTAATATTTATTGCCAAGACAATCCCAGACCTATCACAGTGATATTATCCCATTTTTACCACATTCAACACTTAACAATACTTTCCATGAAACTATTCATGTTTTATAGGTGTGAAGTTTCTGTACACATTATAGCAGTGACATCAAACTCAAATAGAAACAGAAAGTACATAAGGATTCCTATGGGCTGCTATTGACTTAAAAATCCATATACTAACATTTATTATGACCTATTGAATTTTTTTAGTTTTGTAAAATATTTCCCAACTACATTTTAATCTGTCTCAGGCTACCTTGGAAGCACTGCCCCATGCAGGCTTCCAGTGCTTGATACCTCTGTTGTATAGGTCTTCACCCTCTCCTTCCTATTCCTGATCCATATTTTCCAGCATATTAAGGTTATCCTCCATAAGAAACAGCAAACAAAAAACCAAAAAATCAAACCCAGAGTGGTCTAGACCAAAGTGTATGGAGAGAAGTAATGGTATAAGACTGAAAGTGCCTCGGTCAGCAAGCATTTATTAAACATCACCTATGTGCGAGGCAATGTGCTTAGCACTTGGAACGCAAAGAAAGGAGAAAACAAAATCTTTGCCCATGAGGAGCTCATAATCTAATGGGGGAGACAGTAAGTAAATAAGTTAGATGAATGATAAACAGGAAACAATCAATAGGGGGAAGACATTGAAAAAAGCTTCCTGTAAAAAATGGGATTTTAGCTGGGACTTGAGGGAAGCCAGGGAAGCTGGGAGACAGTGATGAGAAAAGAAAACATTCCAACTGTGGAGGACAGCCAGTGAAAACGTCCAAGGTCAAGAGATAGAGTGTCTCGTTTGGGGGATAGTAAGGAGGCTCGTATCACTAGATTGACCTTCATGAAGAGGACCAAAATAGCATCACTATGTTGGAATCAAGGTATAGTATGCTTGGCTATGGCTCATCAGACCAAAACAAGCTCAGAACTCTCTGCCATTAACCCTCTTGAGAGCCACCTCACTTCTGCATGTAGCAATCAGCTTTCGTAATAGGAGTCCATTGAAAACAAATGACTGTTAAGGACATGGCTTTTAATGAAGTTAATGATTTTGATAGTATCTATAAGCACAACATCTGACTCTGGTGATATTTTTTGACTACAAGTGCCTTTTAACGGATCGTGCAGTAAGTAAAAGTGATATGTTCATTGACACTAGCTTTTAACTTTTGCTACAAATCCAACATTCTTGCCCATCATTGCTTCAGCACTGTCTGTACAGACTCCAATGAAATTTTTCCACTGTAAATCTTCATTTATGAAAAATTCATCAACTGTAGAATATATATCTCCACCTCTTGTGTACCCTTACAAAGAACAACAAAACAATAATTCCTCATGTACAGTTCCTTCATAAATATCTTATATAAATTAACATCGGTGCCATGTTAGAAATATCAGTTGGTTTATTTAACTGAATTGATAACTTTGAGCTGCCCTTAAGCTTGGTAATAAGCTTTTGAAATTGGTCATTTCTAATTTCAGAAATTCTTTGGGAAACAGTATCATTTGATAAAAGAATTTTATGAATTTCATCCCCATAAATTTTCCCATGAACTATTTCTGACATTTTAATAGCAATAGGTAATATAAGATCTCCTATTGCACAGGACTTTTTAGTTTTTGCAATTAAATAAGTCTCATTAAGATGTAAGTAAATCCTTTTCATTGACAATGACAAATTTCTCAAAACATTGTTTTTCTTTATTTGAAGATTTTAAAAGTCGTTCAAAATATTCCTTTGATTTACTTCAATACACAGCATGCTTGATACTAAGATGTCATTCTAGTTTGGCTGATTTCATGCTCTCCATAGCCAAAACTTCATTATACATTAAGCAAAGAGGTTTTTCTACAGCACCATCATTATTAGAAGTAAATCCATGTTGCAAAAATAATTCAAAGTATTTTCTTTTTCTTATCAATTTAGGTGCACCACAATCTGGTAGCAAATACTCTGTCACATTGTCATCAGCATTTTTACCTCTTCTATTTAAATTTATCCACTTATTCATAACCAGAAAATATTTTTGTCCTAAAATATAAATATTTCTAAATAATTTCTCAAATAAATTCTGATTTTAGTGTATGAAATTAATTTGTTTGTGCTTAATTTTGTTTAAAAATTGATGTTCCTACTTACACATATAGCAGTGATGACAGAGAAATACTTTTGCTGCAATTAAACACAGGTTTGTGTAAAAGAAGGAAATAACAGCAATTTTAAAAATCAAATATTCTAGCACAATACAATAAAGAATGATAAGAAAATATTTCAAGTCTTTATTTTCTGTAATTAAATTATTATATTCTTGTAACAGCAGAAAAGTTTGCATGTATAGTAAAAACACTGCAATTCATAACATGCAATCATCTCAAATCTGAGCCAAGATGTCTCTCGCAGCATTCATTGGTATCACTTGGCATGGCGGCATGGGTAGTGCAAAGTTCACATGTTGTGTATTCAGAACCAGGGCTGCAGTGAAATTGCATGAGGCAATATGGGCAAGCACTACCAGAAACACCTCAGATTCATTATATGTTTGATTTTGAATTAAGTTTTGGTTGTTGTGCATTCAGAAATCTTTTACTATTGATAAATTTTTCATTATCCCCACATTCAGTTACATGACCCCATATGGAGTCCATCTTGAGATATCTAACTGGTAGGTGAAGGTCAGCAGAGAGGTTAGGATTGGATAAGTAGACTTGAGAATCATCAGCACAGAGATGATAACTGAATCCATGACTACTAATGAGACCATCAAGTGAAACGTATAGAGGGAAAAGAGACTCAGGATAGAGCCCTGTGGAACTCTCACAATTGGTAGCTATTACCTGTATGAAGCTCCAACAAAGATGGCTGAGAAGGAGTAGTCAGATAGGTAGAAGGAGAATTAGGAAAGTAGTTTCATGAAAACCTAGAGAGAAGAGAGTATCAAAGAGGATGGCTGACAGTGTCAAAGGCTGCAGAGAAGTCAAGAAGGATGATGATTGAGAAAAGGCCATTGGTTTTGGCATTTGAGAGACCACTGGTAACTTTGGAAAGAGTGGTTTTGTTAAATAATGAGGTTGGAAGTCAGAATGTAGAGAGTTTAGAGAGAGGAAAGCAAAAGACACCTGTCATGGATGACCTTCTCAAGGAAGATAGAAGAAGAAATGTGTTCCATTCTTCTACTTCAATTATTGCAGAAGTTGTGGACTTCTGGATGGCACCAGTTAATCAGGTTTAAGAGCTGGGTGACACAAGACATATAAATCTCCACTGAATCAATCAGTTGATCAGAGAGATCAAAGTCATTTCACTTATGTGCAACAGGAAACGTATTAGGATTGATGGAGGAGACTTCAGCCATTCCCTATGGGACTTTGTGTAAAATACCAAGCTAGTTCAGAACTCTTGGCATCTGAGTTGGAAGGGACCTGAAACAAACATCCAGTCCACCATTCTGATTTTACAGAAAAAGAAACTGCAACCCGGAAAGGGGATGTGACGTTGAACCAGAATCACACAGGTGCTAAAATTTTAACCTAGGGCCCTGACCCCCAATCTAAGGGATCTTTAAGAAATTTGTCAAGTAATTAGCATATTTTGTTACCTTTGGAGACACAATCATCAATAATGGCATGTTTCATTTTGGTGACATTTCATCTCTCTCGACGACGAGAATGAAAATTTCTTACATATTTAGAAGGAAGACTGGGACTCATAGTTTGTCTGGGTGATCATCCAAACACAGGGATATTTATCTTAACTTTCAAAGCCTCTGTGTTTTATAATTTTTCTTGGATTTGAGAGTAAGTGCAATGAAAACTTTTTATATATGCAGGAAGAAGTGACCTATTTTACACACTAAGGTCACTGGCTTCTAGTGGTAGCTTGAGTGTTTGATTTTTAATCCACTGGTCACCCAAGGCATGACATTGTATTATGAAGCTGGGAAGTAGTGAACTTGGGCCAGAGATGAAGTGCACCCAAAATCAATATCCCTAAGTGAAAGAAAATCTTTTACAGACTCCTGTTCTCATAGATCATGTTTTCCCAATTACTGAGAGAGTGGTTGTGACCTTAAAAATAACTAAAAAACAAGACTGGCTTCTGCCCTAGGGAAAAGGCTAATGTTTCCCAAGAAAAATAGGAGTACTGTCCTTTTCTTACTTCACAGCTGCTCCAGAATTGGAAATTTGCCCACCATCAATTGACAATATAGTTCTCTAATATTGGTCCTCTGATCTGCATCCTTGTCTGTAAGACAGGGAATCCATTTTTGCCGATCTCCAGTACCCCATGGCAATAATAAAAATGATAAGAGTTTTCTATTTTTATATATTACTTTTCACTTATAAAGTGCTTTCTTTGCACTGTATATTGAGAAAAGTTCAAGCTCAACCATACTTGACTCTACAGATTTTCTGATGAAACTGATGTTTCAGTTGCTTTCTTCATCCATCTTGGTATCTCCCTTTTCCTATTGGTGAATTCCTCCCAAAACCTCTATTTTGAGAAAGGGTATAGAAAGTCATCTTTCATTTTCTGGATTTCATCACTATGCTCTACATCAGGAAATGGAAGGTATGGGGGAGGGTAAGTTCTCCATCCACTTCCCAGCTTTTCAGCTTTTTTTTTTTTAATGTATGATCTTCCTCCTATTAGCTATAAGCTCCTTCAGGGAAGGGACTGTTTTTCTCTTTGCTTTTTTCTCCAAAACTTAGCACAGTGCCTGGCACATTGTAAGCACTTAATAAATCCTTTCTGACTTCACATTACTTCATTGCATCCTTTATAACAACAGGCTCTCCCTCCTGTCATGAATTCCAGGGCTGTTTTGACTAACGTACATTTCCTTAGTAGAAACAGTACCTCCCTTCCTTGCCTTTGCCTTTTCCTCACCACATTTGGAGATCATCCCACTGACAAGCTAAGTCTTCTACCCAATTCCCCCAAACCCAGATTTGTAGGCTATTGCACATGTATCCAGTCCTTGAACTTGCTCTTCTAATATTGTCACCCACCCAACCCCATACACAGATACTTTGGTTGCATCCTCAGAGCTTCACTGCTACATTTCCCCTTCAGGATTCTAAAGGTACCTCTGCTTTACAGTAGGATTCTTCTAATGGTCCAAATCTGGAATATTCTCCCTAATATCAATCACCAGTGATTAGTGTCCCAATATCACCAAACCAGTTGTCATCAGTTTTTACAAAGAAATATTTACTGAAAAGATATGGCAAGAACCATTAAAAAATATTTCCCCAACTGAGAAACAATCCTACTTAGTGATCTCATCAGAAGTCATAATTTTGATTATCATCTCTATGTTAATAATTCTTAGATCTACTTGTCTAGCCCTACCCTCTCCTAACATCCAGCCTTCTCAAATTGGGATGTCCCATAAATATCTCAAAGTCAATATGCCAAAAATGGAATTCATTATCTTTCTCCCCAAACCCTCCCCCTTCTAAATTTCCATATTATTTTTGAAAGTATTACTGTCCCTCCAGTTACCCAGGTTCTTCAATCTAGGGGTCATTTTCCCTCTCTCTCTCTCTCTCTCTCTCTTTCTTACTCCTCCCCATACAGTCTGTTGCCAAGTCCTGTTGATTTTGTCTTTGTAACATCCCTTGTATATTTATTCTCTTCTCTGACATCCCACCATCCTTGTGCAGGCACTCATCACTTCATACCTGGACTACTGCAAGAGTCTGTTGCTTGGTCTTCCTGGCTTGTCTCTCCTTATTTCCGTTCATCCTCCATTCAGCTCTCAAATTAATCTTCTTAAAGTGCTGATCTGAACATACATACAAATACACATAAAATTTAATAAACTCCAATGGCTTCCTATCAATTCCAGAATCAGATATAAGGGCATTCAAAACCCTTCAAAACTTCATATTCTCCTACATTTCTAGTCTCCTTACCTTAGTATCCCCACCCAATACTCTGTGAACCATAGGTAAAACTCTGTAGGTGTAGATACAAGGACTTCCTCATTCTTTGATAGGATTCATGCAGAGTATCTACCCTAGGAAGTGTGTGTGTGTCTGTATATGTATGTGCATATGTATATGTATACATATATGTGTGGTTATGTGTGTATATGTACACACATAGCTTTCCCATAGGAACACAATAGATGTGCCACATCAGTCAAACTCTTATTTCTCACTTTCATAATTATCATTTATTCAATAACTATCCTATTCTTTCAAAAATAGAGAGAAAATTAGGTGGTATAGTGGAAAGAGGGTTATATTTAGAGTGAGAAAACATAGGTGCATATCTCAGCTTTGTCACTTCTGTCTCTGTTACCATCAGCTAATCACATCATCTCTGTAGACTTTATTTTCCTTATCTGTAAAATGAAGTTGGATGATACGACCTTTGAGGTTCCTTCCAAACCATAAGGTTCCCTCATCTCTGAATCTATGACTCCATGGAAAACAAAACTGTACCCCAAACACCGACAGATCTTCTTGCTATTTCCTCCTTTATAACATCATGACCAGTGGTCAGAAAAAAAAAATGCTGACTCTTTATAGAAACAAGAAACAAGCACTGAGAGTGAATTTTTCTCTTATATCCTATCCCATCCTCACTTTCCCTGGGGACCTTAAGGACAATGTGATCATTACTTATGTGGGATAGAAGGACAATAGTGTAGAATGAATTAGGGCAAGGATTCCCATGTAATGGTTCACAAATTCTTGGGGGTTCATAATTATAGTCCAAGGGATTTATGCTAAAAATTCTTTAATCACATCTTCAGCAATAAATAATTGCCCAATTATCTAACAAATATATTTTTTTCTGTGACAAAAAGCAGGTGCAACTTTGAAGTATCATAACTTTGTTTCTGCAGTGAATCTAAACTGTCTTGATCATGCACATCACCATTTTAGCCTTCATGTAGTGATTATATCAAACTCTGACCACTTCTGGCTAAATGCAATGTATTCTTGCAGTTTCTCAAGCTGTTATCAAATTATTTCCAAACCACCACACAAGTTCAACATTTGAGCACAAATCAGTTCCCAATGAATGAGAGGATGCATGAATAAATCTTCATTTGTTCACTGCACCAGAAAAGTTCCCTCCTTCCACTCTGTTACCCTGTAATTGAACCTTGCCAGCTTTGTAATCATATGACTAGATGTTATGAAAACTTGTGTTCTTGTAGAATAAATATCAGACTCTGAAAACCATAATCATTAGGCATGTGCATTAGAAGATATTGAAACATCTTGGACCATCACAAATGTTATACAGAAACAGGCCTTTTATTGCCTTTCATTCAGTATTAAGGCTGGTTTCTAACTTAAATTTATCTGCTACGTATGTTACTATTCTTGTACATAGTAGATTTTCAAATAAACTGGTTGACAATACCAGGCAGTCATTCAGTAGAGTTTCTGTGAAAGTATAGCTGGTGTGACAGTGGTAGAAGAAAGTCATGTCTGAAAGGATTCTTTCCTGACAAAAATTAGTTTATATCAGATCATTGTATAAAATGAAGCAATATGTACAATTGAACTTTTAGAACAGTTACCAGATGATTTGGTGGCCCATCACTGGGCCTAGAGTCAAGAAGACTTACTCTCAACTCTGAGCAAATCCCTTAATTTCTGTCTGGCTCAATTTCCTCACCTATAAAGCATCTACCTCCTAAGTTTGTTGTGTCAAATGAGATTATATTTGAAAAGCAATTTGCATGATGCATAGCACAGAGAAAGCATTTAATAAATGATTCTTTCCTTCCTTATTTTTTATTACAGAGCATATCATTAGCCACTAGAAAGGTAAATATTTCATATGATAATCATCTCTTCATTTTCAACAGTTAGGTGTCTAAAAAATTAGGTGGAGATAGTTTTCCATTTTTTAGCAAGGGAGCTTCTAAAATTATCCTATCACTTTTTGTTACACATATGAGGAAACATTTTTATTTTTTCTCATTTCAAATGAAAATACAGGGATGAACTCAATGTGGAACCACATTTAAGATTCTGTTTACCTGTTATTGAGCCAAACTTTTTTTTAAAAAAGCCTAACATTGAAATTAACTTTATATGTGATTATATAATAATATCAAATATCTTCCAAGTTGTAACTAATTTCACTAAAATATTATCTATGTTCAATAAAATAAAGAAATTTTTTATGAAGTCTTTCAAATAATAGTAAACATATGAAGTCTTACTGGATTACTTTTAATTCTTATAGAAGGTTCTACCCAAAATTATTTTATAATTAAATTTATAACTTTATACTCAAAGTTTTCATAATTATAGGTAGAATAAAATTTTGTATTTTATAATTATAACCCTACAGTAGAAATTTTGCTTTGGAATTTTGGGGGACAAAAGTTATCATTGTAGCTATTGTATGCACATAATGAGTAAATCTAAAAGAATATTATGAGTAGCATATTAAATTACCTTGGGGATTCAAAACACATTTTTTTTTTTGGTTGAAAGGTGTTTGCAGAACAAAAAACATTGGGAACCACTGAAATAGAGATTTGGATCCAAGCTCCAGGTTCATATTCACCACAGTCAAGCTTATATGCACCATTTACAACTCTGCTGGGGACTGAGCCATCTGTAGAGTTCATTTCATTGTTGCACACATCACTGAATGTTTTTTCTTTCTCTTTTTAAAATGGCAATTGGAACTCTAGCACCAATTATCCATTGCTTTCCCCTTTCCTTTCCTCATCTCCATCTGGCAAACCTTGCAAGGTAAGTACTATCTTTAGAATTAAAAAAAAAAAACTTCTTAGCTGAATAAAGTCAAGTGGTTGAGTATATACCTTCCAATTTCAATGCTTCAGGAGAAAGTGTTAATTCTGGAGATTCTAGTGAGCCACAACAAATCTCATAAAACCAGAGTATTTCAGAGTCAGAACGAATTTTAGAAATTATTTAGTCCAAACCTCTCATTTTTACCCAAGGAAGCTGAAGACCACTCAGCTGAAATGACTTTTTGAGGGTCATACATCAGTCCAGTAGAAGAGCCCAGGTCTCTTGCCTCCCAGGTTAGTGATCATTGCATCGCATTTCATACTATTACCTTATTAATAGTTTATATGGAAGATTTACAACATCCTTTATGTGCATTATCTCATTTTATTCCTCTAAGTAAGGTGTTATTGACCTTTATTTTGATTACGAAAAACTTTGTCTAACAGGGTCAAGTGACTTGCCCAGGTTCCCACAGCTAGGAAATACCTAAGACAGTATTTGAACCCAAGCCTCACTGACAACAAACCCAACATTGTATTGTTGATGCCAAGCTGAAGTTACATATCCACCATGCTTTCCATGCAGCTGTACACTCCTACAAACTGTAGCTTAGTTATTTTTCCTGGTGAAATTCATCAAAGCTTCTTCAAGTCAGGACAAGGAGCCCTCAATGGTGTATCACCATCTGTATCGCTTCCAGGCAGAGTAGGATGTTCTTTGCAATACCATTGATAAAAGTGGTTACGTTTTATTCAGACTCAAGTCCGTCCAGAGTTCTCAGGTAGCATGTGAAGGAGGAAAACAGGCTGACAATTAGCAGAACCTGTAACAAAGGGACTGGTTTGTGTTCACTGATGGAAGTCATACCTCCCTCAATTCATTTTCTTTCTTTTTTAAAAAAATAAAGAGAGAAAATTATGCTTCAATTTTCACTCAGAGTTCATGAGTGCTCTCTCTGTAGGGTTTTTTCATCATGAGTCCTTCTGAATTGTCTTGGATCATTGCATTGGTCATAGTACCCAAGTTTTTCCTAGTTGATCATCATGTCAATACTGTTTCTGCGCATAATGATCTTCTGGTTCTGTCACTTCACTTTGCATCAGTTCATTAAGATCTTGACATGTTTTTTTCTGAAACCATCCTCCTCATCATTTCTCACACCTTCAATCCATTTTCATAGAACAACATAGTTCTATATGTGATCTGTGGGTTCCCAACACCAGATCCCCTAGAGAATTAAAGTCTTTGCATCTGCCAATGATCTTTGCTATTTGAAGATAATACTAATATAAAGACTTATATTGAAGTCCAAGTTACTGGGACTTCCTCTGTTTTGAGGAAGCAGAAATCCTCCTGTCTGTGTTTTCCCTAAGACCCAGGGTAGCATACATCGGTTAATGGCAAAGTTAGAAAAAAATTAATATGGGAAAAAGAAAAAGAGCAAATGAACCATATAGTGAGTCAGATGGCCTTATGAATCCTGAGAATTAACTGATTTTGACTCATCTTCCTTTTTTCCCTGCCCTTTCTCTCCTACCAGATATATTCTAGTCCCACTCCCTTACCTCACCCCCTCCTCCACACTATTTAATGTTCACATATACCCCCTTTCACTTCATATGATCAAATTTCCAGTGGCAGAGGTAGAGAGGAGTAGGAAAGAAGACCTGGGTTCAAATGCTATCTCTGACATTTGATGTACGACCTTGGACAAAATATTTATCCTCTAGAAGTCTCCTTTTCTTTATCTATAAAATGAGGGGTTTGGATTGCAGGGGTGGGTAACCAGCTGCCTCAAGGCCACATGTGACCTCTAGGTCCCCAAGAAATTCACAGCACAAATTCCCTAAGAGGAAGTTTGGATTCAGCCAAAGGGCCACACTTGAGGACCACATGTGGCCTCCAGGCCACGGTTTCCCCACCCCTGGTTGGGTGATCCACTAAGGTCTCTTTTAGCTCTACATCTATGATTCTTAGATTGAAAACTGGACAGCTTTTCCACTAAGGTCTCTTTTAGCTCTACGTCTATGATCCTTAGATGAAAAACTGGACAGCTTTTCTTTTGTCCACACTAGACACCTCTAGCTTGTTTCCTTTTACTCAAGTACAAATGTTCTAGTATTAAAAATCCCTCGAGCTATACTTCTCAGTAGAAAGATAGAGACTATAGATGTGAAATGTGGCATACAACATTTTTGTATTCTCAGTTGAAATGCTTTACTGTTGCAAGGAAGCCTTTAGTGCCAGGGTGGTAAGGGAGCAAGGGAATGGAGCAAATATTCATTAATCTCCTAATGTGCCTGGCACTGTGCTAAGAGCTTTATAAACATTATCTCATTTGAGAAAAAGAAACAATTGTGAGATGTTTCCAAATGGTAACAATAAAAACTTTAAGAAATCACTCCTTTCATCCGCCATCTTCCCTAAAACACTCTTCCCATGTCTAAAAGTTCCTTTTTGGATCTCCATCAGGACTCATATCACATTTTTAATGTGTATTCATGTTTATGGGTTTTAAACTCAGGTCATGCAATTTGGAATCAAAAAATTCTGGAACCAGACAGAATGTGTCTGAAAAGAACATCTCAAATAGCCACTTCATTTACACATGAGGAAACTGAGATCCGAGAGAAATTAAGTGACTTTCCCAAGATCAACCCAGGTAATAAATAGTAAAATTGGGATCATAAATTTGCCATCATCCAGGAAGAGTTCTGGGAAGATGATAGTACAGACAGACATCCAGATGTCAAAATGCTTATGTCCAAGATGTGAGAAATCAAATGGTGAACCTGTTTGCAAATTCAAGACAGAATCCCAGTTAGACATTTGCCTCATGCATAATGCCTACTTAACTGACTAAATGCTATGATAGTGTTGTGTTTCCAGATATGATAACCTCATATATGTATCCATCTCAGTGGCATCAGTCTTAGAAAAGAAATTCCTAGCTGTATGGTATAGTGCTGGACTTGGAGGACAGAGGCCTCTGTTGGAATATGCTTCAGGTACTTGCATGTTGTGTTAACTGGTCTGAGTCTGTTTTCTCATCTGAAAAATGGGCATCACAGAATTTGCATACAGGTGTTATGAGGATCAAATGAATATATAAAGGATGTAAATGCTGACTGTTATTATCATTGCTTTGGGTAGTGCCTAGCCCTCTGAACAAGTGGTTTATGATGGTAAAAATAATCAGGATAATGACTATCTAGCTTCTGGGGAATCAATCACTATGTATGTGCACACAACACTATTTTTTACTGTGCTCTTCAAAGGACGAAGAGAAAATATATTTTCAGAATAAAATGTCTTGGATTCAGACTGGTTGAAAGCTATTCCTGAAAAACTGAAAAGAATGGTATGATATTTACACATTTCCCTGGGTCAGTGGAAGTTAGGCATGATATTCCCCTAGGGATGCAGAGGGCAGTGTATAAACAAGCTACGGCTCTCTGTTCTTGAATTGCCAATTATCCTAACTGAGGAATTCCAAGAAAAACATTTGCATTTTTCCTTCCCCACCAAAAAAAAAGTAGGAAAGGAGGTTTTCAAAAACTTCTACTTATATAGAAAAATTCTTCATAGAATCCCTTCTAAAGACACTACTAGTTGGACTGAAAATAGCCCAGAAAATTTGATGATGCCACTTTGGATTAAAATGGTGCCTTTACTGAGCATTCTAAATGTTCTTTCAGAGCTACACTTAGGGAGGGGAAGCTGTGGCAAGGGACAAGCTTCCTGGGGGACTGGAATGGCTAGCATCCTTTCTGGTATCAGAATGTGATTTTTCCCCCTTAGTTGTCCAAAAAACTATAATCTCTATAGCTTGTGCCTCCAGTCATGTTCATGTGGCAGTTATAAAGGGGAGAATTCTGGAATAAGGTGAGGGATTAGGGGCACTGATGTCAGTGGTGAGGAACGGGGGGCACTTTCTCCAAAGTAACCACCTCTAGGAGACAAGTGGCAGGTGGATAGACAATACCCCTTCTACAGCTGAGTGGCACAGTAGACACTGTGCCTGATTTGGAGTCAGGACAATTTCTCTTCCTGAGTTCAAATCCAACCACAGACACTTATTAGCTGTGTGACCCTGGGGAAGTCACAATTCTGTTTTGCTCAACCACTCCAGAATCTCTGACAAGAAAACCTCAAATGGGTTCAGAAAGAGTTGGACACAACTGAAAACAACTGATCAACAATGAAAATCAAACTTTCAAAATCAAACAATCAACCCTTTCTTCTCAGGTCAAATGAGTGTATCATCCTCCGAGGACTGAATGCCACAGCTCCGTAGACAGCAGCCCTGGAAGAAAAAAGCATTGCTCCTTCTCTTAAGAAATCTGGCTGCAATTGCTCTCATCTCTGATGGTGACTACCTAAGTGCAAATCATTTAATCTCCTTGGGACTCAGTTTCCTCATCTGTAAAATGAGGGTATTGGAAAAGATAGGCTCTGAGATCCCTTTTAACTCCAGAGCTATGATTTTATGATGCTTTAGTAAGACTCAGAGAAGTTGAATAAGTTGCCTTACTTCAGAAGGGTTCAGCCTTCTCTGTTCCTGAAAGATCTGGACCTCTTTTGGGGGAAATCTAGAATATAGAAACATGTTTGCTTCCCTGAAGTAGTCTTTGCCTTGTCCTCAAGATGGTCTAAGACTCTGGATTTCTCTCATTTTATATTTCTGGCCATTCCACCCCCACCCCACTCCTTGCAATATCCAACCCCAAAGTATTCACTCTAGCTTAATACTGAACTGATACTGTTGGAAAATCTCTTCAACTATTTTTGCCCCAAGTGAAAAAAAATTTTAGTTTCACCTTTGGTTTCAAAAATGTAACAGGGGCATTGGCTAATGGGAGTCCCCTCCTTGTGATTACACAGAGTATGCTCCACCTAATGCGGTTCCCCTAAGTGAACTTTGGAGCATGTGCAAGCGTTCTATATGTTTCCTGTCCAATTTACCATGTGGTAGAGAGATCTTTTGTTTAGCTACTGAGCCAAAACTTGAGTGTTCATTCAAAAGCACCCACTTTCCTGCTTGGCTGCATTTGGGCGAGGAACACAAACTCCTATGAAGAAAAATCCAAGTCCACTTTCACAGGCCCATAAGAAAGGCAAGAGTATGTTGTTTTTTCTTTTTTTTGCTGGTGATAGAAAGGAGACATGCTGTAAGCCTGTAGATAGGGAGAAAGACCTTGGAGACTACCTACCTCAGGACTAATCTGTGTTCTTGTGAATGCGTGACAAGTTGCATTCAGAAGTGAATTTGGTGGGATAAATGCTTTGTGGTAACTATTTAAAATTTAACACCCTTGTCCCCAAAGATGAAGGAAGTATGGGTAGAAAATGTCCCCCAATTAGGTAGAAATACTTTGTAATTTCTATATTTGCTATATATTCTCAACAAATATACCTTTGCAAAAGCTAATTGAAATTAGCTGGTTAATCTACTAATTACGGGGCCAATCAATAATATATGGGAGATACTAGTTCTAATTGATGGAATTAGGGAAGAACCTTATTTCCCCTTAGACATACCCCTAGAATCTTGAAGGGGAGATGTAGCTTACTGTATTTTTGGAATTCTGACTATTTTGAGAAATTGGGATGAAGACTGTCAGAGTTTTGTAAAGTCTATATAAAGAACTAACCTTCATTGAATCAGGGGAGCATCTAAAAGCACTCTGAGACTGATGGTAAGGTTAGGGAGGCGTGACAAGAAGAGTTAGGGATGGGAAAGGAGATGGCTTATTTCAGGAAGTTCAGAAGCGCTTCATTATAACACTGTTACTACCAGATTCCATAGCATGAATCCCTGAGGCTTGATAGCATTATTAAGAGCTGCCAAAGTGTCTGTCTCTGTGTTTGATATAGTAGCATAGAATTTTGACCTTTTTAGAGGTCATATAATTCATAAAACCTCAGAAGCCCATTTAGTTTCATCTGCACCATATGACAATTCTCTCGGGTCATTATGCTCATCCACATCTCACAGGACCCTTGGACTCCAGCCCTAGGTCACTCAATACTTACAAGTCAGCTCTTGCTTTAACTGGCTGGAGCCAAGACTCCACACCACTGTCTATTTCCTCACTGTGTCCTGTTGTGGGTCTATCCATGCTCCTCCCTTACCTTCTAACATACTACTATATTTTTTCTTTTTCCATTAGAATATAAGGTCCCTGAGGATAGGGACTGACTTGCTTGTACTTAGACTTAATGCCTAGAAATAGGCACTTTTCTATTGTGCTTGATAAATGCTTTGTCATAAGGTCAAAACAGACAAATGATTAACACATTAAGGGTGACATCATAAGTAAATAAGAGGAGGATGAAAAAATGTGCTTGTAAGATATATGGATAAGGGAAGAATTTATGACTAAGCAAAAGATAGAGAAGATTACAGGAAAAATAGATAATTTTTATCATATGAAATTAAAGGTTTTGCACAAATAAGAGTAATGCAGCCAAAATCAGAAGGAAAACAGGAAATGGAGAAATAAGTTTCTCTGATAAAGACCTCATTTCTAAAATGTATAAGTAAATGAGCCAGATTTATAAAAATAAGAGCCATTATCTAGTTGATAAATGGTCAAAGAATATGAAGAGATAGTTTTCAGAAGAAGAAATCAAAGCTATCAATAGTTATATTAAAAAAATGCTCCAAATAACTGCTGAATAGAAAAGCGAATTAAAATAATTCTGAGATGCCACTTCATAAATATTAGATTGGTTAACATGTTAGAAAAAGAAAATGACAACTGCTAGAGAGGATGTGAAAAAATTGAGACACTAATTCATTCTAGATGTAGTTGTGAACTGGCCTGACCATTCTGTAGAACAATTTGGAGCTATGCTCAAAGGTTAAGCATACCCTTTGATCCAGCAATATCACTTCTAGCTCTATATCCCAAAGATATTGAAGAAAAATGAAAAAAGATATTTGTACAAAATTTGTACAGAAGACCTAGTTGTGCAAAAACATAGGAGTTCTTTTTGTGGTGGCAAAGAATTGGAAAAGGATGGAATGCTCATCAACTGAGGAATGACTGACCAAGTAGTGACATATGATTGTAGCAGAATACTCTTGTGCTATACAAAATGATGAGCAGGATGCTTTCAGAAAAACCTGGTAAAAATTACATGAATTGATGCAAAGTAAAGGGAGCAGAACCAGGAGAACATTATACACACTAAGAGCAATGTCATAAGGATGGTCAACTGTGAAAGATTTAATTACTCTTATCAAGACAATTATACAAGACAATTGCAAGGAACCAAAAATGAAAAATGCTATCTACCTCTAGAGAGAGGTAGATAATTCATTTCCTAATTCAATTTTAAGCATACATTTTTAAACTTTATTTTTATGGTTTGGTTTGTGTTTTCTTTTGTAACATGGCTAATATGGAAATAAAAAAGGTAAACGCTTTGTCTCTCATGTATCTGTATCTTCCAATCTTTCTGTCTGCTTGTCTGTGCCCATCTACCTGTCTCTGCTTTTCTGTTTATTTCATCTGCCTATCTATTTGTATGTCTGTTTGTGTCTATTTATCTGCCTCTCTGTCCATCTGTTTGCTTGTTGTAAGGACAAGCAGAGTAGGATCTTTTGCTGTTTTTGTTTTACTAAAAGTACCTGTGATTGAATAATGTAATGGAGGAGGATCTTTCCCACCCTTTGATAGGTCTGGGAAGATTTGTAGGAAGACCCACACCTTTTTGTTAACAAGGAACTGATTCTCAAGGAATGTGATGCCCTCTGGTTCTAAAATGTATAAAGAGACTATGAGGTGTGATTTTAGTTTGCGGCTTAGTTTTTGGAAGAAGTTTTGTGTGCCAGATGAGACTTTTGGAAGCTGCTAAGCATCCACTCTGGCTGTGAAAACTCAAATGTTGGTTCTTCCTTCTCTGGTAAAGATGTATGTATGCTAATGGTCAGATATTTTGGAAGCATATCTGTTGACTTTTGATTTCTCTGAAGTTCAGGGTGCTAACTTTTCCCCCTGAACTAACTGAATGATACATGTGCTTGATTAAAGTGATTGTTAACCCCTCAAAAGTTGCCTTTCCTTTTTGAAAAGAACCTGAGATAGCAGGTCTCCCTGTGTATGTTGGAGTACTTACTGTAACACTTGTATCTTTACAGCAACCCGATAAGTAGATTTTCAGCCTTTGCTTGAAGACCTCCTTCGATGAAAGGGATCCCACTATTGACCACAACAGACTTTTATACTTTTGGGCAGCTTTCATTTTTTTGAAAATCTTCCTTACTAACTAAAACTTTTCTCTCTTCAGTATCTACTCACTGCTCTTGATTTTGCTCTCTGGGGCCAACCAAAGTCTACTCTGTCTTCCACATACAACAGTCCTTTGAATACTTGAAAACAGTAATCAAGTCACCTTTAAATCTTTAAAAATTTAAAAATTCTTAAAATGTTTTTTAAAATTTCCAACTTAATAACCCCAGTTCCTTCCTCAGCTTCTTTATTTAACATTATCTCAAGGCCCTTCAGCATGCTGATGTCCTTCCTCTGAATATTTGCTAGTTTTTCAATGTCATTTAGTCTAATCACTTATTACATATACATAAATATGAGCATACAATTAAAGAATCCTATCTTTTTTATGCTTTATTTATTTTATTTTTGATTCATGAAATAAAACAGGCATGTCCATAATATAGTATAATGCAAAAAAAAAAAGATGATGGCACGTTAAACTGCAAATCTATTATGTACAACTTGCTACTTCTTTTAAATATATAGTAGAGTTACATGTAAATTTCTGTTTTTCCCTTTTTTTCTCCTTCCCTCTCCCCCACTAATATCTGGAGCAGAAAGTAATATCAGCAGGCAATAATATCTTGTTAATATTTCTATTGTCAACTCTAACCATCTGCCTGAACTAAAGATTCTATTTTCTTTATAGACCTTAGAAAATTGTTGGTGAGGGGCCAGCAGAAGAATGATGGAATGAATTAAAAAATTTATTAAATGCTTGCCATGAACCAAGCACTATATTAAGGGCTGGGGACATAAAGAAAAGACAAATCAGAATCTGCTCTCAAAAAAATTCATACTCTAGTTAGGAAAATACAGTAGGAGTGAATCCTTCTTACTTTTATGCTTTGCTCAAGACTGCCCATGAACAAAGTAAACAAGTCTGGTGAACATATATACCTTCCTTATGTCTTACTGGATGCTGATCATCAGAGGATCACTGAATGGAGTTATTTCTGAACTTATAACCATCAGGGAATCTTGTACGATCTTAACATATACTTGAAAAATACCTTGTTGGAGGAAAATGCTTGATCTCGTCTTTTGCTCTCCAAAGTCAAAATGACTTATCCCAAGACTGTTGGCCAGTAGGTAATAGATTTCTTTGGCACTGACACTCAAGAAACTGGTAACATTTCATAAGTTTATATTTTTAAGCAGTACTCAGCCTCACTTAATATTTCACAGGAAGATAATTTACAAAAATTGCATAAGATCTTATTTAAATTCCCAAGTGATTATGCTTTCACAATATAACTACAAAAGCAAGCCACTACAATTAATTTGCTAACAGCAATTCCCTGTTTAAAGATGTTTACCCAAGTTGATTCTTTGACTCCAAATATACACATGTAAATCTGATACATGTGTGAGTTTTCTTGTATGTTTGCACACTATGTGCATTAAAATTTTTATTCTCCTTTTTTCCCCAGAAAAGAATGAATTCGCCCAAAACATTCCCTTAGAAGTTATGCTTATTTTTAATTTTTAGGATCTCTGTACTTTTATAAGCCCTCCCATTTCTCTCCCCCCTTTTTTTTGGCCAAGTCCTTGAGTAGAAGATATCTGTTTCTAATTGTTTTCTTACTGTTGGCTTTGAACTTCACATCCTTTCAGCTGATGCATTTCTCAAAATCCTTTCTTTCCCAGGGAGTATAGAATTGCTAATGTGAGCTATTGGTCAGCCCCTTTGGCTGGGTGTTTTATCTGCAGAGGAATGTTTTGATGAAGAGTTGTAGACTCAGTATCCTGCTTAAGTTCATAGAGATGTTTGTTTGATTTTTCAAGATCTGCTGTGCAGTTGGCTTTCTCTTCCTTTTATATGATGCTAATTTTATCAATTTTTTTCATGTGTCACTTTCACTTTTAGCCTCATCACCTAATCTATCTCTAGCAATAGAGCATAGAATCATACGGCTAACCTGGCATGGACAATGTTAATTCTGCTTTCTTGATGATCATTATTAGTAGCTCTCCTCACTACCTTCCTCTTTTCTGTCCTCACTGAGACCTAGAGCTGGAACAAAATATGTGTGTTCTCTGGGAAAGGTTAGAAAATGTAGGCCCCCTCTGTTTTTGCTTAAAGTTTTTGCTTTAAGCTCTCATAGTGACGTGTGAAGATGACCTGTTAGAAATAAATACTTGTGTGTGTTGGGGAGCAGGACTGTCTAGCATTAAAAATTGGACATATATTAAAAATGTATTAAAAATCGTCCCCTCCTTCCTTATTTTTGCTATCTGGGTGGTCATCTACATATGTGTTCTGGTTAATAGAGCTAAACTTGGAGTCAGAAAGACATGATCCTAACACAAACACTTACTACCTGTGTAACCCTGGGAAACTAACTTGGAAAGGACCTCAAAGTCATTGGTATCAAGCTCAAACAGAAATAGATCCCTGTAGGCTGCATATTTGACTTCAAAAACCACAAATTAACATTAGCTATGACATACTGTATTTTATATATTTTGCTAAATATTTCCCAGTTACATTTTAATCTGGTTCAACTGACTCAGGAATTGTGTGGGCTACTTGGGTAGCAGGCCTTGAGTTTGACACCTCTGATTTAAATCAATCCTTTCATTTTACACATAAAGGATACACAGTAAGAGGCAAATTGACTTAACTAGAGTCATACAACTGGTTAATGACAAGACTAGAATCTGTTTCTTCTAACTTCCAGTCCTCTGTTCCATCCTGTCTCCATGAGGTGAGTCTTGACATCATTAGTAATTGCAAGTGGTAATAGTATTCATGTAGTACCTTAAGGTTTGCAAAAGTACTTTTGCACAGATTATCTCCTTCAATCCTCATAACAACTCAGGAAAATAAGTGCTATTAAATTTATTCCTGTTTTACAAATAAGAAAGTGAGATAGACAGAGGTTAAATGATTTGTTCAGAGTCACCTAGATAGTTAGTGTCTGAGGCTAGACATGACCTTGTCTTCTTGGCACCAGGTCCAGGGCTCTATCCACTGCACGACCTGCTTCTCCACCATAAGTTCTGAGAAGTGATTCTTAATAACCAATATCTTAGGGAGACTCAGAACTCTCCTCTTCTTCCAAATCCTGATTTTTAAAAGTTCAGTCTTTTGAAGGACATTACTGATAATGAGATTGAAATAACTTTCCTCTACTTAGACCCCACCCAACCTCACAAGGAATTTAATCTAAGGTGGGAAAGTCCTTTGTGTTCTACCCAAATTGGATGCAGACAGATCCTTTTGTTTAGATAGTCCAAGACTGGAAGTAGTCTAATACAGAGAAGAGTTTCTCTTTCTAAGAGTGACCTGATGTTACTCTCAGTCCCTAAGTTTAATATAGCTCACCTTCCATTGTGTTGTCCAGCCAGAGTTGTACCCTCTCATTGAACACCTACTCTTCAAAGAATATGTAAACTGTAAGCCTGTTTCATGTTTATCTTTGGTCTAAGAGAGGAATGGCCAAATGACCATCCTTTTATTAATAACCTGCCTGCCTTATGTCTCTTGAACCTTTTTAATCATCCCAGTTCTTAGATTTGATATGGGGGTGACGCTGACTTATCTTAGGCAGACAGTCCTCAATCTTTTCATGGTGAAAGAATCTATCTCCTTTTTAAAGCTGACCTAAAATGTAGTGTAGTTTATTCCATACTTTGTCTGCAGATCTTCCAAAGGACATTTTACCAGATTCTTTTCTCTAGCTGATCACTTGGGAGTAATGAAAAGACTGAAAGGCAGGAGGCCTGGATTCTGTCAAGCTCTGCCACCAATTAACTGTGCGATACTAGGCCAATCACTTTTCAGCTCTGGGTTTAGTTTTCCTATCTGCATGAGGCAGTCATTGGATTAGATGCTGGTCAAAGTTCCTCCTACCTTCACAATGCTATGACTAGAATTGTGTTCCCCTTCCTCTGTTTTCTCCAGAATACTAGCAAAGCAACATATTTAGTCAATCTTGATCTCTCCCTGAGGAGGAGTATAGTAAGGACAACTTTAAGGTTGACAAAGTACTTGACATACATTATTTCAATGATGCCTCTCAACTTTGTTGTGAGATAAGTCTTTTCCCCTCCTAAATATGGAGGTTGATATCATTTGTGTTGGAAAATACCAAGTTGGAAACTTCCTTCACCAAAATGAGTCTCAAAGAGTTGCTTGAGGCTTTGTGGAGTTAAGGAACTTCCTCAGTGTCCCAGAGAATATAGGTGTCAGAGGTAGATCCTCAACGTGGGTGTTTCTGACTCCATGACTGGCCTTCTATTCACAATGCCACCATTTGTCTTGAGGAAGTACTAAAGGGATTATTATTCCTATTTCACAGATTATGAAACTGAGGCAAATAGCAATTAAGTAATATGCTTATGATCATATAGTTCACATCAGAGATTGGAGCCATCTCTCTTGACTCTAAATTCAACACTTTCCACTACATCATGCTTCTCTTTATCGGTTACCATTGATTACAAGGAGAAAATCCCTCTTCTAGCACTGACATGTGACTTTGATCTTCCAGTTGACTGGTGGTCTACAGGACTTGACAGATTCTGCAAAGATTTCTTGTTGTTTCAGAAATATTTTGATGCCTTCTAGAGACAGCTAGGTGGTGCAGTAGAACATTGGGTTTGAAATCAGGAAGACTTATCTTGCTGAGTTCAAATCTGGCCTCAGACACTAACTGCATTACCCTGAGCAAGTTGCTCAACCCTATTGGCCTCATTTCCTCATCTACAAAGTGAGCTAGAAACAAAAGTGGCAAGCAACGCTAACGTCTTTTCCAAGAAAACCTCAAACGGGGCCACAAAGAATTGGACACAAAATAAATGAGTGAGTAAAACAGAGGTAGCTAGCTGGATAGAAGACTAGGTCTGAAGTCAGGAAGATTTGGCTTAAATCTGGTCTCAGACACTCACTAGCTATGTGACCCTGGGCAAGTCACTTTAACCCTTGTTTACCTCTGTTTTCTTAAATATAAAGTGGGGATTATAATAGTACCTATCTTTAAGGGTTGTTGTAATGATCAGATATGACAATATTTGTAAAAGTACTTAGTACAGTACATGGCACATAGTAAGTCCTATATAAATGTTGGTTCCCTCTTTTATAGCCATCAGCTAGAGAGACAGAGACAGAAAAATGACTGAAAAACAATAATAAGAAAATCCCTGTCCTTTGGGGTTTGACCTCTGGCATCGTTCCATGCACAAAGAAGCATTCGTTGCTCCAGCCAGAGGCCATCACTGCTTGAGCTCAGTTTAGACAAAAATAAGGTAAGGGACAGACCCGAAAAAGAAAGTATTTAGTACACCAATGCTAAAATGGTAAAAGAGTGAAATTGTGCTTCTATTAAGAACTGGTAATAAGCAAAACTGTTTAATAATTATAATTTCATTTCCATAGTTTAGTGGAAAGACTACAATATCGAGGTCTGAGGACCTTGGGCAATTCCTAGCTTTGCTGCTACATAAATGTGTGACTTTATGCAAGTCCCTTCTCTCTCTTAACTTAGGAATGATACTCTACCACGTCAAAGCCTCCCACATAATCCCACTGAACTGAGGAGCCCTAGGTTCTAGCTCTGTTTGTGTTATGGCATAACCCATTTAGGCTTTCTGAGTCTCAGTTTTATCAACTGTAAATTGAGGGCAGTTGTATTTGATCATTTGAGGATTGTAGTAAGATAATAGTGTTGCAGAACTAGAAGGACCCTAAGATGACCATCTGATCCAAACCCCCCTGTGTTACAGATGGGAAAACTGAGGCTCAGAAATGGGGAAGTGTCTTGCTGAAGGTCACACAAATTGGAAGTAACAGAACTGAGAATCAAACTCAGGCCATCTGATTTCAGATTCAGTCCTCCTTGTGCTTCAAAGTCCCTCCCAGCTTTGTAGTTCTACTCTACAATTCTGTGAACAAAGCTAGCTCTGTTTATATTTCTCCGTATTAGGAAGGTGAGATCAAGGAGGAGGAAGAAATTATTAAGTGCCATCTTTCCAGAAGTATATGATGGTCAGTGTTTTCAGGCAGCTCCAAGTTTTGAATTTGAAAGTTTCATTAGGTGATTATGTAGCTATTTGAAAATGTATATCATGGGACTATCCTAGTTATATAGCTTTCTAGGAACACATCTGTCATGATTCACATTCTAGCTTGTTTCTGAGATTAGAGAGAAGCTCCTGAACACGTTGCTCTAATAAGGAAGAAGCAGAGACTAAGTGGACCCAGATAGAGGAGGACTTCAGGTTGGGGTTTGGACAGAGCTTTTCATTAGTTCATGATGGATCACATGTTTTTTAAACAAAACAAATTCAAATATTTTCACAATGTTTAGTGCCCCAGAGGTCTTGTTAGACTGCATTGCAGTACCCTTGCTTGCTGGAATAACTCTGAAGAAATAAGCAATCACTCCCAACAGTAAGCATGGGAACGCTGGATGGTGTCAACAAAGTCTTACGAGACAACTTGGCCCACAGACATTTGTCTAATAAATGGCTTTTGGCAAGAGGTTTATAAACATGCACATGTAAGTCTTGAGCCCTATTTTTACTAGCCTGTTGTAGCAATGGTCCCCATTGATTGTTGCCAGCCATAATCTGGCTCCACTTGGAGAGTGAAGCTCAAGAATCCCCAGGTGAAAGAATAGAGTCTCTAAGAATTTTGCCATAACTATGTGGGTTGCATTTTATCAGACAAGAAATAAATATTCTATTTCTAACTCAACTTTAATTGGAGGAATAATGACCACTAATGTATCTGGAAAAGTGAAGCCCTCTATGTCTAGAAGGGGGAATAACTTTTAAAATACTTCAGGGTGCTAAGGGCTTAGTGAGACATTCAGGGCTACAGGTGTTTAGGGAAAAGATTCTGGCTAACCACAGACAAGCTTATGTGGTAAGTAAATCGGTCTTGTTTTCAGATTAGAAGTTCTCATTTTCCCCTCCCCAAGCCTTTCTTGGTGAGCGTATTTCCAACAATTCTATGAATCATTCTTTCAAACTCTTCTAGGAAAAATTTAGAAGCATAGGCAAGAGTAAATGGGAGTAACGTGGTAATTACTGTAGAGATGGAGCATTGAATGTTGAGGGAATAGAGCTTTGAATGCTGAAAGTCATGCGGAAAGCATAAAGTTTTAGAAAGAGAATGAAGCTCACATTATGCCACGGTCTGAGCCTCAAGTTTCTGGGCCTTAGTTAAATGCAGCTAATAATGACAGACTATTGATAGGATAATTACTGCAGTCATTAATAATAGTTGACATACTATTCTAGGATATTCCATGATAAGTTTTCTTCACTCGCTGTAGGTGTAAAAGAGATTTATCTCTCTTTCATGCACACATACACACACATAGACACACACACACACACACACATAATACACGAAGAGAGAACAATGTGGGAATGAGGTGAGGATCAGAAAAATACCATTGTCCTGGCTATTAAATTAACTTTTGGTCAGTCATAGATTGGAATTTCTTTTCACATGAAGTCATTCAAAGCTATCCACTTCACTTCAATAATGTTGACACCAGAGCTACAACAAGGGGTTTGAACACCTCAGGCAAGGTTTAAAAACTCTATCTCTTTTGTGTTACTGCTCCCTAGGGACTTTGACCATTCCCTACAAACTAAGCAAGTTTACTACAAAGTAAATTTTTACATGCCATGAAAAGTGAAAATATATAACTTGAAAGACAATGGCATTTATAGCAAGCATTGTCAAAAATGAATTTCTTGGTGCATTGTGCCCTAGGCAGCCTGCTAACTTGCCATCCCAGGGTCTAGTTCTCATATTCTCTGCTTTCAACAATACTTGGTAAAGCATTTGAATGTTCCCAAAGTTGAAGAAGTCTGGATGGTTCTGCTGACAACATTTGGATATATTTATTCCCAGCCGTGCCAACTGGCACTCAGGCCCCTCATGCTAAATAATGAATTTCATACAAGCTAGAAGAATGACTCATCACCTGTCAGTGTTCCCTAGCAATGCTTACTGTCTAAAGACTTCTCCTCCTCTAAAAATAATAAAAAACAATTTCATACATTGACATAATTCCTCACAAAATGCTTTCACATTCATGATCTCATTGGTTCCCCATAACAGCTTTGCAAGGTAGACAACAGATATATTTTATTCCTCATGTATGTAGGTAATAAATAAAGGCTCCAAGAAATGCTATGCCTTTCCCAAGGTCACTGCATGAATTAATGTAAGAAATGGGACAAATATCTTGTGATTGGGGGACTGTCTTTCACTAGCACTAATAGAATTATAAAACCATAGATTCAAAACTGGCAGGGAACCAGGACACCATTTTGTTTAATCTGTTCATTTTAAAGGTGGAGAAACTGAGATCCAAAGAATTTAAGTCATTCATTCAAGGCAACCCAAGTGGTAAGAGCTCAGATTCAAATCAAAGTCTGCTGATTTCATATCAAGCCCTTACTCCGCTACACAGCAGGAATATGTCAGATCATTGCATCAACTTCATTCTGCTACACAGGAAGTAATGCAAGAAAAAAGATTGATCGCCTAATTATCATCACTAACAATCCTGTCACAATAAAGCAGTCCATTAGATCTTTATGTGGAAGCATGGGCACAAGCATGAATATTTATTTAATAATGGCATCTTGTGGAGTTATGGGAAGTTGGAATTTGTAGAACAAATGAAATCATTTGATGTGTCATTTATAACTCACAAATCAAGTTATGTTGTTGCTTGGGGTGTATATATGTGCCCATGCACATATGTGTGCTTTAATTAAGCATTTTCCCCAGAGACCTGGCCATTTGTGGTCATCTAATACCACACCATTCATTTCTGACAGAGCAAGAAACAGTCTTCTTCAGTCATTAATAATAGTTGACATTGATATAGTACTTAAAGGCATGCAACATGCTTTGCATACATTGTCTCACTTGATCCTCCTCAAAACCCTATGAGGTAGTAGGTACTACAAGCATTATTTTTCACTCATTTCACAGATGAGGAAACTGAGGGTCAGAGAGGTTAAATTACTTGCACCTGGTGACATAGTTAGACTTAGAGGAGAGATTCAAATCAAGGTTTCTAAGTCCAGCATTCTTTCTGCTCTATGTTGCTGCCTCTCATTTTTTTTTCTGATTATGGAATTAGAGTCTTGTAAGAGTTTGAATAATGAAATAAAAATAAAACTGGATGCAAAATTTTCTCCCCAGTTTACTCCTTCCCTTCTTATCCTACATACATTGATTTTGTTTGTGCAAAAGCTTTGTAATTTGACGTCACTGAAATTTTCTGTTGTATTTTTAAATTGCCTCTACCCCTTTATTGTTTAAACATCTAACCCCTACCAAAACTCAAGAAGATTACCTCTTCTGCTTTTTTTAATGGCATAGTCTTTAATATCTAAGTCATCTATCCATTTTGAATTATCTGGAGAAATTCTCAATCATACATTGATTTTTTTCCCCCATTTTGTTGTTTATTTTTTTAAATTCTGTGTTGGGAGTTCTGCTAGTTTCAAATTATCAAGGTTTTCTTTGCAAGAAAAATCCAAATTCAATCTCTAGAGAGAAGTGTTTTACAAAACATCACAGTTTCCCTCAAAGCTATACCATGGAGCTATCATTTCCAAATGCATCTAAACTTAACCCTATTAATACTAAACCTAGTAATACCTTATGCTTCTAACATCTCTAATATGTAACAAGTTCCATAAATTCATTACCCTCTGTGAATGAAACACTTTTATTTTTTCACAATGACCTCTTTCAGGTTTCATGGGAGAGTTTTGGTATACAAGGTTTAGATGAATCCATTCTCCTCTAACCCACCATGACTTTATAAGATTTTCATAGACTCAACATTTTTGAGCAAGGAGAAACATCTTACAAATCCTAGCTTTCTTCAAAGTCCAACCCAAGAAAATTATATTGTATTTTTACAGGTTTTAAATCTCAGTATATTTGTGCATGTTGTTTTCTCCCCAGAAAAGTATAAACTTTTTTCTATTTTATCTTTGAAATTCCAGTACAGTTCCTGGCACATAATAGTTACCTAATAAATTCCTCCTTGTCTACCTCCATGATCCCAACTCTAGACCAAACATCTATGAGTCATAGTGACTATCTTTGCCCTTCAACTGGTACAGAAACTCCCTTAGCTACCTCATATAGCTTCCAGATCTATGCAGTTGTAACAGGGAGGGGAAGAAATATTCACTTCTCAAAACAGTTCCAAGGACTATGTAAATTAATGGAAGCCTGGCATAGTGGCATTCCAAGCCATAGCCTTGGAATCAGGAAGACATGAATTTAATTTAATTTCTGCCTTCTCCATATGCAGGCTGTGAGACCCTGGGCAAGTCACAACCTCTCAGATGACTCTATAAATCTATAAATTGAAAAGAGGGTACCGATGTGCATTAGAAAAGGGACTTTCCTCACCAGAAGCTCTCTATTTTAATGAGATCCCAGGTCTGTCTTAAAAAAAAATAGGTTCTCAACTTTGCCATCCTGGTCAAGTTCCCAGACCCGTGGGGTCAGGAGGAGAAGGGCTGAGTATCTGCATACTTTAATGTCAATCAGAATCTTGTAGGTGCGAGAAAAAAATGCATGGAAGAATATTGACTTCCTTTCTTCTGACCATGACTACTGATCTCTCCCCTCATCCACCTTTATTAACCTTTCTATCGAGCCAATCTCCATCCTATGGGCATGCAGTTTCATGCTAAATCGATCTCCTGTCAAATTTATATGATGCTTTGAATCCTTGCTCTTGAAGATAATGGATATCGCTCTAACCATAGGATTGCCCAGAGATTTAACCAGCACAATTTGCTTTATCGTCCTATTCAATGATGGAAATTAAGACCTAGGAATGTAACGTGACTCCTGCATTATGTTTCTGAGTAGACATGGCTTCCCCCTTCCCAAATGAAACCAATTAACTAATTGAAAAAGATCTCTTGATTGCCTATCAGCAATGGATCCTGGAATCCTCTTTCCACATTACTGCTTAGGAGCAGCTGGTACACAAATAAATCTGGAATACGATTTAAAGTGTCTTCTCAGGATCTAGGAGTTGTTCCCCTCTTCCCCTCCTCTCACACTCCTTTCTCATAGGACCTGACTCAGAGCTGAATAAGATCTTAAGACATATAGCCAATGACAGCCTCAGACCTCTAGGTTCTAAGGAAAGATGGCATGTGTACCCACTCCCCAGGCAGACAGAGAGGGCCCTACCCTCACACAGACCTCTCCCAACCAATCCTTTTTGCCCAGGGCATTGTCTGAAATAGAGGGACAAAGCCTTGCCTTCCATTTAAATATTCCTGCCAGGAAACATCAGCTTAGATTCCCAGTACGTTCTAGGATCTTTTTCTAATGAACTTTGATTCTCCTGATTCTTTTCAATGGAGATGTAGAGGACTGGAAGTTTGGAGTGCCACATACCCTGGCAGAAGAGTCACTGTTAGTTGGTTTGGTATCACAGTTTTTGTTCATCATGAGAGAAGGCTGGCTAATGGCATATCTAGAAATGGCTGTCATATAAAAACAAAAGGCATCAATAAAATGTTTTTGATGGATTTCTGTCAGAAAGCTAGCTTCTGTTTTTGCCTAGAGCTGACCTTGATACTCACAGTCAGACCTGTTTCATTAGAGCCATGATGAGGAATTCTGATATCTAGAGTAAATTTTGTTGAGCAAGTAGGATGAGAACCAGATGGTGGTGAGAATAGGTGACCAGTTCTCAGCTCATCTGTCATCCTAAGACTGCCTAGCAGCTACACTCCCACTTTACCCATGGTCATACCTGGTATGGAGGAACAGCATTTCTCCATTGGACTTCGTCTCTACCCTTTCCTTATTCTGGGACTTACATGTAATGGAGGATAGGATGTTTCCTTTTTCCTCCCTTGGCTAGCATACCATCACAGGGAGGCTGCTCCCTGCCCATCATATTGCCACCCTGCGGCACAGTTTTTGTTGTCTTGCCCTAGTTATGGCTTTAAGGAATACTGAGGTGTATATATAATGCTTGAATTATCCAAGACAAGTGTAGAACTCCAGGCTAGCTTTCCCTGTCTCCCTCTAGTCTTTGGGGCTACTTCCTTCAACTCTCAACTGTTTATATGAACAATAAATCAAATTTAAGAAGCCCAACTCCCCAAAATATAGAGAAGCACACAGAGAAGCCAAATATACACACCTATTTATCCAGGTCTGGGGTCTCTCCTAAACTCCATTCTTACATCACCAGCTGCCTACTGAATTTCTCTAAATGGATATTTCACTGACCTCAAACTGACCATGTCCAAAACAGAACTCATTATCTTTACCCCCACACCCTCCCTATTACTGTTGAGGGGACTTCTATACCTCTAATTATCCAGGTTTTCAACCTCAGAGTCATCCTTTACTCGTCTCTCTAGTTTACTCTCTACATTAAATCAGTTATTAATTTTTTTTGCTTTGTAACATCCCTTAAATGCATACATCTCTTTTCTCTGCTTATGTAGCCACCACCCTAGTTCAAATCCTCATCACCTCTTGCTGGACAATTGAAATCACTTCAGCATTAGCATCCATGCCTCAAGGCTCTCTCCTCTCCAATCCATCCTCCACTCAGCTACCAAAGGGATTTTCCTAAAGCATAAGTCAGATCATATCCCTGCCCCAGCTCAATAGAACCTAGGGATTCATTATGACCTCAAAGCTCAAATACAAAGTCTTTGTTTGGCATTCATAACTCTTTATAATCCAATAACCCAGACCAATGCTCTTCCAATCTTCTTCCATTCTCCTCCCCTCCACATAGTCTGCAGACAAACTAGACTACTTGCTGCTCCTCTTGCCCAACACTCCATCTGCCTTTGCACTATTATTTCCCCATGCATGACATTCTCTGCCTTCCAAACTCTGACTTGTTTATTCCCTGGTTTCTTTTAAATCTCAGTCCAAGTGCTCCCTCCTCCAGGAGTCCTTTCCTGGTCCTACCAGCTACTAGTAACACAAATACTTTGTATTTATCTTGTATTTTCTAATCCATATACAAGGCGTCTGCCATTATAATGTAATCTTCTTATGGCAGGTATTGGTTTTGCTTTTTCTTTGTATGTTGCTTTTTCCTAGTGTCTATTGTGTCCAAACGTCTGTGAACCCATTTGAGGTTTCCTTGGCAAAGATACGAGAGTGGTTTTTCATTTCTTTCTCTAGCTCATTTTGCAGTTGAGGAAACTGAGGCAAACAGGGTTAAGTGATTTGCCCAGAGTCACACAACTAATACGTGTCTGAGGCAGGATTTGAACTCAGCACGATGAGTCTTGTGTTCTCCAGGCCTGGCACTCCATGTGCCATACCACCTAGCGGCGTGTACCCAGTGCTTGGGAAAGTGCTTGCCATGTAGAGCTCAATACACGGTTGTTAATGTCTTAATCGATTTCTTACTGTTCTATGTTAGTTACGCGAGATCCCTAGCTATGTGCTATAAGTTTGTCATATAGCTACATTAGCTACATGAGAATTTTACTCCCTAATGTGCCCCTACAAGATATAACGTGAGAAAGGTAAGAGGAAAGGCCTGCGGCCTTTTAGCAATGCCTCTTAGCAATGCAGGTTATTTAGCAGAAGCAGCACATGAGAGTCCCTTGGAAGAGTCTCCTATGTAACCCAATGAGGAAAGCTGTATCCTGTTTTGTCTCACTGGGCATGAGTTCTTATGTGTCATGGAGGAGAAATCCTGGGGTTTCTCCTTGCTGCCTGGAAGATAAACAAATGACTGACTCGTGGTCTAGCCCTGGAGACTTAGTATGGCATTCTAGTGAAAAGTGTCACCAAAAGAATATCAAAAGACAGAAATAAATGCTTGCTTGGTCCCAATAGCAGTTAATCTCCCTTCCTGTAGCATGTGTGAAGACAGCAGGTAGAGCAAGCAGTTATATCTATAGAAACGGAAGAAATGTCATCAAAACAAAGACTTTCCTCAAATAATTCAGCTTTTCCTAAAGTGGTGAGAAGTTACTGTGCTTTTCCAGAAAGGCTCCATTCCTTTTCTTCTGGAGATCATCTGCTACACTGTTTGAATTAACTACAAACTCATCAAAGGCAGAATCTTTGAGAGTTTTTTTCATGTTAAATTCACTATCAAACATTACTCTGAGATCCCATGATTAAGTACTAGCGGCTACATGCTGTAACTTGCCCCCAGTGAGCTTACAAGACATAATGGACTTAGAATCACATAAGAAAGGGCATGAGAGTATGATACTGTCTCTTCAAAAGCCATGAAGAATAAGCATTTACCATATATACAAGCTATTGTAGTTTGGTTGTGTCTGACTCTTCATGACTCCATGGACTGCGCAGTTTTGGGGGTAAAGGTGCTTGAATGGTTTAATAGTAGATTAAGGCAAACAGAGGTTGGGTGACTTAGTCAAGGTCATACAGCTAGTAAATGTCTGAGGTCACATTTAAACTCAGGTCTTCCCGATTCCAAGCCCAGTGCTCTAACCACTGAGCCATCTAGCTGCCCCATATATGGGTTGTAACATTAGACTATTGCTATTCTATGCTCAGCTGCCAGAGTTTTTGTCCCAATACATACCTCCAATCATATTGTTCCACTGCTCAAAAATCTTCAGATGTTCCCCAAAGTCTACCAAATAAAGACCAGATTCCTTAGCCTGGCATTCAAGACTTTCCCCAATCTTTCTCTAAACAACATTTCCACCCTTGTTCCATATTATTTTCTGCTGAGGTCTAATCAGTCTAGGCTACTTCTCATACCCCAAACATTAGTTAAACTTTCATACCTTTGTGCCTTTTGTAATGCCATTCCCCATGCCTCGATGCCTGTGCACTGTAACACAACAAAGTAAAGATAATAATGGAAGTAAATCTTTTTATATGTTGGTGTGTTGATATCTTTTGTATTTATATCACACCTCATTCTTCCTCCCCAGTCCCCCACTGAATATTCCTTTGCAAAGAGCAAAATAAATAAGTAGACAATCTGATACAGTGATTGCATCTGCTAGTGTTTATAACATTCTATCATAGGAGTATGCCAGAGCTAGGTAGCACAGTGGATGGGGCATTGAGTCAGGATTCAGGAAGATCTGAGTTCAAAAGTGGCTTTAGATATTTACTATGTGTCCCTGGGCAAGCCACTTAACCTCTGACTGCCTGAGTTTCCTCAGCGTTAAAATGTCAATATCAATAGTATCTATTTCTTTGGGTTATTTTAAAGATCAAATGAGATAATATTTGAAAAGCACTTAGCATAGTTCCTGACTCTTCATAGATGTTTAATAAATATTTTTGCCTTTTCTGTCCCTCATTTTCTATGCCTTAAAGGAAGTTGTGTGTTTCATTATCTCTTCTCTGGGACCTTCAAATGGTTATTAAATTACTCAGTATGAATTATTTTTATTTTAGTTGTTTGTTTGAGGTTACATGCTGTGCTAGCACAAGGAATAAATGACAGTACAGGGATTTCAAGTGGTCATTGAGAGTTTGTAATTTCTCTTTTGAAAAATGTTCATATTTGGGGCAGAACCAAGATGACTGAGTAATAGCATGGACTTTTTAGAGCACTCCCACCAAGCCCAGTCAAATACCTGTAAAAAATGACTCTAAACAAATTCTGGAGCTGCAGAACCCACACAGAGTGTAGTACAGTGAGGGGATGTGCACAGAGGGGATCTGAGTAGGCCTTGAGGAGACTGAATCTCTAGTACCTGTCATGGTTTCCAGACTTCATGACCCCAAAACACTGAGGATAAATTGGAAGGTGAATGGGCAAAGCCTGTGGAATCAGTACAGGAGAGTGGAGTAGGAGAGAGGGAGTAGAGGGACCCTCAGGAGCCAAAGCAGCTTGGAGCTCTAGGCCCACAGATTATGGGGGAATCAGCAGCTGACAGTATAACCCACACCCCCACTGGAAGCAGAGAGCTACCTTAACAAAGAGCTCAAAAGTCAAATAAATGGCTGGGAAAATGAGCAAAAACCAGAAAAAGAATCAGACTATAGAATCTTACTTTGGTGACAAGGAAGACCAAAGCATGGAAACAGAAGAAATCAAAGTCAAAACTCCCCCATCCAAAGCCTCCAAGCTATGAATTTGCCTCAGGTCATGGAAGAACTCAAAAAGGATTTTGAAAATCAAGGAAGAGAAGTAGAGCAAAAATTGGAAAGAGGAATGAGAGTGATACAAGAAAATTATGAAAAACGAGTCAACTGCTTCCTAAAAGAGACCCCAAAAATGCTAAAGAAAGTAACACTTTAAAAAACTGAGTAACCCAAATGGCAAAAGACATCCAAAAATACAATGATGAGAAGAATGCCCTAAAAAGCAGAATTGATCAGATGGAAACTTAGTATAATGCTTCAGGAGAAAAAAAGGTCATTTAATGAAATAGAGGATTTTCAAGCATTCTTGATGAAAAGGCCAGAGTTTCCTTTCAAATGCAAGAATCAAGAGAAGTCTGAAAAGGTGTGTGTGTGTGTGTGTGTGTGTGTGTGTGTGTGTTTGTGTGTTTGTCCTTCATTGCTGAAGAAGACCATGCCATCAGAGAAATAATGACATGACTTGCACTTGACTTTGTTTTGAGTGAAGGAAGGCTGTGCAGGTCACCAGTCTCACGTCTCTTCCAGGGCCATCTGAATCCAGTGACCAGATACTCATCAGAATGACTGGAGATGACCCAGGATGAGGCAGTTGGAGTTAAGTGACTTGCCCAAGGTCACACAGCTAGCGAGTGCCAAGTGTCTGAGGTAATATTTGAACTCAGGTTCTCCTGACTCCTGCACTGGTGCTCTATCCACTGTACCACCTAGCTGCCCCATATGAAAAGGTAAATAGGGACTTACTAAAGTTGAAGTTTACATTCCTACCTGGAAAGACCATATTTGTAATTCTTGAAACTTTTCTCAGTATTTGAGTAGTTGGAGGGATTATACACACATACGCATACACACACACACGCACACACACACACACACACACATACACATATATAGACAGAGGGCACAGGGTGAGTTGAATAGGAAGGGATGATATCTAAAAAAAATTAAGGGGTGAGAGAGGAGTATATTGGGAGGAGAAAGGGAGAAAAGGAATGGGGCAAATTATCTCTCATAAAAGAGGCAAGAAAAAACTTTTTCAATGGAGGGGAAAGGGGGGAGGTGAGATGGAAAAAGTGAAGCTTACTCTCATCACATTTGGCTTAAGGAGGGAATACCACGCACACTCAATTTGGTATGAAAATCTATCTGACAGGGGAGGAGCCAAGATGGTAGAGTAGAAACATACACAAATGCTAGCTCCTAACCCACAGCCCATGAAATACCTGTAAAGAACTCCCAAAAAATTCTGGAACAGCAGAAACCACAAAACAATGGAGTGGAGGAGATGTCTATTCCAGAGAGACCTGAAAAACTGACATGAAAGGTCCATCTCACACCTGACCTGGAGCAGAGACCAGCCCTGCCTTGGCCATGCCACACTGAGAGGAGCAGATCCGAGCAGGCTTCAGGGACAGAATCTCCAGCAGCCACGCAGGTCCTTCCACCCACAGGTGCCAAAGATCAGTGAGAAGGTCTTTTCAGCTTTCTGAGAGGGGAGCAGGGTGTCTCCATAACTCAGGCCGACTTGGGAGGCAGGAGCAGAGGCGGCAGCAGACAGGAGCTCCCAAAGCAAGCAGGAGCTTGGATCCATTGTTGAAAGTCTCCACATAAACCCCCTGAGGGAACTGAGCCCCGCGTGGCGGCCCTGCCCCAACCTGGCCACCTGAACTTAATCTCACACTGAATAGCAGCCCCAGCCCCACCAAAAGCCCTGAGGATGGGGAGCAGCATCTGAATCTCAGACCCCAAGCATTAGCTGGGCAGATTTGGAGGCGAGGTTTGTGTGGAGAGGAAACTCAAAAGTCAAGTAACTAGCTGGGAAAATGCCCAGAAAAGGGGAAAAAAATAAGACCATAGAAGGTTACTTTCTTGGTGAAAAGATATCTCCTCCCATCCTTTCTAATGAGGAAGAATAATGCTTACCATCAGGGAAAGACATAGATGTCAAGGCCTCTGTATCCCAAACATCCAAAATAAATATTCAGTGGGCTCAGGCCATGGAAGAGCTCAAAAAGGATTTTGAAAATCAAGTTAGAGAAGTGGAGGAAAAACTGGGAAGTGAAATGAGAGAGATGCAAAAAAAGCATGAAAAGCAGGTCAACACCTTGCTAAAGGAGACCCAAAAAAAATGCTGAAGAAAATAACACCTTGAAAAATAGGCTAACTCAATTGGAAAAAGAGGTTCAAAAAGCCAATGAGGAGAAGAATGCTTTCAAAAGTAGAATTAGCCAAATGGAAAAGGAGGTTCAAAAGCTCACTGAAGAAAACAGTTCTTTCAAAATTAGAATGGAACAGATGGAGGCTAATGACTTTATGAGAAACCAAGAAATCACAAAACAAAACCAAAAGAATGAAAAAATGGAAGAGAATGTGAAATATCTCATGGGAAAAACAACTGACCTGGAAAATAGATCCAGGAGAGACAATTTAAAAATTATGGGACTACCTGAAAGCCATGATCAACAAAAGAGCCTAGACATCATCTTTCATGAAATTATCAAGGAGAACTGCCCTGAGATTCTAGAACCAGAGGGCAAAATAAGTGTTCAAGGAATCCACCAATCACCACCTGAAAGAGATCCAAAAAGAGAAACTCCTAGGAACATTGTGGCCAAATTTCAGAATTCCCAGGTCAAGGAGAAAATATTGCAAGCAGCTAGAAAGAAACAATTCCAGTATGGTGGAAATGCAATCAGGATAACACAAGATCTAGCAACTTCTACATTAAGGGATTGAAGGGCATGGAATATGATACTCCAGAAGGCTATGGCATTGACTGAGACTTTCTATCAATACCATACCATTAGGCCAGAACCTTAAGTTCAGGGACAACATTCTGAAGGAAGGGAGGCATGATATAGACTCTACTTTGAAGCACTTAGCCTTATTGGAGGATCTGAGTCAGGAGAGGCATGATATAGACTCTACTCAGGATCACATTGATGCATTGATAAAATCTGGGAACAGGAAATACAAACAACTGTCAGGAAAAAATCAACATGTAAGGTCGCCAAAAGTGAGATTGTTTCCCTCTTTGTGTTTGTAGCTGCAGTGCCTGGCAGATACTGAATAAATGCTTGTTGATTGGTTGAATGACTGATTGAGTCAGAAAAACAATCTACTCCACTTCAAAATCCCCTATGATATTTCCTAATCCAGTCATTACCCAACAATCCTGAACCTGCTCATAAATCAGTATTTCCCTGTTCCTTTTAGTTTTTTGAATAGCTAAAAACAAAACAGCAACAAAAGATGAGAGAGTTTTCAGAAAAACTGGGGAAGACTTGAGTGAACTGATACAGAGTGAAGTGAGAAGAACTCACTTTGATCACTTTGATTGATCAATACTATAACCTCAACATTGTAAAAATGAACAATTCTGAAAGATTTTAAATAATAAACTGTGCTTCCAGAGGACTGATGCATGACAGAGAGGTGACAGACTGATGTAGAATAAGACATAAATGTTTGGATGTGTACAACCTGGGAATTTGTTTTGCTTGGCTATGCTTGTTGGCTACAAAGGTTGTACATTTCTTTTTTCCTCTAGGGTGGAGGGAGGAGAGGAAGGTAAACACAAGTTAAGACAAATGCTTGATAATTGAAAAGAAAATCATGAAAAAATGTATATTTTTAAAGAGACTGGCTTCTTTCCAGATGATTTCAGCTCTAAATCTTATGATCATGGATTTTAGGTCTCCAAAGAAACCCTGATATTACCCCAACTTGGTTTTTTAGTTCATGCTTGCTCAGTCCTCAATCACAACCCTGTATGTTTTCTGTCCTACTTCCCCTTCTGACAAAGACAGCTCTACCCGTAGCATAATTTTGCCTAATCACCAGCACGTGTCAGCCATACCCAAGGTGGAATACGACATTCCCACTGGATGTAATATGTTAGGGGGTAGTACAGCTATTATCCATCATCCTTGCTACATAACCCACCTGATGTTTTTCCCCATGATAGGCTGCCTCAAATACATCTGTCACCCCTGACCTTCTACTGAGTTACCTATACATCATGTGGTTCCACAGAGCAACTTTGCATATGATTTCTTTTTCTACTGAAAGCTAAGTCACCAGCATAAGCTCCTATTTTTCACATTTTGTAGTAGACAGGCTTTTCAATAGGTAGATAATTGCAGGAAGTGATATGAAGCTAAATATTTTTGTCCCAGTCTTTGAACTCCTCTTTATTGATCAGTACTGGGATGAAGCAGTTGAAACTAATCCAAGACAACTTTGTGGATTAGATGAATGGATAAACGAATGAATGAATTAGTGAATCAATGAATCAATAAATATATGAATGAATCAATATGTACATTAATGGATTAATTAATAAGTGAAGAGTTGTAGAGGGGAAAATGTAGTCCACTTGTTTCAATTTTATTAGGGAGAACTTTAGGAAGGAGGTCAGATTTATAACTGTTCTTAGAAGATTGAAGGAGTATCACAGTTACTGGTGAAACAAGTAAAGAGTGTCCCAGACTTTGCTTCCAGTAAGCTGGAATATGTCACAATAGCATGGAGATTTTTTTTAACCAAATGATTGGCAATATGACAGAGTACTTGTTTTTCTATAATCTTCTCTAGCATTATAAAAACTGTCAGACACCAGTGATGTATTGGTTGGTTTTACTGAACTGTTCTTTTTCTTCTTTTAGTTTTTGATATGAGAAGATTCACTGAGTAGGAAAAGATATCTTTGGAAATGTATGTGTTATTAAAACAAGGGATACTAAATATTAAAACAGATCAAATGTATGCTTTTCTAGAAAACCTAGGAAAACAGACTTTCCTGACCCAAAATTCTCAAACTGTTAATATTTAATTAAATATTTTGACAAGGACTGGCCCTATTATTTTGTGATCATACATAATTCATACAGCATGTACAAAACATTAGTAAATCAAAGCTGTATCCCAAGAAAGTGAGCAAGAACACTCATTTTAACTCATTTACTGATAAGCACTTCAAAATGAAACATGTTCAATATAAAGAAAAATTTAGTCTTGAAGCAAAAATATATAATGATGTGCTGTCAACATAGGCAGCCTTCAGAAGTCAATAAAAGGGAGAGAAATTAGAGTGGAACTAGAGTCCTGGATTCCTGGGTCCTCTGTGCATATGCTCTGAAGCTCAAACCTTTGTTTCCTCAATTATTTCAGATTTCATCAGCCACAGCAGGCAACCACAAAGCAATGAACCAGGATAAACCACTGAAGACAAGTAAAGGATTAGGACTGGTGAAGCACTCCAGCTCCTGTGGGCCTGGCTAGTCATCTAGGCATAAGTGTCTATGCTAAAAAGGGCTATTTTAGTCATTGAACATCAAGTATCAGTTATCCATAATTTGACCACACAAAATAAATACATAACACATCAATGAGTCCCACCTGATCCTTTTGTTGTCTTTTCTCCCTCTTTATCACTCCTCATCTGCAGCATTTTGAGGCCTTGTTTTAAGTACATAACCAATGACTGCATTTCATCTCTCTGCTTTTCACTTGATAAAGGTGTGTTGAATTAAATTGAATTGAACTGAGTTACCTACATGTTCTGGTTGCATGGAATTATAATACAAATGGTTTAATTTTTCATTTCTACTCCTGGATTTCTATTGTATTGCCTTTCATAATGTCATGAAAAGAAGACATCAAACTATTGTATATCTAGTGTCTTGTACCATGCTTGATGCATAGAAGGCACTTAATAAATGCTTGGTGATTGATCAGACATATGCAACACGTACTCATCTAGTCTTTTGCATGAAGAACTTCAATGAAGTCTCTCCTCCCTCCAGTTCATCCTCCACTTAGCTATCAAAGTGATCTTCCTAAAGTGCAAACCGGAATATGTCGCCTTCCTACTCACTATGCTGGGGGTAGGCCTTTTCTGTCCCTAGGCTCTGACCAGAGTTAGAGCCAGAGTCCTTGGCCTTTATGATCATAGAGTTTGTATGTGGGGAAGGTATTGATGATAGGTTTATTGTCAAGGGATCAGATGTAAACAGAATGTTATTTATAGTCATACGCCAAGCAAATAAGAACTAAAGAGAGACTAGATATCTAAGGTGATGAAAGAATGATGGAAAAAGAATTGGAAGAAAGTTATATAAATGTATAGAACTCAAAAAGGGGGCTCTATTGGTGTGGAATATATCATTCCAAGTCTTTCCATTCTTCATGGTCCAGCTAGCAGTAATAGTAGCAGTAGTAGCAGTAGCAGCAGCAGCAGCAGCAGCAGCAGCAGCAGTAGTAGTAGTAGTAGCAGTAGTAGTAGTAGTAGTAGTAGTGGTAAGTAACAAATAATAGATGAGGAGGGAGGTAGATAAATATATGGATGGATGGATGTCATGCAACACTTTCAGGTTCGCAAAGTTTTATACAAATATTTTCTCATGTTATCCTAACAGCATCCCTGAAAAGTGAATATTATTATTATTTCCATTTTATTGATAAGGAAACTGAGGTGGAGAGAGGTTAAATTCAATTTAATAAATGAATACTTGAGTACCTACTATATGCCAGATGCTATGCTAAACACTAGGGATACAAATAAGAAAAAAAGCAATAATCCCTGCCTTCAAAGAAATTACAATCTAATAGTAAAACAAATCTGAAAAAGAAAGAGGCCACCAAGGAGTATCCAGCATGGGGGCATGACATTCTATGGCACTGAAGCCAAGTTGTTGATGGAAAATGGACAGCTTCAGTGATTTGTCCAGAATCATATAGCTACTTGTCTGAGGCTGGATTTAAATGCAGATCTTCCTGATTCCAAGTTCAACATCTAGCTGCCTCATCTCCTCTGTGGGACTTTCTCTGATTATTTCAGGCTACACTGATCTCCTGAGGTAGGGATGAGGAACATGAAGCCTCTAGGTCTTCAAGCGTGGTCCCTTGACTGAATCCAAACTTCATAGAACAAATCTTTTTATTAAAGGGGAGGATGGAATTTGTTCTGTGAAGTTTGGATTCAAAAGGCCACACTTGAGGATCTAAAGGGCCACATGTGGCTTTGAGGCAGCAGGTTCCCTACCACTGCAACCTGGAACTCTTAAAGTACTTAGTGCTTCTGCCATTGATCAGCTATCAAAGATACTCAGAAACTTAGAGATTAGTCTTAAACCTTAATTTTTTCCAAAAATGAAACTGAAAAAGAGAAAGGTAACTGAACCTGCTTAAGATCACACAGGCAGCTAGCTAGTAGCTCAGTAGATAAAACATTGGGTCTGGTGTCAGGAAGAACTCAGTTCAAATCCATCCTCAAACACTAGCTGTGTGATCCTGAACAAGTTTCTTAACCTGTTTGCCTTTTTCCATTGGAAAAGGAAATGGCAAAATATTCCAGTATCTTGCCTAGAAAACTCCATAGACAGTATGGTCCACAGGGTCATGAAGAGTTGGATAATTGAACAAGTTCAGACAACAAGTATCTCTACTAATAACTCTCCAGGAAGTCTTATTTGAACAATGGTATTGTTACTTAACACATTCTTGCCTGTCTATCCCATTTCTCTAACTAGATTTCAATTTCCTTAAAGTCAGATATGTACTATACTTAGGATTTCTTTTGAAGAAAGGCATCATAGTATAGAAAGAGTATTGGATTTATCATCAGGAGATCCCTACATTCAAATTCTGCCTCCTACACTGACAAGCTGCATGACCTTGGACAATACATTCAACCTTTCGAAATCTCAATTTTGTCACCTGTAAAAGTAAGATAAAAAATAACTATCATATATGGTTATGAGATTGTTGTGAGCACCAAATGAGATCATGTATGAAAAGTGTTACAAAAATGTCAGCTATTATCATTTTGTAGCTTCATCCCTGCCTAGTGATTTGTACTTAGCAGGTGTTAATTAAATATTTGTTGAGAGATTGAATAAATGGATGAATGAGCAAGTATTTCTAAGCACTGTTTCTGTTAGCTCTATCTTCAATCACCTAATTCTGAACCATTTATAACATAACTTTTAGGGCTTCTGGTATCATCCATCTTTACACATGCTTAATCCCAAAAAGATGAGCATTATAGGTAGTGTAGTCTCTACAGTGGTTTATTCACAGGTTGTAGTAGATTTTTTTGATTACCTGATCTTGCCATTGGCAGGGGAATATAATATGCAAGATACGTGGGTAAGTCATTCATAAAGTTTGATGTGATTTCAAGTATCGTCAGAGGCTCACATCCTTAGAATCTGTTGTCCTTTGTAAAAGACGATGATGATGAAATTTACCTAGCTTCAAAGAACTGTTTCCATTGAGCTGTTTTTAGTTTTTTGTTTTGTTTTGGTTTTGAGTGGTCAGTTTTGTACCAAACCTTTCACTTCTTGCTTCTTCTTCAATCTTATTGATAACTTGTATCCCTCAGGGGTTATCTTATTCTTCTCAATTTGACTCAGTTCCCTTGTATTTGAGAAATGAGGCCTTTATCAGAGAAACTTGGTGTAGACTTTTTTATGTTACTTCAATTGTCTACTGTGTTATTGTTCATGCATAGTTCTCAAAGAGGACCACTGATGTCAGGAGGGTGATATCCTGACTTGCAAGTGAATTGGATTCAAGTGAGGCAGGGCTATGCAAAGTCATTAACCTCATTATCTTCTCCAGAGTAACCTGAGTCTAGTGACAAGTCAAGACAACTGGAGATGGCCCCAGATGTAGTGGAAGACCCTGGTCTTTTTAAGCTAAGGTCTTTCCCAGGTCTCAGTTTGTCTGAGGCAACATCCATTCAACGATTTAAGGCTAGGTGAGACATGAGACAAAAGATGACCTACTTTGCCAACTCAAAAAAGAAAAAAGTCAATCGGGTCAGGGAAGACCCTTAGAGTTTCTGTCCAGAACAAAAATCATTATTTTTTACACTCATTCTGAACCATCAAATTCAAACAATGACTAAGCTCGGTTAGGCAGGGACCTGTTATTGGACGATCAGTGAGAGCCAGAGTGATTTGTGTTTGAAGCATAGTAGCTGCATCTGAATCCCAATGGGCTTTGTCAATGACTGGTTTTCTAGAGATCTAGTTAAAGAAATCATAAATTAAACTACATGTAACAGAAGAGTTGATTGTCCCAGTTTTTGAAAAAAAAAATTGTAGAATAACTAAGTAGGGAAGAGGGGAAAAAATCTAGTTCCCAAACCCCAAGATCTCTTGTAAAGTTTAAACAATCAAAATTTATGTTGTTTTGGGCAATGCTATGGTATATTTCAGCAAAAGGTAGTTTCTCTGATTATCTTTTCTAATTAGATCTGGTTTTGCTTTTACTATGTCTGAGATCATGATTGTTTCCCTTGTCTTTTTTAATTCAGCTGAAGAATAGTAGATTCTGCCCCAGATTCTTCTTTTAACACTGTGTTATGTCTTACTGTTTAAAGTGAATCTTTAATAAATAACATATTGTTGGATTTTAATTTCTAATCCATTCTGCTATTCAATTCTGTTTTAAGGGTAAGCACATCCCATTCACATTCAGAGTTATGATTATTAATTCTGTATTTCCCCCAACCTATTCTCTTCTGTTTATCCTTCTCTCTTTTTATCTTGTCCCGCCTTGAAAGTCTGTTTTGCTTCTCACCACCTCCTCACTCGATCCACTCTCCCTTTTATCATTCCCCCTTTCCCTTATTTCCTTTCCCTCCTGTTTCTCTATTAGGTAAGATAGATTTCTATACACAGCTAAGTGTGTTTGTGTGTATTCTTCCTTCTTTGAACCAATTTTGATGAGAGTGAGATTCAAGCACTGGCTATCATCACCCCTCCATTCTTCCTTCCACTGTAAAAAGCTCTTCCTTGTGTATCTCTTTTATTCGAGAAAATTTCCCCCATTCTTCCTCCCAGTGCATCCATCTTTCTCATCCCTACATTATTCTTTTGAAGATCATTTCAACATAACCAACTCATAACTATATTCTCTGTCCATGTAGATTCATAACTGCCCTGATACTATTAATGTTCTTAGGAATTACATGTATAATATTCCCACATAGGAATATAAACAAACAGTTTAACCTTATCATGTCCCTTATAAGTTCTCTTCCATGTTTACCTTTTTATGTTTCTCTTGAATTTTGTGTTTGAATGTCAAATTTTCTGTTCAGCTCTGGTCTTTTCATCAGAAATGCTTGAAGGTTCACTATTTGATTAAATATCCAAATTTTCCCCTGAAGGATTATACTCAGTTGTGCTGGCTGAGATTCGTGGTTATAAACCTAGCTACTTTGTCTTCTGGACTATTATATTCCCATTTCTCTGCTCCTCTAATGTGGTAGCTGCTAAATCTTGTGTAATCTTTTTTTTAAATTAATTTATTTGTTTTCAGTTTTCAACAATCACTTAGGTAAGTCTTAAATTTTCCCCCTTCACCCCTGTCTCCCTCCCTGAGACAGCATGCAATCTTATATGGGTTCTACACAAACATTCTTATTAAATACATTTTTGTGTTAGATGCAGAGAAGAGTTAAAAAGAATGGGAGAAACCATGAGAAAAAACGAAACAAAACATAGTCCACTTCAGTCTGTGTTCCTATTCAATAGTTCTTTCTCTGGATGTGGATGGCATTTTGCCTCAAGAATCCTTTGGGAATGTTTGCCTTACTATAAAGGGCTAAGTCTGTCAGAAATAGTCCTCACACACTGTGACTGTTACTGTGTACAGTGTTCTCCTGGTTCTGTTCATTTCACTCAGCGTCAGTTCATATAAGTCTTTCCAGGCCTCTCTGAAGTCCTCTTCTTCATCATTTCTTATAGTACCAGAGTACTCCATTACATTAATATACCACAGCTTGTTAAGTCACTCCACAATTGATGAGTATCCTCTCAGTTTCCAGTTCTTGGCCACCACAAACAGAGCTGCTAAAAATATTTTTGTAGGGAGCCAAGATGGTGGAGTAGAAACATTCACATATGCTAGCTCCTAACCCACAGCCCATAAAATACCGGTAAAGAAGAACTCTCAACAAATTCTGGAGCAGCAGAAGCCACACAGCAATGGAGTGGAAGAGATTTCTGTTCCAGAGAGACCTGAAAAACTGACACCAAAAGTCTGTCACACACCTGACCTGCAGGAGAGCTCAGTCCTGCCTTGGCCATGTGGCACCAAGAGGAGCAGATCCAAGCAGGCTTCAGGGATGGAATCTCCCAGCAGCCACACAGGTCCCTCCACCCACAGGTGCCAAAGGTAAGTGAGAGAGCCTTTTTGGCAGTCTGAGAAGGGAGCAAGGTGTCTCCATAACTCAGGCCCCCTCAGGAGGCAGCAGTGGAGGCAGCAGTGGACAGGAGCTCCCAAAGCAGACAGGAGCTTCAATCCATTGTTGAAGGTCTCTGCATAAACCCCCTGAGGGAACTGAGCTCCTGGTGGCAACCCTGCCCCTACCCAAATAGCTGAATTTAATCGCACACTGAATAGCAGCCCCACCCCCACCAAAAGCTCTGAGGCTGGGAAGCAGCATTTGAATCTCAGACCCCAAGCACTAGCTGGGCAGATTTGGAGGCACAGTGGGTGTAGAGAGGAATCTCAGAAGTCAAGTAACTGGCTGGGAAAATGCACAGAAAAAGGAAAAAAAATAAGACCATAGAAGGTTACTTTCTTGGTGAACAGATATCTCCTCCCATTCTTTTGGATGAGGAAGAATAATGCTTACCATCAGGGAAAGACATAGATGTCAAGGCTTCTGCATCCAAACATCCAAAATAAATATCCGATGGTCTCAGGCCATGGAAGAGCTCAAAAAGGATTTTGAAAATCAAGTTAGACAGGTGGAGGAAAAACTGGGAAGAGAAATGAGAGAGATGCAAGAAAAGTATGAAAAGCAGGTCAACACCTTGCTAAAGGAGACCCAAAACATGCTGAAGAAAATAACTCCTTGAAAAATGGGCTAACTCAATTGGCAAAAGAGGTTCAAAAAGCCAATGTGGAGAAGAATGTTTTAGAAAGTAGAATTAGCCAAATGGAAAAGGAGGTTCAAAAGCTCACTGAAGAAAATAGTTCTTTCAAAATTAGAATGGAACAGATGGACGCTAATGACTTTATGAGAAACCAAGAAATCACAAAACAAAACCAAAAGAATGAAAAAATGGAACATAATGTGAAATATTTCATTGGAAAAACAACTGACCTGGAAAATAGATCCAGGAGAGATGATTTAAAAATTATGGGACTACCTGAAAGCTATGATCAACAAAAGAGCCTAGACATCATCTTTCATGAAATTATCAAGGAAAACTGCCCTGATATTCTAGAACCAGAGGGCAAAATAAGTGTTCAAGGAATCCACCAATCACCACCTGAAAGAGATCCAAAAAGAGAAACTCCTAGGAACATTGTGGCCAAATTCCAGAATTCCCAGGTCAAGGAGAAAATATTGCATGCAGCTAGAAAGAAACAATTCCAGTATTGTGGAAATACAATCAGGATAACCCAAGATCTAGCAGCTTCTACATTAAGGGATTGAAGGGAGTGGAATAGGATATTTCAGAGGTCAAAGGAACTAGGACTAAAACCAAGAATCACCTATTCAGCAAAACTGAGTATAATACTTCAGGGGAAAAAAGGTCTTTTAATGAAATAGAGGACTGTCAAACATTCTTGATGAAAAGACCAGAGCTGAAAAGAAAATTTGACTTTCAAACACAAGAATAAAGGAAGCATAAATAGGTAAACAGCAAAGAGAAGTCCTAAGGGACTTACCAAAGTTGAACTGTTTACATTCCTACATGAAAGACAATATTTGTAACTCTTGAAACTTTTCAGTATCTGGGTAGTTGGTGGGATTACACACACACACACACACACACACACACACACACACAGAGCACAGTGAATTCACAATGGGAGGAGGGAGCAATTTGAAGTCAACACTTTTGGGGAGGGACAGTATCAAAAGAGAGAATAGAAGCAATGGGGGGCAGGATAAGATGGAGGGAAATATAGTTAGTCTTACACAGCACAACTATTATTGAAGTCATTTGCAAAACTACACAGATATGGCCTATGTTGAATTGCCTGCCTTCTCAAAGGGAATGAGCGGGGAGGGAGGGATGGGGAGAAGTTGGAACTCAAAGTTTTAGGAACAACTGTCGAGTATTGTTCTTGCTACCAGGAAATAAGAAATACAGGTAATCGGGAATAGAAAGTTATCTGGCCCTACAGGACAAAAGAGAAGATGGGGACAAGGGAAGGGAGGGATGATAGAAGAGAGGGCAAATTAGTGATAGGGGAAATTAGAATGCTCGGGGTTTTGGGGTGGGGGAAGGGACAAATGGGGAGAAAATTTGGAACCCAAAAATTTTGTGAAAATGAATGAAAAAAGTTTAAAAAATCAAAAAAGAAAAAAATATTTTTCTACATGTGGGACCTTTTCCCATTTTTATGATCTCTTTGGGATACAGTCCTAGAAGTGATATTACTGGGTCAAAGGGTATGCACATTTCTGTAATCCTTTGGGCATAGTTCCGAATTTCTCTCCAGAATGGTTGGATCAGCTCACAGCTCCGCAACAATAAATTAGTTTTCCAGTTCTGCCACATCTTCCCCAACATTTATCATCTTCCTGTTTCATCATGTTAGTCAGTGTGACATGTGTGATGTGGTACCTCAGAGTTGTTTTGATTTGCATCTCTCTCATCAATAGTGATTTAGAGCATTTTCCCATATGTCTATACATAGTTTTAATTTCTTCCTCTGAAAACTGCCTGTTCATATCCTTTGATTATTTATCAATTGGGGAATGACTTGTATTCTTGTTCATTTGACTCAGTTCTCTATATATTTTAGAAATGAGGCCTTTATCACAGAGAGTGGTTGCAAAAGTTCTTTCCCAGTTTTCTGCTTCTCTTTTAATCTTGGTTGTATTGTGCAAAACTTTTCATTTTAGTGTAATCAAAATTATCCATTCTGGATACATTCATACTTCTGGATACATTCAAACATTCATAATGTTTTCTATCTCTTGTTTGGTCATAAATTTCTTCTTTCTCCATAAATCTGAAAAATACACTATTCCTTGCTCCCTTAATTTGTTTATAATATCAGTCTTTATACATAGGTCACGTATCCATTTGGACTTTATTCTTGTGTACAGTGTCAGGCATTGGTCTATGCCCAGTTTTTGCCACACTGTTATCCAGTTTTCCCAGCAGTTTTTGTCAGATAGTGACTTCTTATCCCAGAAACTGGAGTCCTTGGGTTTATCAAACAGTAGATTGCTGTATTCATTGACCACTGTGTCTTGAGTACCTAACATATTTCACTGATCTACCCCTCTATTTCTTAGCCAGTACCAAGTGGTTTTGATGATTGCTGTTTATAATACAATTTGAAATCTGGTAGGGTGAAGTCCCCTTCCCGCATTTATTTTCATGAATTTCCTTGATATTATGGACCTTTTGTTCTTCCAGATGAATTTTGATATTTTTTCTAGCTCTAGAAAATAATTTTCTGGTAGTTTGATTGATATTGATTGATACACTGAATAAGTAAATTAATTTAGGTAGAATTGTCATTTTTATTATATTAGCTTAGGCTACCCAAGAGCAACTGATGGTTTTTCAGTTACTTAGATCTGACTTTACTTGTCCCAAAATGTTTTGTAATTGTGTTCACATAGTCCCTGAGTTTGTTTTGGCAGATAGACTCCCAGATATTTTATAGTGTCTACCGTAGCTTTAAATGGGATTTCTCTTTCTATCTCTGGCAGCTGAGATTTGTTAGTAATATATAGAAATGCAGATTATTTACACGGGGTTTTTTTTGCCACCTGCAACTCTGACAAAGTTGTTTATTATTTGAAATAGTTTTTTTTACTTGATTCTCTAGGGTTCTTTAAGTATATCATCTGCAAAGAGTGATAACTTAGTTTCTTCTTTGCATATTCTAATTTCTTCAGTTTTTTCTTTTTTTATTTGTAATCCCACCAATTACTCAGATACTGAAAAGTTTCAAGAGTTACAAATATTGTCTTTCTATGTACGAATGTAAACATTTATTTTATTTTATTTATTTTATTTTTTATTTCCAGCACCATGTTGAAGAACAGTGGTAAAAATGGACATCCTCGTTTTACCCCTGATCTTATTGAAAATGCATCTAGCTTATCCCCATTGCATATAATGCTTGCTGATGGTTTTAGGTAAATACTGCTTATTATTTTAAGAAAGGCTCCACTTATTCCTATGTTCTCCAGTGTTTTCAATAGGAATGGGTATTATATTTTGTCTAAGGCTTTTTCTGTATCTAGTGAGATAATAATATGGTTTCTATTAGTTTTGTTGTTGATATGATCAATAATGCTGATAGTTTTCCTAATATTGAACCAGCCTTGCATTCCTGGTGTAAATCCTCCCTGATCATAATGTATTATTCTCATTATAAATTTCTGTATTCTTTTTTGCTAATATCTTATTTAAAATTTGTGTATTTATATTCATTAGAGAAATTGGTCTAAATTTTCTTTTCTCTGTTCTCTTCCTGGTTAGGTATCAGAACCATAACTGTATCATAAAAAGAATTTGGTAGGACTCCTTCTTCACCAATTTCCCCAAATAGTCTAGACAGTATTGGAATTAACTGTTCTTTAAATGTTTGATAGAATTCACACTTGTAAATCCATTTCACCCTGGAGATTTTTTCCTAGGGAGTTCATTGATGGCTTGTTCAATTTATTTTTCTGAGATGAGATTATTTAAGTATTTAACTTCCTCTTCTGCTAATCTGAGAAATTTATATATTTCCTTAATATTCATCCATTTCTATTAGATTGTCACATTTATGGGCATACAGTTGGGCAAAGTAATTTCTGATTATTGTTTTAATTTCCTCCTTGTTGGAGGTGAGTTCACCCTTTTCATATTTGATATTGGTGATTTGGTTTCCTTCTTTCTTTTTTTAAATCAAATTGACCAAAGGTTTATCAATTTTATTGTTTCTTCCATAAAACCAACTCTTAGCTTTATTTTTTACTTCGATAGTTCTCTTAATTTCAATTTTATTGTTCTCTCCTTTGGTTTTCAGTATTTCTAATTTGGTATTTACTTGGGGATTTTAAATTTGTTCTTTTTCTAGCTTTTTCAGCTGCATGCCCAATTCATTGATCTCCTCTTTCTCTATTTTATTCATATAGGCATTCAATGTATAAAAGTTACCCTAAGAACTGCTTTTTCAGTATCCCATAAGTTTTGGTAGACTTCTCTCATTATTGTCATTCTCTTAAATAAAGCTGTTGATTGTTTCCATGATTAGTTGTTTAACCCACTCATTATTTAGGATTAGATTATTTAGTTTCCAATTAATTTTTGGTCTATCTTTCCATGACCCTTTATTACATATAATTTTTATTGCATAATGATCTGAGAAGGAAGCATTGACTATTTCTGCCTTTCTGCACTGTATTTTGAATTTTTTATGCCCTAGTAGATGGTCAGTTTTTGTATATGTGCCACATACTACTGAGATTCCTTTTCATCCCCATTCAATTTTCTCCAGAGATCTATCATATCTACTTTATCCAGAGTTTTATTCACTTCCTTAACTTCTTTCTTATTTTATTTTGAGTTTGGATTTATCAAGTTCGGAGAGAGAGGTTGAGGTCCCCCACTATGATAGTTTTGCTGCCTATTTCTTCCTGTAACTTCCTTAACATCTTCTTTAAGAATTTGGATGCTACACCACTTGGTACATATATGTTTACTAATGATATTGCTTCATTGTCTGTGGTGCCTTTTAGCAGGATATGGCTTCCTTCTTTATCTCTTTTGATTAGATCTATTTATGATTTTCTTTTGTCCGAGATTAGGATTGCTACCCCCATTTTTGTTGTTTTTTACATCAGCTGAAGCACAATATATTCTGCTCCAACCTTTTACCTTTACCCTGTGTGTATCCCCCTGTTTCAAATGTGTTTCATGTAAACAACCTATTGTTGGATTATGGTTTTCAATCCATTCTGCTTATGGGAGAGTTCAGCCCATTCATATCCAAAGTTATGATTACTATCTGTGTCTTTCTCTCCCCTCTTATTTCCCCATTTATTCTTTTAGTTCTCCCTTCTCCTTTCCCCTCTACAATAGAGTTTAAATTTTTGACCACCACCTACCTCAGTCTTCCCTCCCTTCTATCAGTCCCCCTACCTTTTATTGCCCTTTCCCTTACTGTTTATTCCCTCTTTTTTAACCTCCCCTCCCTTTTCTATCCCCTTCCCCTCCTACCACCTATTGGGCAAGTATCATTCTAATTTCTTTTGCCAATATTTCCTCTGCCACGCTTACCTTTTTCTTTAACTTTCCCAGGAAATCTTGTTGGATTTATGTCCAATTAGCATTTTTCTCTCAGGGTTGCTTGTTGTTGCTTCGTATTATTGTCTTCTTTTGAGTTTGTGTCTTGGTCTTTCTTGCCATTGTGATAGCTTTTTATAGTCAAGGTATATTTTGGTTGTTTACTTATTTTTTCCACCCTATTTCTTGATTTAGAACTTTATGGTAATGTTGGGTTCTGCTTACTGGGAGATGGGGAGGCACTGTTCCAAGCTTCAGCCTTTTTCTTACTGCTGTTTTCAGACCTAGTTCTGCAAGTTTAGTATGAGTGATACAGTATAGGGAGAGGCATAATCACTGCTTCCCTGATCTATGGTCTGGTTTTTAGTTAGGGAGGATCCCTGGTCCCCTGCAACAGCAAATGCAGGCATTTCTCTTAACCTTGAAACTTTGAACAGGCCCCATGCTCCCTTGTGACTGACCACACATGTTCCTCTCTGCCCTGGAATTGCAACCCAGAACTGTATATGGGCAATAGAGTTGCCTATGCACTAGCTGCATTCAGGGTCGGCAAAGGTCCCCTATAATCTCTTTCTGACCAGTTGTCTGACCTTGTTACCATGTCTGTCCTGAAAGTTCCCAAAACTGTTGCTGCTGTTGCTGCTGCTGCTGCTTTTGCTGCTGTCTTGGTCACCTGTGTGATCCAGGCTTTTGCCTACTCTCGTATTGCAGACTTTTCCTGCTGACATCTTAAGTTGTCTTAGCCTAGAAAAATGTTTCACTCTGAAATTTTATTGGTTTTCCTGATCCAAAATTTGAGGCATTATTTTAAAGTTATTTGGAGGGGTATATTGGAAGACTTTGACTGGGTTGCTGTCTCTACTCCATGATACAGGCTTTGTCTAGTTCTCTATAAACCCCTACCTTGGTCTGAAGACTGATCATGTATCAACATTACTCTGTATGAATATTATTTCAATGAGATATTTTTCAGTTGCACATATCTAGATAATTATGTCATTGAACTATACTTTCTAATTTCCTTCATTATCATAAATGTCTGTCAATCTTATTTTTCCACCAATAGAATAGGTTCAGCTCTTCCAAAACTTATTTGAAAAAACACAAGTGGGTTTCGAATACACTAAGTTTTTAATTTTTTTAAATTGTTGGTGAGTTTCAACATTGAGCTCAACATTCTTGTGTAAAATTCTACAGTGTAATTAAGATGGACAAGTTTGAGGAATGAAAAGTAATTCAAAAAGACATTTATGCAATAATTGTAAGTGGAAAAAAGCACAAGAATAATAGAGTACAGTTTAGTTACAAATATTCCAGAAGAAATAAATGAAAAAAGAATATTGATGGAAACGTAAAGGGGGGGCTGAAAAAGTAATACACCTTAGCTAATCTAGTTAATATGAATTAATTTATTTCATTCCATTAATTTCAATGGAAATAGTTCCTAAGCAAGTTTAGTTGTTTATATTGATGTTTCTCACTGTTTCTAATAAAACATTTAGTTAAAATTTAGGTAGTCCTAAGGTACCATATAGTTCAGAGGTACCATCTAAGGTAAGTACACTTATTCTAAGCTTCAGTATTTTCTCCTTAGGATTGTCCATGGTTGTTTTTGAGTGTTCTTACTAAGCTTTGTTTTATACAGCAAATAATTCTCACTTTATTGTAATTTGCCAGTGTACCCATTAGCTGGAAAATCCTCCATTTTTCAAACCAGTAGAGAAAAATGTACAGTAACATAAGGCCCTGAAAAAGCTTAGATTAGCCCAATTGTTTCCAGCATTCGTTGACCAACTTTTCTAAGAACTACTGGAAGACAAGCAGTCTGCTTGAACTTTGTAACCTACCTTTTTCCATTAGACTAAGAGCTCCTTAGGAGAAAGGAATTTTGTTTTGTTTTGATTTTGGTTGTGGCCATTGTTTCTATCCCTAGTGCTTAGCACAGTGATAAGCACTTAGTAGATATTTAATAAATGCTTGTTGACTGACTGATTTTCCCCTAATGAAGTTACCTTCTGATGGGTGAGCTACTGAGTAATCAAATATCAAAAAGAAGACAGGAAAACAGACAATGAAAGAAAATAAACTTGCTCTGCAAAGGTAAGAATTGACTGCCAGAAAGCAGAAAAATTTATATTCTAAGGAGAGACTTTTAGAAATCCATGAGAAGATCTATTTTTCTGAAAGGGATAGACTTTGATCAAGAAAATTCATATGAAATGAATCTTCCTAGAAATCCTTATTTGCAAGAGTGAGCTATGATTAATGGGAAAAGTAGCATGGAATTGGAGTTGGCATTAGAGTCAAGATTGAAATCTTTTGCTACTTGAACAGATTGTTGCTGAAGATCCAGGAAACCGCCTGTCCAGACACTATCCACATGCTGCTATTAGCCTGAAGCCAGATCTCTGATACAATTACATATCTTCATTTCACATGTTAGGCAGGGAAAAGACTGGAAATAAAAGGAAAGGGTGAGCACAGGTATTCAATCTTTCATGGATGAGAATCAAGAGAAAAGAAACCAAGCATTGATTTCTTCATTCCCATGTCTACCACCCCAACCACGCACTCCTATGACCACAATTGTTCCAAAGCATTCTGTAAACTCTGGTGGCATGTGGCATCATGCTAGTTGCCAAAGAAAGATAACTTCTTCTTTGAATTTTGAAATTTTGAAATTTATTTATAATTGTTAAGTTCAAAATAAAAATTACTTTTTTAAATAAATATTTTTTTCATATGTTTCTTTGGTAGGATTTTCCAGACATATAATGCTGCCTGGAGAAGATATCAGTGCAGCAAATGGTATAGATAAAGTAGGTTCCCAATGAGTGTGACCAAGTCTGGGGAACAGGCAATATACACCTTAAATTATACCATCACCTCTCACCTGGACTACTGAAATATTTTCTAATTTGTCTCCATGCCTCAAGCTTTTCCCCTTTTCAATCAATTCTCTACAGAGCTACCAATTTGATATTCCTAAAACACATTCCGACCATTTCACTCCCCTATTCAAGAAGCTCAAGTACATCACAACTGATTCTAGAATTAAATAAAAATTCCTCTATTTGGCAATTAAAAACTTTCATAAACTTTCATGAAACAGTTTACTTTTTCCAGACTTTAACAGTACTATACTACAGCCAATCTGTCTCCTTACTGAATCCCAGCCTAGAATGCATTGCCCCCTCACCTCCATCTCTTTGTGGAAAGAAAGATAATGAGAAAGAGGTATATATCAGTTGTGGGCTGCATAATCAGGGCTGGAGCAGAGGCACTACTATGAGTCAGCATCCTCTCTTACACCTGCAAAAAAAATGATATTATTCTGAGAGTGAGATACAATGAAAGGGGGAATCCACAGGCAAGCTGTACAAGGCAGTTGCAGAAACCACCTACAGGGTAGAGCCTAGAATGACTATCTTGAACATTTTGATTGCATTAGCAATAGAAAGAAAAAGAGAGGCCAGATAATTATAGGGATCATGAACCAGAGAACTGGTGTCTAAAAAAAACAGAGTATTAGGAAAACAATCAACATAATTAATCATATTAAAAATCAAAACATCTAAAACCACAAGATCAGCTCAACAGAAGCAAAAAAGGCTTTGACAAAGTGCAATGCTTTTCTCCTAAAATAGACAAACAAAAAACCCTACAAAATATAGATGTGGAGGAACTTTTTTTAATACCATAAAAAGCATTTATATAAAACCAAAAGAAACCATCATATGCAATGGGATACATTAGAACATTTTCCAGTGAATTCAAGAGTGAAGCAAGGATACTCACTCAACCCATAATTATTTAATATAATTCCAGAAATGCTGGCAACAGCAATAAGACATGAGAAAGAAATCAAAGAAGATAAAACTATCCCTATTTGCTGAAAATATGATTTACTTGGAAAATTCTATGAAATCAGTGAAGACATTAATTCAGACAATAGTTTCAGCAAAGTTGCAAGCTACAAAATCCTCAAAAAATCAACAGCATTTCTATGTAATAAAACAAAATATAAGAAATAACAATAATATTTCTCTTCTAATTTTAATAGTATGATCTTTAATATTAACATCATGTATCAATTAAGAATGTGTTGTTGGATATGGTATAAGATATTGTTCTAAGTTTAATGTCTGCCAGACTGCTTTCCAGTTTTTCCAGCAGTTTTTAACCAAATAAGGAACTTTTTCCCAGGTAATTTATGTTTTCCACCTTATCAAACCCTCAAATGTTAAATTCTATTCGTTCTGATTCTGATATTATAACACAATTTTACCATTATATTACAAGAGACTCTCTCTGAATCCTGATGACATTTTTTGTTCCCTCAGCACAAAGTCAATTTTCATTATATTTTTTATGAGGGTGAAGGTTTACCACTTCAAGCTAGCCCCTCTTCCCTTCTTTTAGTTTCATCTTATGTCTGGGCTTGTATGATGAAAAAGACATATCAAAATGTCATTTACTAGATACTTTTTCCATTCACTAAAAGAAGAAAAAAACTCCTGGAACCCAATAAGAAATCTATGACCTTCATTTTTCTTTGATAAACATTTGCTATGGTACTGCTGGATAACAAAGCATTGTGTAAAGCCCTTGAGGGATTCACAAAGGCTCTTGCTCTCATGAAGCTTAAAGTCCAGTAAGGAAATAAGATGCAAATATTTAACTATAATATAAATTGATCTTGTTAAGTCCTTACAATGTACCAACAAAATGAAATGTAAGGTCCAAGGAAAAGGATCATCATTGAATGAAAGGGTCTTTGAAACCTTCATGGACAAGAGCAAGCACAGTAGGATTTTTGTTGTTTTTTCTGGAGTTCAGTTTACTAGGCTCAGGCCAAATTGTAAACATCTGAAGGATAGTTCATAGGTGGTAATTCACAGCTCAGTAATTCAAAACTCTACTGAGTCACACAGGTTGTGAGGTTTTCTGGCTCCAAGCGTATTAGATGAAAACTATATATACTGAAAGGTTAGTATTTTGTTTCAGGGGCTCACTCATGAGAAGGATCTTTTGATTCCCTGGACGGGACTCTGGGTAGCCCTTTGTTAAAAGCCCTTCCACTACTCACATGCTGGTGCTCTCTTGGTCTAGTTGGGTATGTAGGTGGTTGTAATACTTTGTTCAGACAGTTGGAGCACTGTCTGTTGAATCTCTGTGCTAATTTCTCTGCTTGTATTTTCTTTACTCACTTCTTTCTACTTATCTGTAATTAAAGTAAGATTGTTGACACTTTTCTTTCCTTTAGAAAAGCAGATCAAAGAACCTGTTCTAGCAGCCCACCCTGTGTGCTAGTGTGGTTGCTAATACAACAAGATGGCTACACATAGTACATAATCCAATTTGTCTAGAACATAGAGTGTATAGAAATGAATAGATGGAAGGAAAGCAGGAAAAGTATGATTTGACTATATTAGGAAAGGCCTTAATGCCAGATTTAGAATAAGGCTTATAGAATTTACTTTTAATTTTATGAAAACAATGCTCAATGAGATAGCTGTTTCTCATTGAAACAACTGTATATTCAGGAAGTCAGCCTACTAGATACATTGTTCAGGGATCTGGGACACTGAGTCTTCCTCTCTGAAAATCAAAACAATATAGATCCCTGCCACACCAAGGTCCAAATGCCTAATGAGTTTAGCTACAAAGATATCATGTAGGAGGTGGTGGTCATACCTGTAGTAAGTGACACCAGTCATGGTTCCCCAGTAATATAATGTTCCAGAGACATATGGAATATTTCTAAAGAATAGTCATTCAAATTATTTAAATACCTTTAGTAATTCAGGGATTCAGTTGCTTTTCAATCTTGTCAGACTCTTCATGACCTCATTTGATGTTTTCTTGGCAAAGATACTAAAGTGGTTTGCCATTTCCTTCTCCAGCTCCTTTTACACATGAGGAAATTGAGGCAAATAGGTAAACAGTCCCTTACCCAAGGTCATATAAATAATAAGTATGAGGCCAGATTTAAACTCAGGAAGAAGAGTCTTCCTGACTCTAGGCCTAGCACTCTATCCACTGTATCACCTAGCTGCCCTACTTCCAGTAACAGGGCTTTCATTACCTAACAATAGAGTCCATTTGATCCTTGGATGGCTTTGATCAAGATATTTCCTTAAAATGGAGTCCAAATTATACCTCCCTCTACATTTTTCACCTATTGGTTACTTCCTTTCTGTGTTTAAGTGTCCCTAACTTTACATGGAGGTAAATAATTTCTTTCCCTCTCTGGGAGGAAAAGGATATAGTCTTAATTAAGCTTGTATTTCACTCAGTGCCTGTCATAGTACATGCACACAGTAGGTACTGAATTATTATTGGTTGTTGTTGCTGTCAGTGTGTAGAGCAGAGCAATAAGGCACCAGAGGAACAACTTCTCACATTACTTTCTCCTCTCTTTGATGAGAGCCTCCTGGGACCAAATGCATACAAGATGAAGACACAGGGAAAACACAGTGGGCAACAGCATCTTTGTTTTATTTTCTGATGGGTATAGCACAAATGCCAAAGACAACTACAAGCAATTGTTCTCTGAGCTCCAGTGAACTAGAACATCTTAATTTAAGTCATGCATTGCCTGGAATTTTTCAGGAGAGAGAGACAGAAAAATTCATGGGAAAGTTGCTAAGCGACCAAGCTCTTCAGAGAGCCCAAATGTACATGTGATATTATGGAACCTCAGCAGGAAGGCTGGAAGTGGATATTTGGCAATTATGTTCTTTCAAAAGAGATCTTTATTATAGAGAAATCTTTATCACCAATCTTTATTATAGACCAAAAAATAAGATTTTAGGGCTCCTTTGTCTCTTTAAAAAAAAAAATTGTATCTATTAGCTACTCACAATCCAGGGAACCATACAAGTTAAGAGAGATTCATCCTATCCCACCTACCTCACTGGGTATACTCATAGGATTTTTAAGCTAGAAGGAAATTTTCAGGGGAGGGACATATCAATCACATTGTTCATCTCTCTCATCTTCAAGTAAAATCACAATTAAATCACTCTGGAGGGGTGGAATTTTATCCTATTTGTTATAAAAGGATCCATGGAAGGAGATTCCAATGCCTTGTTTAGTAACTCCATTTGAATTTTCAAAATCCTCACTTCTTCATGTCCAACCTAAGCCCTTCTAACTCATTTTCTTCTGTTTGTTTGTTTGGGTCAGTTCTGGCCCATTTCTTGTTTCCTGGAAATGTTTACATTTCTCATTTCTGTATTGTGCTTTTGCACAAGTTATTAATGTTATCATCATTACTATTATTACCTCCCATGTCCTCTTAGCTCCTCAACTTGGAATACTTAGATCCTTTAAGGGTCAGCTAATGGGCTACCTCCTACATAAGATTTCTCCTAATCCCCTGAGTTGTGATTGCTCTCCCCAGTGAAATTACATAGAATTTAATTATTACATGTTATATTCTTTTTAGAAACATAGGCTTAGAGCTGGAAATGATCTTAAAGATCATCTAGTCTAATTCCTTCATTTTACAGATAAGGAAAAAAGGTACAGGGAATTTCATTGACTTACCCAGTCTCAATTTGCCCAGTTTGAATTGCCATAAGTAATAAGTGGAAGAGCTAGCATTAAAACTCAGGATCTCCAAACCCAGGTTCTCTTTCTCTCTGGGTCTTTATATGGGTACTCCTTATATGAGTGTATATTCTACCCCCAGTGGAATGTAAATTCCAGGACCGGGATTTTCTAATTTTTTTTTTTTATCTCCACATTGCCTGGCACATAATAAAGCCTTGTTAATTAATTTGAATTTCCTTAGCTACTGTGAAGTTGGTTTGTTCATTTTGGTTTATATATGGAGACCTTTGGAGTACTCTTACAATGATAGCCAAAGTCTTTAATCTTTGGATTGAGGGACACAAATGGTTTTGAGACTCCTTTCTCTAAATGATTTTAAAAAGAGAGTCCCCTAATTTTTGCATATTTAGGCATACTCCAGCTCAACTTACACATGACAGAAAATTATTTTTAATATCCTAAAGTTTACATATTTTTGTTATTTTTTACATCACTTTCACGTCTAAGTATATGCCTCCTCCCTTCTAATAAAAGATATGAGAAAGAGAAGAAAAAAAGAAAGTGTTTGAGTGAAACTAACCAATGGATAAAGTGACAGTATATGTAACAATCCATATTCCTGTATTTCTTCATTTTTCCAATAAAAGGAAATGCAAGACTTTATTTTAAGGTCCTCCAAACCCTAAGATTGGTAAATTTTATGCAGTCAGTAGCAAAACCAGGCCCATAACCTGACTGAGAACAGAACTCCATAGTAATAGTATCAGGATCTTTCTTTCTACCTCCTTCCAAATGGGTCTTTCACCAGCTGGCTTCAAGCTACTAGTGACCTGGGAAGGATTCCTGCATTGCAAGAAAGAACCTCCAGAATGAATCCAAACCTTGCCTAAGTACCTGTTGGTACCTTGTTCACGTATTCAATTTCCCGTCTACTTATATGTCTAATTCCAGACTCCCTCTCCAGACCTCTGATGACCATGGATTATTATTGTTCTGGTATCTTCTTTGGCTGCTCAGATCAATTCAGTTCTATCCTATGAATATTTACTAAACCACTATTATGCACAAAATATAGTGGCAGCATGGTGTAGCCATGGAGTCAGGAAGGCTTGGAATCAGGATGACCTGGTTCAAGTCTAGTCGCTGATACACACACACACACACACACACACACACACACATAGTGTTGCTGTCACAAACAAATATGTATGTGTGTGAGAGAGAGAGACAGAGACAGAGAGAGCCCCTAAGCTAGTCACTTAATCTCTTGGTGGCCTCTTCTTCCCCTCCCACCTCAACTCTGTCAGTCTACAAGCTACAAAGTAGCTGCTGAGATATTATCAATGGAGGGAGTTTAACACCAAAAGCTTTACTGTAATTGTCAAATCATTTTTCAGTTTTCTAGAGAAGATAAAAGCAAAGGAAGGTTGAGAAATCCTCTGTCCTCTGTTGAAATTACAGCCCCTCTCTGAGGCAATGAGTTTATCCTTGTACTTTTGACATTGGATAGAGGGAACAAAATTCATTACCCAATTTAGAGTTTTCTTGGCAAAGATACCACGGTTGGTTTGCCATTTCTTTCTCCAGCTCATTTTACAGATGAGGAAACTGAGGCAAAGAATTGACTTACCCAGGGTCATACATAGTGTCTAAAGTCATATTTGAACACAGGAAGATAAGTTTTCCTGACTCCTAGCCCACCACTCTATCCTTGGCACTCTTTCCATTATACCACTTAACAGCTCAAGAGTTCTTTACACTAATGAAATCATAAGGCTATACCTTCCTTATCTTTCTTCCTCTCTCTACCCCCAAGACATATAAGGCATCTTGCTGGGGACTTGGTGACAGAGCTACTAGGGACTGCACTTGTGATTCCATTAGTTTAAGGAGCCCCCAGATGGGTAGACTCTCTTTCCCAATGTCAGCCACCCCTTCTCTCCTATTTATCATCTTAGAGAATAGCTCAGAGTATTAAGAAGTTAAATTACTTGCCCAGGATTACATAAGAAGGATGTGTCAGAGGGGGAGCTTGAACATCAGTCTTCCAACTCTTACCCTCTTGCCAGGATATGTCCTGGAGATACTTGGAGAGACAAAGATGAAAAAAAAAGAGTCCCTGCCCTCAAAGAACAGTCTAATAGAGGTTTGGAGATAATTCTACCTGCAAGATTAAAGTTTTCTTTCAGTTCAGGCCTTGTAACTTAAATTTCTTGCCATGGTATTGTGCCACAGCTCCAGGAATAGATTTCTCAATTCTGGTTTCTCGTGCCCTGCTACCAAATATTCCCAACGAGGTTAAGGGAAGTAAAGGTGGAAAAACTCAAACCAAGCCATAAAAAAGCCTAGAAAGCAACAATAATGACAATAGTAAGAACAGCCCAAAGCAGTCATAAGACTGACAATTCAGCTGACCAAAGGATTCTTCACTTCATAAAAAGATTTTCAAAGGATTTGGACAAAAGATGAAAGTAGAGGCAACTCATTACAAATACAAAAGAGTATTGTTGTTTCATGTCTTTTTTTTTAACCCCATTTGGGGTTTTCTTGGCAGTGATACTGGAGTGGTTTGTCATTTCCTTCTCCAGCTCATGTTACAGAAAAGGAAACTGAGGCAAACAGGGTTAAGTGACTTGCCCAGGATTACACAGCTAGAAATTATCTGAAGTCAGATTCGAACTCAGGAAGATAAGTTTTTCTAGCTCTAGGCCCTGTGCTCCTAGCTGCAGAAACTTATAGGCACAGTACCAGCATAGTCAGAGTATAGAACAAGCTGTGATTTGGAAAAAATCAGATACAGTAGACCCTCACTTTTCGCGTAATCTGGTTTACGTATACTTTGCTGAATGAGGAAAAATTTTTCGCAAAATTTGTCTTGCAGGAGCAACAAAAATTCGCAATACAAACATCATCTTTGGACTTGAATGGCTAGCAAAGAAATGACGTTCAACTAGGGCAATGGTGGGGTTTTTAACCTATATAAGATTGCATGCCATCTTGGGGAGAGAAGGGGGAAGAAAGGTGGAGAAAATTTAAAGCTTATGGAAGTAAATGTTGAAAACTGAAAACAAGCAAATTAATTTAAGTAGCATCAAAAACAAGTGTCACTAGATAGATTCCTAGTCAGAAATGAATGTAAAGGAAAAAAATCAATGAGTCAAAACATGAAAGTGATTCTAAAAAACAAAAAATAAGTAAAGGCAGTGGTGTTAGTCTTACTTTTAGTGAAAGTAGCATAAGAGAAAACATTCCTGACATTGAAAGCCCCGATGTTCTCATAGAAGGGGATTCTCCTTCCAAGTAATAACCCTTCCTCCTCCTCCTCCCTCTCAGCTCTGTCACACCAGCCACACTCTTCTCAAAGGTAAAGTGCAGGCTAATTTATTTTATTTTCTATTTATATTGTGTGCTTATCTTTGCTACATATTTCAGGTACATTAGGAGCAAATTATAAATAATTATTTTTATATGAATATTTTTGGAGATGTGGTACCGATCATCTGACTTTATATTAATTCCTATGGGAAAATTCACTTTGCAATACAAACAAGTCGCACGATGAACAGAATCTTGGAACAAATTAAATTTGTAAACTGAGAATCTGCATTTGTTCCCTCTACCTAATGCCAAAAGTATAAGGATAAGCCCAGTGCCTGGGAGAGGGGCTGTAATGTCAACAGAGAACAGAGGATTTCTCAACCTTCCTTTGCTTTTGTCTTCTCTAGAAAAATCAATGTTTTTAAAACTACAAGGAGTGGAACAAAGTCTCTTGATTGTAGAAAAATATGGATAGACTTGCATGAAATAATGAAGAGCAAACCAAGCAGAATCAAGAGAACATTGTATACAGTAAAAGCAACATTGTTTCAAGAACACCTTTGAGAGAATAAATTATTTTGATTGTTTTAAGTATCCAAATTAACTACATAGGACATAGGAAGGAAGCAATATCTGCATGCAGAGAAAGAACTGATAAATGGAAGTATGCATATATGTATATACACATGCATACAAAATGCACATATATTGCATATATTTGCATCTAATGGTAATCATTTCTAAGTGGGGGGAGAAAAAAGAAAGTTATGTGATAACTTTATTCTATGTTTTAAAAGAATAGCAAGTTATACATAATAGATTTACAGCTTCATATGCAATCTTTTTTTACTCTATTATGTTATGAAAGTATCTCTATTATTTTATAAATCAAAAATAGAATATAAATGAATGAATGAATGAAAATTGGGACTTTTGCCCATCTCTAAAAAATAAAATAAACTACAAGGGACAGAATAAACATTATAAAACTGAAAGTGTGACTAAAAACAAGGAGATAGTTAGGAAAGAACAGCACCTCCCCTCTCTGATTACTCTAAATCAAGGTCTTAACAAATTGTAGCCAAGGGCTCTGAAGGAATCTGGAAGTGAGATCTTACAGTGACAACTCATAGAACTATTGATTTAGAGTTGTAAGGAACTTTTGAAGCAGTCTAATGCAATTTTCTCCAGCAAAGGAAACTGAGGCTTAAAAAGGTTAAATCATTTCCCCAAGTACACACAGGTAATAAGTGACAGAAGCAGGATAAGAAGCCAGTTCTTTTAATTTTAAATTCCACTAGACTCTCTACAGGCAATTACTTCTTTCACTGTGGCAATCTTCAAGAAATAATGGAGAATAATCGAAATCCTGGAGATAGTCAAACATTGTCCCAGTTGTTAAAATGGGACTAAGGGCAAATTCTGGAAAACTGCAGACCAGTGCACTTAATGCCAATCCCAGGTGAAATTCTAGAACAGATTGTTAGACACACGTTTGATCATTGTCAAAAAGAGCAAAATTATTTCTGAATACACATGAATACTTAAGAAAACAATTGTGAAAATAAAGGGAAAAGAATAAGCATTTATAGGGAATCTATTATGTACCAGACACAGTGCTAAGCACTTCATAAATATGTCATTTGATTCTCATGACAATCCTAGGAGGTATTATTCTCATATCACAGTTGAGGAAACTGAGGCAGACATAGATCGACTTAATTAACCAGTGTCACACAGTAAGTGTGTAAGGAAGGATTTGAATATGGACCTTCCTGACCCCAAACCCAAAGCTCTTTCTACTGTTCCACCAGTTATCTCTCTATATCCAAACCTTATTTGATTTTGTAATTGGGTTGTTAGGTTGGCAGATCAGGGTAATGCCATGGACACAGTGTATCTTGATTTCAAAAAAGCATTATATAAAGCCTTTTCTATAGTGATGACTGAAATGAGGGATAGATACTTTACCTACCTATAATTTCATTGGTTTAGGGAACTCTGGATAATGTACTTTGTCTGCAAACAAGAATTGCCCTTGGAGGTCGGTATCCCCATTTTACAGATGAGGAAAATGAGACTGATAGCAGAAGTTATTAAGTGACTTGTCTTGGGTCACTCAGCAAGTTAGTGAGGCTGTATCTGAACTCAGGTCTTCCTGACTCCAGACCCAGTGCTCCATCCATTGTGCTACCATGCTACCCTGAGATGTTGAGTGGTTGGTTATGATCATTATAAATCTCAAGACTATTACTCTTTTCACCATTATTAGATAGACTAGCTAGATTAAATCCAAAGAGTATTGGTTAACAACTCTGTGTCTGCCTGGAAGGAGATCTCTAATTATAAGTCCTCGGAGCTGCTTCATGACATATCCTCTTAAACATTTGAAATAAAGTCTTGGAAACTTTTTATCAAATTTTCAGACAATGTAGAAAGGATAGCTAAATCGAGTGATAACATAATCACAATTCAGAAAAGCCATCACGCACTGGGCCAAAACCAAGAAGACAGAGAAAAATGTCAGTGTTCTATATTTAGGTCCAAAAAAATTAATTATGCAAATAAATACATGATGGGAGGGATTTTATTTGGCAACAGTTCATATGAAAAGGACCTGGAGATTTTAGGTGAACAAGTTTAGTATGAAGCAACATTGCCATGCAGTTGTTAAAAAGATAATACACTCAGGCTACTTTCATGGATATGGAGGACTCAGATCCTTCCACTGCAATCTATTCCTTAGACTACAACTAACATAGAACACTTACTCTAAAGTCAGAGGGAGGGCCTGAATTCAAATCTTGTAATTAGCACCTATCTGTGCAGCTGTGGCCAGGTCATTTAATTCTTCTAAGTCTCAATGTCTTCATACTACTCATAATATTCAAGGATATCCTTCCAGGGTATTAAATAATAAAGCCTATCACTCCCTCCTGGCAGCATCTGAACTTAAGTATTGTCTTAAATTCATCTTAAAATGTCATCTACTCCCATAAATTACTGTGTGCTTGCTAGTTCTTAAGTGTAAAGGTAGACATGAAACATCCTCACTAAGATACTTACCAGATTTATACTCAAATTCACAAGTTGAGTCCTCAGAGTAATGACTGCTAACTCCAATTTCAGGGGGGTAACTCTGTGGGATTACACAGTCTCTGAGGTCCTTTTCAGGTCTAGAACTATGTTCTAGTGCTTGATTTGGGCCATCATGTTTTGCGATAGACATTGACAAACAACAGTCCAGAATAGAGAGACCAGGATCTAAAAACCATGTAAGAGAGAGAGAACAACTGGAAGAAACTTAGTACATTAATCCTAAAGAAGAGAGAGACTGGGTGACTATCTGTGAGTAATGTTGCAGAAGGATGCATGGCAGGTTAGACCACAAATCTTCTAAAGTATCATCCAATTCTTAAATTCTCTACTTTTTTCCAGAAATTCTTCAAACAGGGAGCTTACCTAGTACATACAAAAAAATTATTTCAACTGAAAATTTTTATTATCATAAGACCCCCTTTTTTTGCATAGCAAAACATACCTACAGTGTTAGAAAATTCATTTTAACTTTAACTCCCCCTTCATCTTGTGGTTGTTTGTGCTTTGTTTTGGAAGAGGACCAGTGGCATCATGGTGTACTCTCTTGACTGCTGCTCGTGTGAATTGGATTGAAATAAGGTAGAACTGCACAGTTATCCACCTCACTCTCTCCTCAAAGTCCAGTGGCAAGACAAAAGTCAAGATGACTGGTGATGGCCCAGGTCCAGTGAATAACCTCAGCATCTTCCATGTCTGACCAAGCTCTAAGTGCCTGACAAGATTGAACGAGAACCCTTACAATACACAAGCGGTTCATTCATTCAATAAACATGTAATAAGCACTCATTATGTGCAAAGGAAGCATGGACCACTTAGTGAGAAGCCACAGCACATCAAGCACTGAGTTTTTAGCCCAGTACTGAAATAATGGTACATAGGAAATAAAAACTCCGTAGTTCCAACTTCAAAACTCTTAAAGAATTCAAGGCTGCTTTCTTTGCTGAATAACATTTTTGGCAAAATTTGTTTGCTGTGTAGTTAAGGGAGAAAGCATCAACTTAACTTTTTTGAGGAAGAAAGCATAACTTCATGAGCAGATTTATTCATTAAATTAACATTTAGTGCATACCCTTTCACCCAGCAATACTGCTTCTAGGTCTGTATCCCAAAGAGATCATAAAAATGGGAAAAGGACCCACATGTTCAAAAATATTTATAGCAGCTTTTTTTGTAGTGGCCAAGAACTGGAAATCAAGGGGATGCCCATCCATTGGGGAATGACTGAGCAAATTGTGGTATATTAATGTAATGGAATACCATTGTGCTATAAGAAATGATGAGCAGGCAGATTTCAGAAAAACCTGGGAAAACTTATAGGAACTGAGGCTGAGTGAAGAGAGCAGAACTAGGAGAACATTATACACAATAACAGCCACAGTGTTAGAGGACTGTTTTTGCAATGCAAGGATCTAAAACATTTCCAAAGGACTCCTAATGCAAAATGCCATCCACATCCAGAGAAGTAACTATGGAGTCAGAACGTAGAATGAAGCAGAACACTTTCTCCTTTGTTATGTTTTATTTTGTTTTTCTCATGGTTTCTGCCATTCACTTTAATTCTTTTGTACAACATGATTAATGTGAAAATGTGTTTAATAGGAATGTATGTGTAGAACCCATACAAGATTGCATGCTGTCTTGGGGAGGGAGGGAGGAGAAAAAGGAAGAAAATTTGGAACTTATGGGAGTGATTGTTGAAAACTGAAAACAAATGAATAAATTTGGGAAAAAAATTAAATTCACATTTAATAAGAATATTCTATGAGTGAGTTCTGGACTGTAGACCAGAAAGAGTGTACAAGTGCATATGCTCATAGGTCCCCCAAAACTTCAACACAAACAAGGCAGTATACTAGATACTATGGAAGATATAAAATGAAGACTTGTATTGGACCCTCCCTTGAGAGGAACTTGAGGTGGTTAGTAGGAGAAATAAGACACATGAACAAATGAGTGTGGACCCTATGCTAAGCGAATTCAGGAGATACCAACAAAAAAGTGTTATGAGAGTTCAAAGGAGAGAGATCTCACTGCCAGACAGGCAAATGTATAATGACAGTATGTAAAGATATATACCACAATAAGTTCCAAATAGATACTCAAATTAAATATAAAAGTTTGCATCATCAAAAAATAAAAATATATCCACATCAAGAGAAAGAACTGTGGAGCCTGAATGCAGATCGATGCATACTCTTTGCTCTCTTATTTTGTTTTGTTTTGTTTTTTCTTTCTCATGGTTCCTCCCATTCATTTTAATTCTCCCTATACAGCATCACTAATGTGAAAATGCGTTTAATAAGAATGTATATGTAGAGCCTATATCAGATTGCATGCCATCTTGGGAGGGGAGAGAGGAGGGACTCAAAAACTTATGGAAGTTGATGTTTAATATCTGATAGGATATTTCTTAACTCTGTGACCAACTGAACGAGTGCATGTTGAAAACTAAAAATTAATTAATTAAATTTGCAATTTTTATAGCAAAAAAATTAAAATGCATTAAAGAATCTTTCACAATTTGGGGCTAGCTAAGTGGGGCAGCAAATAGAGTGCTGGGTCTGGAGTCAGGAAGAATTTGGTTCAGAACTAGCCTCACTACTTTGGCCTTCAGATGCCCACTATCTATGTAAGCCTGGGAAAGTCACTTAACCTTTGTTTCCCTCAGTTTTCTCCATTGTAAAATGAAGAATAATAACAGCACCTACCTCACGGAATTGTTGTGAAAATCAAATGAGATAATATTTGTAAAGCCCTCAGCTCTCAGCAAAGTTCCTAGCATATTTGCCAATAGATGCATAGTAAATGTTCCTTTCTTTCCTTTGACTGGGAGAGAATTCTTAAACAGATAAGGGGTAGAGGTGATCACAGAAAGTAAAATGGTACAGATAGAGAATTTTAATGAAAAGAAACTGGAAAAAAATTACATAAAAGCAATTAATAGAGCTAGACTATGGGTCGCTATTAACTGGGGGAAAAATCTTGGTGTTAAATATCTGTAATTGAGGCTATGCTATGAAACAGTATGGCATAATGGATACAGAATTGAACTTGAAGTCAAAAATACCTGAATTCAAGTCTCTTCTCTGATACATACTGACTTTGTGATCCTGGTCAAGTCACTTAACTTCTCAGCTCCTCAGTCAACTCTAAATCTCTAAGTTGCTAAAAAGATGTTAACATGCATTGGTGAAAGGAAATTCCTCACTAAGAGCTTGCTATACTGATGAAGGTACAGGTCTGGTGTTCCATACATCCCTCTCTTCACCGAAAGGGTTTGATATTTAAGACATATAGTGAATTAACCCAAAGATATAAGACCAAGAGCAATTCTCATATTGTTAAAGGATAGGAATAGTTCATAGTTTCCAAAAAGAAGAATTACATCTCAATGAAAAAATAATCCACATCACTAATAATAAGAGAAATGTGAACTGATGGAACTTGGAAGTTTCCACTCAACCTCGGAAACTTGGAAAATAGTTGAAAATAGTTGATATTAGAGAGCTTATGGAAAAACAGGCACACTAATACCTGTTGGCAGACTTGTGAACTGGCCCAAGCATTCTTGAAAGCAATTTGAAATATGCTTTTAAAAGTCAGAATATTCTTACCCTTTGGTACAGAGATTGCATTGATAGGCACATACCCCCGAAAGGTCAAAGGTCTCAAATGCACCAAAATATTTACAACAGTTCTTTTTGTGTTAGTAAAAAGTAGGTACCCATCAATAGAAGAATGCAAAAAAAGTTGGGGGATGTGACTGTGATTGAATATGATTATGCTGCAAGAAAACTCAAATTTGGAGAACTCAGAGAAATATGGCAGGATTTATATGAACCATATTACGAGACCTTGTGCTATGGTACAAAGAGAGCTTGATTAAGAATCAGAGGGTCTGGGTTTGAATCTCAGTTCTGCTACTCACCATGTATGTGATTTGGACAAATCACTTAATTGCTCTGGGTCTCAGGTCTTCATCTGCAAAGTGAGAGAAATGAACTAATTCCCTTCTGGCTTTAAATCTAAAGTCCTGTGAATTAAGAAAAACCAGCATTACAGCACACAAAATGACCACAACATCTTACACAGAAAAAACAATAAAACAAAACTGGCAACTCTTTGTAAGGATAAGGACAAAACTAAATTTCAAAGGAGAATTGAGAAAATGCACCTCCCTCTCTTCTTTGTGGAAGTGGGAGACTAAGGATGTAGAATGTTACATATCTTATCAGATACAATGAATGCATGGGCAGGTTTTGCCAAACTGTTTTTCTTTTTTAATCTTTTTTAAGCTAAGTGCTTTGCTGGGCAACGGAAAAAATAGAATTATGTGACTTAAAAGCAAAATGCATCAATTTAAAAAAACGTTTTAAGTATACATTGATGAATGAATAGAAATGTATTTGCATTTTTTTCAGTCTAGGTGTAACAAAGAAGGAGGCAGCATAGCATTCCCTTACCTGCTTTCATTGAAATATTGATGAGTCATAGAGTGGACAGGAAGCTAAGCTTAGGGTTAGAAAGACTATCTTTGACATGAATTCTGTGACCTACTGAATGAGATGCATGACTACTCAAAAGAGTTTTAGCTAACTATCTATCCAGGGAAAATGAAAGAATGTAAGTTTTCTAGACTGTGAAAAAAAAGTTGGATGGGTACAGAACTTGTCCATCACCGAATCATAGATCTAGAGCTGGAGGTCATCAGAGGTTATCTACTTCAACTCCATTATTATATATATGAGGAAACTGAGGCTCATTTGGGTCATGTGATTTGCCCAAGATCACACAGATAGTTAGAGGCCAACGGCAATGCCCAGCAAAACTTCAGAGAAGAATTGAGAAAATGCCTGTCCCTATCCCATCATGGAGGAATGAAGGAGGTAAAAAACTGTGGAAGTAGACCATCGAACGTGCTGTCATACATAGTCAGCTTTTGGTTGGTTGGTCTTTCTGAGTTGTTTGTGGATGGTTGGGTTTAGTTGCTTGTTTTTGGAAAACGTACCCTCCCCAACATTACAAATGAACAATGAATTGGGCCCAGAGGGAAATAGCAGAAGGATATTGGCAAGATGTTGCTTTTGGGAAACTGCAAAGTACTTTTAATGACCTCAAAATTCTTCTTGATCCTTCTTTCTAATACTGATACCTTTTCTGCATATTTTATATGATGAAAAGAATTTAAAGACCCAATGACGAGATTTACCTTGAAAGCAATAGAAAGGTACAGGGTGGGCATGAGTATTTACAAAGAAGAAATGACAGAGGAGAAGCAGGATAAAAGACACATCATCAAAGAAACTGATGAGCAAAAAAGATGGCACTGATCATCTCACATGGCAGGCATGGACAGCTTTGGGCTCCCCTTATTGGTAGTCTCACTATTTTCTTTTTTTATTATTATTAATTTATTTGCTTTCAGTTTTCTACAATCACTTCCATAAGTCTTAGATTTTCTGCCCCTTCTTCCCCCCTCTCACCCTGAGATGGCATGCAATCTTATATGAGTTCTACACATACATTCTTATTAAACACATTTTCACATCAGTTATGTTGCATAGAAGAATTAAAATGAATGGGAAAAACTATGATAAAAACCAAAACAAAACACAAGAGAAAATATTCTACTTCATTCCGCATTCCAATTCCATAGTTCTTTCTCTGGATGTGGATGGCATTTTTCCTCAAGAGTTCTTTGGCAATGTTTTAGGTCCTTGCATTGCTGTAAAGGGCTAAGTCTATCAGAAAAATTCTTCCTACACTGTGGTTGTTGCTGTGTGCAATGATCTCCTGGTTCTGCTCCTTTCACTCAGGATCAGTTCATATAAGTGCTTCTAGGTCTCTCTGAAGTCTTTCTGTTCATCATTTCTTATAGCACAATAGTATTCCATTACATTCATATACGACAATTTATTCAGTCATTCCCCTATTGACGGGCATCCCTTCAATTTCCAGTTCTTGGCCACCACAAAGAAAGCCACTATAAATGTTTTTGTACACATGCAGCCCTTTCCAATTTTTATGATTTCTTTGGGATACAGTTCTAGAAGTGATATTGCTAGGTCAAAAGTAGCCTCACTATTTTCGATGAAACAAAGGAATGAAGGCCCTTAGCACATTGGACAGGCCTCCTGTAGCACACTTTAGAAAGAAGGAGGGCAGGCATGAGGTATTACCATTTGTATCACTGAAGAGCATACTTACATCAAAGATAGCACATATCTATTTGAGTATTTGCTACAATGAACAAATCACTTAACTACTATGAACCTCATGTAATTCCTTAAGGTTTACCTCCTAAGTTAAAGATGGGTTGTGATCTGTAAGGAGTTCCCACACTGGGAATTATACATGGTGGTAAAACCACACAGCCTTCCTTATTTTCCATATAGGTTACAGGTGCACAGGCATAAATTTTTGCCTCTCAGTACCTGTGTCTTTGAATTAGGAAATATATGGAAAGGAATGATTGAAAACCCTGTGAAGAGTAAGAACAAAATGGTTTAGGATCCACGATTGTCTGTTCTTCCCAAGTTTATACAGTCAATTAGCATTTGTTAAGCACTTTCTATGTGCTAGGCAATGTGCTAAACGCTGGTGATACAAAGCAGCAAAAAAAACAGTCCCTAGCTCAGAATCTAATGAGGGAGATGATATGTAAACAGTTATCTACAAATATGGTACGTATATAAGATAAATCTGAGGTGATTTCATCTAAGATGAAAGAAGACTGGTAAAGACTTCTTGCAGAAGGTGATAGCGATCAGGAAAACCTGAGTGGAGAGTTTGAAAAAATACAAGTGGGGTTTCCAAAAGCAAATGGTGGTCCCCACTAAAAGTGCTAGTGACTCATGGTTATAAAATTAGGCAAAGCAACTGCTCTGGGAACATATCAACATTAGGAAGAGCCAATGATCTTAAGCAAAAACCAAACAAGGAGTTTTCCATGAAATCTTACTCTTCTCACATTGAATAAACATCTGCCAACTGGAAGTAGTGACACCAAATAGATCACTGATTTTTATGAACAGAAGGGAATATAGAAGCTGAAAAACACCAGCAATCCTGAAGAGTATTATGTTCTTGCCTGGAGTCAGGAATAATAGGAGGTCAAATAAATCAAAGTCCTTCTATTTCCTTTGGGAGGCAGGGAGAGAAATTCATACCAGGGCAAATGGCTGACTAAGGGAAAAGATTAATTGGGGGACCCTTTAGGTCTCTGGTCTTCTCTACAAAAAGCCACCAGGAATGTTGAGCCATTCTAAATCAATGAGAGCCAACACCCTGCTGTGAATTAAAGCATAGAAAGCAAAACACAGATATGTTTATGATTTCACACTTAACACTTTGAAGCTTTTATTGGATAACAAAGCATCAACATGGACCATACTCTTTATTTTATCACCTCTCCCAATTCCACAATGTACTAAAACTGACATGGCAGAAGCTGATGGGTGACTGCTTATTGCAAAGAGTAGGTTTGATTAGTCCCCACCTCTCACCTCCATGCTTGCCAATATACATGGCCCTAGAGATTAGACATGCCAATCAAATGTAACCTAATGCCTCAAGACAAACAGACCTCATATTGGAGGAGGCAGATTAAACTATAGTTAGTCATAACATGAATCAGGAGAGATGATCCCTAAGTATTTACCAATGTTGGGTGTTAATTTTGATTAATCTGTGAGCTAGTTACTTGTACTGATCACTACCCTCTTCACATCATAGTAGGATGAGCATTGGATTTAGAGTGAGAGGACGTAGGTTCAACTCCTACCTCTGCTTTTACTACCTGTGCGATTTGGGTCATTTATTGGATTTCAGCTTCCCTATCTGTAAATGGGCTATTAAACTGGACTAAACAATGCTACCTTCAATGCTATTCTATTTTATAAGATAGCTCTGAATATTTTTTAAAATCAGAAAATTCATCACAATGAATGAAAAAGAATGAACACACTTGAACAGAAGCCATTAAATAAATAAAAGGAAAACAATAGGACACATAAACCAGCAGAAAACAAATACAGAAATTACCACAGCTACTGAAAAACCAGATGATACATGTGTATTTGAATGGCAGGCAGTAAAGAAGGGACAAAATAAAAAAGAAAAGAAGATAAGAAAGATGAAGGTATTCTCCAATGGCAGGTATGGATTAAATGGAGACAGTGCAAAAAATCAGACTCTAATTGGAAGGAAACTTGGGAGTGCCCTTGTCTAATCCATCCCTGACCCAGGATCCCATCTAAGCATTCTTGACAAGTGATCATTTGTTTCAATACTTCACATGAGAAGGGACTTACTACTTCTTGAGTAGGCAAATTCTCTATTTGGCCAAGCTTTAATAATTAAGGAGTTTTTTCCTTAACATCAAAAAGTTTTTAAAAAGAAAAAAGCTATTTCTTCATGAATTCTACCTATTATTTCTACTTCTGTCTTCCAAGGCCAAGTCCAACAAATCTAACCCCTCTGTGATGAATTGAACAGGGCAGACACAAAGTTGCCCTCCTGAGTCTAGCCGACCACATGTGTGATTCAGTGCTTGGGTAGACTGGAGATGACCAACTTCCCAGCAGTTTCTGCCACGTGTGTCTGAGTGCCTACTGGAAATTGAGTAGAAAGAACTCATATAAAAGGGAGTGATTCCAGTCTCACTTGTCCATTCTCTTTGGACTTTTGATCATGTCAGGACTGTTTCAAGCCACTTTCTGAGAGGAGCAGTGAAGAAATGGCTTTCCTGGCTTCTCTCTACTTCCTCCTTTGTAACCTGGAGGTTAAAGCATCTAAAGGACATGTCCTGTGTAGGCAAGTCTGAGTCTGAGTTTAGCGATGCCTCATTTGTGTTTGTTCTTTCCTAATAGAAGAGGGTCTTCAGAGACAAACTTATACAGATTTGGAAATGATCTTGAGAGTTTAAAAGGTCTGAAGGTATCTTTGGATAGACCTGACTAATGGATTCGGGTAGAGTCCATGGCAACTACATCAGCACTCTTGAAAAAAATGACCACCAATGAAAGGATTAGCTTGAACCCTTTCCAAATTTGCCAGAAAACATGAATACTATGGAAGGAATCAGAGCGGAATGAAGATGAAATGTAATGTGTCAAATAGCAGTCCCTTAAACTACTTTATATTCTAATGTGGTTGATCAGCTGCAAGAGAGTTTGTAGTAGTCACAAAGTAAGTTACTGAATTCTACTTAAGCATAGTAGGAGTCAATCCTCACTTAGATAAGGACAAGCTGCTAAGAGCTTCTGCCTAGAAGGACCTTGGGCTTTCTCTCATTCTTAGCCAGCATGAAGCCAAGAACATATAGTCCTGCTATTGTGGCTCTTTCATATCCATTCTTCCTTGTTTTTAGGTGGAGGAGCTTGGCCATGGCTATGACCCTGTGAGCTTCCAAAGGCTAAGAGAGTGATTCACCATAAAGTCTGGGATCTAGAACCTATTCTGGGACTTAAAAAAAACCCAAAGGATGATAAAGGAAGTCCTAAATATCCTGCCCAGCAGAGAGATGCTAACTCACCTATTCATGGCCATGGCTACATTCAGAAATAAACCTCATTGAAAAATGTTACATAAAAACTGAGTTAAAAGTCTGAGTCCACACTCCCCAGGAACTGAGGCAGTGTAAAGGAGAGGGTGCCCTCAGGTGCTGGGGTGAAATATTTGTAGGTCTGCTCTTGCTATGTCTTCACCTTGAATATTCTTTTGTAAAAGTCAGTTCTGGGCAAGTCACTTAACTCTGCCTCTCAAAAAAAAATTTTTTTAAGCTGATTGATATCATTTCGTTAAATGGACCTAATCATGGCAGTTAACAGTGGAGCAATAGGAGCTTAAGCTGATAGCATTACAGATGAGACATTTCAACCCTGAGAAGGAATTGTATAGCCAGATATTTTCTGAATGATTTCAGATTAATCCCTACATAAATGAGCACTACACAAGATGGTAAAATGGCACAGTGAGTAGAGCACTGGATCAGGAGTTGGGAAGACCTGAGTTCAAATCTAGCCTCAAACACTTACCAGCTATGTAACTTTGAGCAAGTCACTTTAAATTCTATCTGCCTCAGTTTCCTTATCTGTATAATGGGGATGATAATAATAACTTCTATCTCACAGAACTGTTGTGAGCACTTTGTAAACCTTGAAGCACTACATAAATGTTAGCTATCAAGTCTTTTTACTAACGTGTGTTTTTAGTCTTTTAGAATTTTTTTATGTATATATGAAACAAATGTCACTCACACACTGTATTTACATTGCATATTGAGTAACTTTCTACTCTTCTGGGGAGACCCTAGACATAACTGCAGACTAAACTTTAAATCATTTGTCTTCAGGGTATTGGGGAAGGTTATAATTTGTAAGTGAATAGGAAAAAAGAGAGACTACTGTCTCTTAGAGTCCAGGCTCCCCCAGGATTGAACCTGGGCTAGATCATGTGGGAAAGTCCAAAGCAGAGGAGCTTCCTAGGGAGAAGGCATGGGTGTGGTGTCTCAGCCCCTTGAGGCCAACAGTAATTCCCTTTCTGGTAGGCCTCTTTCATACAATAGCCCTTTCTCATAGAATGGAAGTTTGGAGTGCTCCTACTAATATGAAATTTAATAAGAACAAATGTAATATCTTCAAAGGAGCTTAAAAAAAATTCATCTTTACAAGTACAAAATGAGAAGACAGCAATTTGTATTTTAAAAAACTGCATTACAACTTCAATATGAGTTAGTCACCGCCATCATATGGAAGTCAAAAAAGCCAATGAAATCTTGGGATTGTCGCAATGATAGGAAGGGAAATAAATCTGGGAGACCTCGTAGCTTTGAGTAAAGTAGTAAGCAATCACAACTTCAAAAGACTGGAGAAGCATATCTTGTTTTTCCTAACAGAGAAGTGATAAACTACACACATGGGTTTACTATGGCAAGGGAAACAAATCTGACCCACCCCCTGTTTTTGTTATTGTTTTGGTTTTTTTTTTCAAACTGTCCACAGGAGCTAAGAATGGTTTTTACATTTTTTTTAGGTTTAATTGTTAGAAGGTTTGTAGGCAGTGACAAATATGAAAATAAAAGAACGTCCATGAAGCATTTTGATAATTTTAAAAATCATGGTCTAGAACTTTTGAAAAATCCCTCTCTTGCAAAAGTATTACTGTCCCCAGATGGCTCTGGAGGAGAAAATGAGGCTGATGACTGTACACAGCCCTCCCTCACTTAAATCCAATTCACTTGCCTGTCACAGTATCACCTCCCCGACGCCATGGTCTTTTTTGAGACAGCAAAAATTCTCTGAAGCTAAACTAATAGATATTTATTTACTATATAGAGAATTCTTTTATTAAGTTCTAAGTAACTGCAAAGTATGTTTAATTAATTGCATTGATGTATAAATGTTAAGTTTATAATTATGGAAATGCTTGTTTTATTCCATAAATTAAAAATTAAATTTTTAAAAGTTAAATAAAGATTAGTTGAAGGAACTGAGTATGGTTAGCCTGAAGAAGAGAAGGACACAAAAGTTATGTTCACATGTGGGAAGGACTGTTAAGGAGTAGAACATTTAGATTTCTTTAGGCACAAGAGGACAATGTTGGTAAAAATGGAAGACAAGCCAATTTTGCTTCAAGGGAAGGAAAGTCTTCCTAACTTACACATTAGTTCATAAGTGGGATGGGATACTTCAAAGAATAACAGACTTCCTCTTAATGGAAGACTTGAAGCAAAAGCTGGATACTGGTCAAATTGGTTGTACAGAGGGGATTCTTATTCAGGTCTTAGTGATGGAACTAGAGGGCCTCCGAGATCCCTTCCAATTTTAGTGTTCTGTGACTCCATCCTCCTGGGAAACCCAAGTATCCCAAAACGTTCTTTTGTCCAGACTAAACATCTCTAGTTCTTCCAACCTATATATTCTCATAGGGCATGGTTTTAAGGATGGTCATCCTGATCACCTTTCCCTGAGGCCCGTGGGTTTATGAGCATCCTTCCAAAAACCTGGCACCCAGGGGAAGGCAAAGGGGACGCTCTCTAAATAAGAGTGTGCAGAGAGTTTAGTTAAGAGCACGCCATGATCTTCACCGACAAGACTTCAGTTAGCTCTCTGGAAAGGTAGGGTTAAAATTAAATGAGAAGAGCTTTGTAGATGCATGCAGAGAAGAAGAACCCAGTTATAATTCAGATTTTAAGGCACAGATTTATGCAAATGTAACCTTTTCTTCTCTACTATCTGTGTCTAAAGTCACTACCATTTAGTTTTCTAATAAATTGTCTAGAGCCACTTAAAGTGTTTAAATGCTATGTTAATAGAACAGACAAAAGATGAGCATGACACCTTGGAATGAGAAATTTGTCCCTACCCTTCACTATCTAATTGAGAGTTAAATGCCATTTAACATAAGGAAATATTTTCACAGAAGGCCATTGATGGAATACTTTCAAACCATTTCAATTTCCTAAATGCATCCCTACTGGTGACCATTATAGGCTATGTCACCAAATTAAACACATACAGAAATGTTCACAGCATAAGTACATGAGCTAAATGTGGACCAAAACCTTAGCTGTTGTCTCGCTCAGTAAAAGCATGAGCAGAGCATCAAATATTCCCAAATCAACCATGCTATAACTGGGAATTTTTTCACCCAGGATGAAAATTTCAAAAAAATGCTCAGGGAGGTGTCATTAAAGGGACCCTGCAGTGATGGAGAGGAGAAGAGACCATAAGACACTGGGGAAGAGCTTCCAAAAATAGCTTCCCACTTATATTAACTGTTCTTGCCAACTTTATGCTAAGTTCTGTGATTTCTAAGGGCTGCAAGTGATCAGCACCCTCTAAATTTGGCACTTTAGGGCAAAACCCTAGTCTCCCCAAAAATGGTTCAAATTCTTCAAACCAAGGAGACCCAAACAAAAGAAAATCAAACCATTGAGAAGCTGCTTTGTATACCCTATCATCTTGCCTACTTCATGCTTTCAGGGGAAATCAGCGACCAGAAGTCTAGAGAGCTGTCATTGCAGTGTAGGCGGTAGGAATAGCATAGAGACTAAATTTAACTATATTGCTAAAAGTAGAAAGCCCACGGGTAAATCTAATCTGTGCACCTCTCATAGCTGCTAAATTGCAGTGGGATGTCCACTATTATGAGATGCTCCCTGCCAACAACAGTCCTCCTCCTCCTCCTCCACCCCCAGAGAAAGACATCATCACAAAATGAAACCTTAAAGGACTCCGTGGCATCCTTTGCTTTGCTGTATTCAGAGCCCCAAGTGTATTCTCAGCAAATAAGACAGCATATCTATTACTACCACATCCCAGGCCCTGGAAAGCTGCTGCAAATTATATGAGAAGATGCTAATAAGAATGGATGGATTCGTATTTTAAACAAACCTCTTACTTCTTTTTTCTCATCCCTCATTTTCTCCAGTTTTCTTTTATTTCTGAAATGACAGATTGTCTTTTTCGGATCTGTTCCCTTAGTTTCTTCCTCCTGGCCTACACTCATGTAGCACCCTCTGTTATAGTACTTGAAGTGAAGGCAGGTTTTGGGGATAGTTCAAGGAGAGACGGTCAGAGAGAAATCCAAATATTTCTATAGGCCATCCTGATGACATTGCACCCTGTGTTTATCTATTGAATGTTGCGTTTAGCTCTGGCCACCATATTTAAGGATATTGACAAAGCTGGAAGACCTCCAGAAAAGGACAATGACAATGATGAGGATGGGGGGCAGGAGGAGGAAAGGGAGAATATTATGGGAATCGCTGAAGGAACTTCAAAGATTTGATCTGGAGAAGGGGAGGCTAAAGGAAACATAATACTTAAGACATCTCTTTTAAGCTCATATTTTGCAGTATACTCCTCTTGTTGTCAATTCAATTGTATCTGTGTCTGACTCTTCATGACCCCATTTGGGGTTTCCTTGGAAAAGATATTGGAATGGCTTGCCATTTCCTTCTCCAACTCATTTTATAGATGAGCAAAGTGAGGGAAACAGGGTTAAGTGATTTGCCCAGGATCACCCAGCCAGATTTTACCTCATGAAGAGGAGTCTTCCTGACTTCAGGCCCAGCACTCTATCTACTGGACACTATGAAGGTACCAATGAGGTACACAACATAGCCTGTTTATAATTCTCACAATCTTCTAGCCCATCTTCTTTTTTGATCAAACATTGTTGGGATGGCATCTCTTGTACAGCTTCTCCTATGTGGTTGTTTGTTACGACCAGTCATCTGCTTACATTTATCATGTGCCTGTCTACTGCCTTTTGGGTGATCTTCAACTTTAGTTTCTTGGAATCAGTGATATTTAGGACTCAAGGCTATAAAGCAGCTTGGGAAGGAGACCAGTATTGAAAAGACAGACTTTTGTTTCAAGGAGGAACTTGGGGTCATTAAAAGAACATTGCAATTCTCCAAAAGCAATCAGCTTTATTTCTTTCTATTCATTTGTGGGCCCCATTCATTGCCCATTTGCCATGTCAGCCCAAGATGTAGACACTGAGGAATCACCTCTAGAGGTTATCTATCAAAGTGCATATCAAAGTCTGGAAAATTGGAATTCATTATCAAACTACATAACGGTGCAGATAATTGATCTGTAGTCATTTGAAGGAGGTATGGAAAATTGCTACTATAACCTTAAGTACATCCTTTTAAAAAAGCACGTGCATTTTATGTATACTTAATAATGTACAGTGGGGTTTGGTACCCAATGTGGCATATTATTGAGACCAATGGCATAAAAGGGGGAAATGTAGCCACATATAGACACAATCTTGGAAGCCTATTTATGATTCCAGGGAAGAAAGGATTTTTTTTTTTGCTCACCACTGTAAACAATCTGTAAACAATCATGCCCCAAAGCATGAAGTTTGATTTTCTTTCTATCTGGCTTTTATGTTCAAAGGAATATAAATGTCAGATATCAAGCATTCCCTCTGGAGAGTGGGGCAATAAATAGCTTCCATTCCATTTTGCACAGATGCCACAGCTAAATTGAGTTTAGAATAAATATAGACAACTAGTGCAAGGAGCTGGTGATGAGTCTATTTTAAAGAATAACTGTGAGATTAGAACGATTTGTCAAACCAAAAAGCAAGGATAAATCATGTGAGTTCAATTCAACCTTCTTCCTCAGGCAATGGATAATGGGAAATACGCTTTCGAATCAAAGGGATAGAGCTAATATTTTTCCAGCTTTAGAATGCTTAGCATAATCATAAAAACTCACTTTTGCATAGCACATCATGATACAAAGAGGTTTGCGTTGCAATCTCATCTGAGCCTCACAACAGATCTGTGGAGTAGAGAGTGCAAGCACTATTATCCCTGTGGTTCAGTCATTTCAGTTGTGTCCAACTCTTTGTGATCCCATTTGAGATTTTCTTAACAAAGATACTGGAATGGTCTGCCATTTTCTTCTCTAAATCATTTTACAGATGAGGAAATTGAGACAAACATAGTTAGATGATTTGTCCAGGGTTGCACAGCTAGTGAGTATCTGAGGCTCACAAAGAGGAGTGTTTCTGACTCCAGGCCCAGCACTCTATCCACTGTGCCACTTAGCTACCCATTTTTCCTATTTATTCCTATTTTAACATGAGAAAACCCATCTCAGAAAGGTTAAGTGATTGGCCCAAAGTAAGAAAGCATTTAGATAATGTGTTAGAGACTTGAATCTAGGACCTGTGACTTCAAGCTCTTTCCATTACAAAATGGAAAAATTACTTTTAAAAGGGAAGAAGAAAATAAGATTTTGAGCTTATTTTTTAAACTAAGAATACAAAGAGGTGATAGGAGAAATATTAATAATGTAATTTTAATTTTCAAAATTAATCTGAAAATAACCAGAAGAATTCATGTAGTCTACCATTTCACCAACTCACTCACCTGTTACTCCAGAGATGAAACTAAGCATTCTGAAGCTCAGGCCAAAGTCAGTTTTGGAAGAGCAGAAGCAAAAAATTTCTCTATTGGATATAGTTAAAATGGGATGGAGGACTATCAAGGACCCAAAGCACAGCTGATAACTCATGGTTCTCCAACACTGTGGAGGAACTGTAGGTAATGAAAAGAGGATGCAGAAGAGGGATGGGCTCCTTAGGAGATAACTGACTGAAACTGGGTGAGGTAGCAGAGTCAACCATACCATACAACTGTAAGGCCTGTGGAGGACTCTAACAGGGATAAAGCATAACCTACCCAACCCTAGCACTCTGATCTTCCCCCCCAACTACATCTCTGATTCAATAAATTCAATTCAATAAATGTGCACAAACTACTTACTGGGTTTAGAGTGGTATGTTAAGCATTACAGAAGATATAAAGTTGGAATGATCCATTCTGATTTTAAAGACCTTCCTTGACTCACATAGTTCAGATTTTGAGAGTGTTTAATTAAACAATTAAATTTCCTTAATCTGTCTAGTCTTTACTTAAATTCATTCCCATCTACCTTGAATTGTCTTCAGGGAAAAGTTTCAGATTATTTTCATTCTTAATACAAACTCCTTCATAGTCTTAGAAAAATGGGCAAATGGTCTAACAACTAATGGAGAAATTCCTTTTGGTATTCAACATAAAGACAGGAACCAATTAGTGTCCTAAGAAGAAATATTCTTTGTAAACTCTTAGGGCCCTTAAACCAACCACACCCCCACTGACCAGTCAAGACCCAAGTGTATGGCCATTTCTCCTTTTCAAGGTTCTAGAAATTACAGGGATTACAGGTTTTTCTCTAATGACCTCAGTCTAAGAACTTATTCTGATAAGTTCTCCCCAATATCAATTGCCTGTTACAACAATTGCCTGTCTCTTACATCACTGATCAACCCAATATTGTCTAATGTCAATTAACTTTTACAAAAGAATATTGACTAAAAATGCACAGTTAGATGAGAGGTACAGAAACATTCCCCAAAGCAAAGGGGGCCTTTTTAAACCACAAAATGTCATTAACCAACATAACCAAAAATATAGAACATTAGAAATACTCAATATTTTTATTATATCATTACCCTATTTCACTAGATCAATTTTTCAGGAATGTCACTTTGTCTATGGATATAATCCAACTCTATTTTACATCATAAGTTGCAGCTATGACTCTTTGAATATATGGAGGAAGAAACTGATAGAGAAGATAGAAAAAGAAAAAGCATGGACTGAAATATCAGAAGAATTTAATCTACCTCTAATTACTACCCATGTAACCTCAGTTGAGGCAATTAAAATTCCTCTATTTCAGTTCCTTCACCTATAAAACTAAAAAAATAATATGTTCCCTGGCTCCTTCACAGAGTCAATATGAGGATAAGTTGAGATAATGCATGTGAAAGTGGATCATAGTGGGAAAGAGCCAAGATGGTGGAGTAGAAACAGGCACATACACTAGCTCTTACCCCACAGCCCATAAAATGCCTGCAAAGAAGAACTCTCAACAAATTCTAGAGCAGCAGAAGCCACAGAACAACGGAGTGGAGGAGATTTCTAGCCTAGATTGACCTGAAAGACCGATGGGAAAAGTCTGTCACACCAGACCTGGAGCAGAGTCCAGCCCAACCTTGGCCATGCCACACCAAGAGGAGTAAATCCAAGCAGGCTTCAGGGACAGAATCTCCAGTGACAGTATATATCCCTCAATCCACAGGCACCAAAAGTCAGTGAGAGGGTCTTTTCGGCTGGCTGAGAAGAGAGCAAGGTGTCCCCATAACTTGGGCCGCCCCAGGTGGCAGCAGTGGAAGCAGCAGCGGAAAGGAGCTCCCAAAGCAGGCAGTAGCCCACATCCATTGCTGAAGGTCTCATTGGAAACCCCCTGAGGGAACTGAGCCCTTTGTGGTGGCCCTGCCCCCAGTTGATTTTAATCTCACACTGAATAGCAGCCCTACCCCACGTAAGCCCCTGAGAGTTTGGAGCAGCTGATCTGAATCTCAGCCCCCAGTGTTGGCTTGGTGGAACTGGAAGCAAGGTGGTTGTGGAGAAGAAACTCAGAAGTCAAGAAACTTGCTGGAAAAATGCTCAAAAACAGGGAAAAAAGTCAGACCATAGAAGGTTACTTTCTTGAGGAACAGGTGTCTCCACTCCATCCTTTTGGATGAGGAGGAACAAGGCATATTGTCAAAGAAAATCAAGGCCTCTGCCTCCAGGGCCTTCAAAGGGAACTTAAATTGGGCTCAGGCAATAGAAGAGCTTAAAAAACAAGTCAGCAGCTTACTAAAAGAGAACCAAAAATACACTGAGGAAAATAACAGCTTTAAAAAGAGGCTAACTCAATTGGAAAAAGGGGTCCAAAAACCCAATGAGGAGAAGTAGGCTTTAAAAATCAGAATTAGCCAAATGGAGGGGAAGGTTCAAAAGCTCACTGAACAAAATAATTCATTGAAAGAGATAACTGAGTTCAGGGAAATGAATGACTATGAGATAAACCAAGCAGTTAGTAAACAAAACCAAAAGTTTGAAAAAATAGAAGATAATGTGAAACATCTCATTGGAAAAACAACTGACCTGGAAAATAGATCCAGGTGAAACCATATAAAAATTATGGGATTACCTGAAAGCCATGATCAAAAAAAAAGAGCCTAGACATTATCTTCCATGAAATTATCAAGGAAAACTGCCCTGATATTCTAGAACCAGAGGGAAAAATAAATATTGAAAGCTGCTGATCATCTCCTGAAAGATATCCAAAAAGAGAAATTCCTAGGAACATTGTAGAGAGTTATCAGGTCAAGGATAAAATACTGCAAGCAGCTAGAAAGAAACAATTTGAGTATTGTGGAAATACAATCCAAATAACACAGAATCTGGCAGCTTCAACATTAAGGGATCTAAGGACTTGGAATGGGATATTCCAGAGGTCAAAGGAACTGGGATTGAAACCAAGAATCACCTACCCAGCAAATCTGAGTGTAATACTTCAGGAGAATAAATGGTCATTCAATGATATAGAGGATTTTCAATCATTCATATTAAGGAAAAGACTAGGTCTGTATAGAAAATTTGACTTTACCATACAAGAATCAAGAGAAGCATGAAAAGGTAAACAGGAAAGAAAAATCATAAAAGATTCTCTAAAGCTGAACTGTTTACATTACTACATGGAAAGAAAATATTTGTAACTCTTGAATCTTTTCTCAGTATTTGGGTAGATGGAGAGATTGTACATACACACACACACACACACATACACATATACACAGAGAGTACAGGGTGTGTTGAATCAGAAGAGATTTTATCCACACACAAAAGGATAAAATAAAATAAAAATTAAGGGGTGAGGGAGTAAAATACTAGGAAGTGAAGGGGAGAAATGGAACAGGACACTCTATAACTCATAAAAGAGATAAGAAAAATCTTGTTCAGTGGAGGAGAAAAGGGAGAAGAGGAGAGGGGAAAAAATGAAGCTGCGCTCTCCACATGTGGCTGAAGGAGGGAATAACGTGTTCACTAAATTTGATATGAAAATTTATATCACACCACAGGAAAGTAGAGGAGGAGGCAACAAGTGGGGTGAGAGAAATGATAGAAGGGAGGGCAAATGGGAGAAGAGGGTTACTAGAAATAAACACTTTCAAGAAGGGACAAGGTCAATTGTGGGGGGGAAAGGAGGGATAAAGTAGGACAGAGGGCAATATAATCAGTATTACAACATGATTATTAGGGAAGTCTTTTGTAAAACAACATATATTTAGTCTGTATTGAATTTCTTGCCTCCTCAGTTTGGGGAAGGGGAGTGAGAGAAGTTGGAATTCAAAGTATTAGCAACGAATGTTGGAAAAATTTTTATTGTATATAATAGGGAAATAAGAAATACAGGGAATGGGGTATAGAAATTTATCTTGTCCTACTACAAAAAAAGAGAAGATGGGGATAAGGGAAGGGTGGGGTGTTATAGAAGGGAGGGTACAATGAGAGAAGGAGTAATAAGAATGCAAGGTATTAGGAAGCATTGGAAGGAGAGTGATGTGGAGAAAAATTGGACATGGTACAAAGTGAGGTAAAAGCAATTAGTATTAAAACAATTGACTGAATTAATTACTGAGACTAGATCAGAGACATCTTTAGTTTGGGGAAAAGAATTTTAGTCTAAATTTCCTAGAGGAAGGTAACCTCAGGTAAAATTTGGCATTGATAGAAAAGTTAAAGTTTTAATGGTAAATTCGATTTTATGATTGCTAGTTAATCAGGAACTAGAACATGTATAGAAAGGCATGTCAGCTACTTAAGACTTGCCTCAAAAGATGTTCCTCAGCCAAAGTGAAATTATAATCATATTTGAAACCTGATTATTGGAACTTGCCATTTTTAGATGCTATAGGACTATTAAGTGACTGTTCTGAGTTGAACTCCAGATATGGATAACAAGAAAGGCAGTCTGAGCCTCCGATCCATGATGCCAGTAAGCCTGTGAGATGCTGGGATGAAATGAAAAAGGTGATATCATGGGTTAGGAGAACGACTGTTCAGTCTGGGCTGAGGTAGGATTCTCCTGACTCAATTTCCCTACTGACACCTGACAGACTGACTGAATGCAAGCAAACAATCTAATCCTGCCTGGAATTGACATGAAGTTAGGGAGATATTGTCTCCCTGTAAAGTCCCTACTCTTGGTGGCAATTTCCTATAGTCAAAAGGTTTGTAAGCTTAATACAAGAGCTATTAAATTATAGATTATTGGTAGGGGAACATCCAAGTTTAAGTCTAAAATTAAGCTATTAGGCATAGGACTTTAGACCAACAACAATAAGTTAAGGTCTTTTAATTCTGAGTAATACTGTGGAGACAATTAGGTCAAGAGCTTGTGAAGTTAGCAATATAAATATTATTTTTGTCTCAGTTGGTTAATGTTTAAAAAAAAATTCTTTGGTGGTCCATATTGTAAATGCTTTAAAAAGAAGTATCACCTGACCAAAAGTTTGAATGGTTTTATCTGTTATAAACTGTGTTAAAAATGAAAAATAGAATTTAAAAAAAAAAGAAATTACATTCACAGAAAAAAAAAAAGAAAGTGGATCATAAACAAATATAAGGAAATTAAGATGATGGAGTAAAAGCAGATGCTTCCCTGAGCTCTCCAACAAAGTCCTCCACATACCTGTAAAAAAGACTCTAAACAAATTCTAGAGCTACAGAATCCACAAAACGACAGAGTAAAACAAATCCCTAGACTAAGACAACCTGGAAAGTTGACAGGAAGGGTCTTTTACATCAGTCAGGGAGCAGAGTAGAGTCTAGCATGGGCCACACTGGAACAGACCTCCCAGAGCAGATGCAAGGTGACTGAATCACTGGCAGTTGTGGCAGTTTCCAGACTTCTCAATCCACAAATGCCAAAAAAGTCAGTGGGGAAAACTGTGTGGAACCTGGGTGAAAGAGGAACATGTGGTCTAGCCAGGTTCAGTCCCAGGGTAGTAGGGGTAGTGGCAGCAGCCAGTGGTAGCAGCAGCAGCATAAGCAGCAGCAGTGGCAGTGGCTGCTTCCAGAGCTCTGGAATGAGGGATCAAGAAGCTGAAACAAAATCCCTGAATCCTGGGACACTATACCCACCCTCAACCCACTCCCACTGGAAGCAGAGTTCTATCTTGACAAAGAGTTAAGTATTTGGCTGGGAAGATGAGAGAATATTGTAAAAGAATTCAGACTATAGAATCATACTTTGGTGACAAGGAAGATCAGGGCCTACAGTCAGAGAAGGACAGCAGAGTCAAAGTTCCTACATCAAAAGCCTCCAACAGGAATATGAATTGGTTGCATACCATGGAGGAGCTCAAAAAGGGTTTTGAAAATCAAGTAAGAGAAATAGAAGAAAAATTGGGAAGAGAAATGAGAGTGATGCAAGAAAATCATGAAAATGGAGTCAACAGCTTGTTAACAGAACCCACCCAAAAAAAAAAAAACTGAACAAAATAACACCCTAAAAATAGACTAACCCAAATAGTGAAAGAAGTCCAAAAAGCCAATGAGGAGAATAATGCCTTAAAAATCAGAATTGGCCAAATGGAAAAGGAGGTCCAAAAGCTCACTGAAGAAAATAATTCCTTCAAAATTAGAGTGGAGCAAATGGAAGCTAATGACTTTATGAGAAATCAAGAAATTATAAAACAGAACCAAAAAGAATGAAAAAGTAGACCATAATGTGAAATATCTCATTGGAAAAAACCACTGACCTGGACAATAGATCCAGGAGAGACAATTTTTAAATTATTGGACTACCTGAAAGCTGTGATTAAAAAAAGAGCTTAGACATCACCTTTCAAGAAACAATCAGGGAAAACTGCCCTGGTATTCTACAACCAGAGGATAAAATAGAAATTGAAAAAATCCACTGGATTGCCTCCTGAAAGAAATCCCAAAAGGAAAACTCCTAGGAATATTGTAGCCAAAGTCCAGAGTTCCCAGATCAGGGAGAATAGATTGCAAGCAGCCAGAAAGAAACAATTTGAGTATTGTGGAAATACAAGTAGGATAACACAAATTCTAGCAGCTTCTAAATTAAGGGATTGAAGGGTTTGGAATATGACATTCTGAAGGTCAGAGGAGCTAGGATTTAAACCAAGAATCACCTACCCAGCAAAACTGAGTATAATCCTTCAAGTGAAAAATGGACATTCAATTAATTAGGAGACTTTCAAGCTTTCTTGATGAAAAAGACCAGAGCTGAACAGAAAATTTGACTTTCAAATACAAGAATCAACAGAAGCATGAAAAGGTAAACAGGAAAGAGAAATCATAAGAGACTTATTAAAGTTGAACTGTTTACATTCTTGCATAGAAAGATGACATCTGTAACTCATGAGACCTTTCTCAGTATTAGGGCAGTTGGAGGAGACAGAGAGAGAGAGAGACAGAGACAGAGAGAGAGAGAGAGAGAGAGAGAGAGAGAGAGAGAGAGAGAGAGAGAGAGAGAGAGAGAGAGAGAGAGGTGGCACATGGTAAGTTGACTATGAAGGGGTGATATCTAAAAAATAAAATTAAGGGATGAGAGAGGAATATATTGGAAGAAGGAGAAAGGGAGAGATAGCATGGGGTAAATTATATCACATAAAAAAGGCAAGAAAACAGTTTTACAGTGGAGGAGAAGAGGGGAGAGGTGAGAAGGAATGAGTGAACGTTACTCTCATTGGATTTGCCTTTAGAAAGGAATAATATACACACTCAATTGGGTATCTTACCCTACAGGAAAGTAGAGGGGAAGGGAATAAGAGAGAGGGGATTATGGAAGAGAAGGCAGATTGGGGGAAGGGGTAGTCAGAAGCAAATGCTTTAGAAAAGGGACAGAGTCAAAGGAGAAAATAGAATAATTGGGGGTGGAGGAGGGAAATAGTCTTTTATAACATGACTTTTATGGAGAATTTTTGTATAACTACCCATGCATAACCTATATAGAATCGCTTGCTTTCTCAATGGGCATGGGTGGGGATGGAAGAAGGGAGAGAATTTGAAACTCAAAGTTTTAAAAACAAGTGTTAAAAATTTTTTTTTTTACTGCAACTGGGAAATACAGTGTACAGGCAATGGGGTATAGAAATCTATCTTGCCCTTGAAAAAAGTAAAGGGAAGGGGATAAGAGGGAGGGATGATAAACGGGAGGGCAGACTGAGAGAAAGGGTAATCAAATTGTATGCCATTTCAGGGTGGGGGAAGGGAAAGATGGGGAGAAAATGTGGAACTCAAAAACTTGTGGAAATGAATGATGAAAACTAAAAATAAATAAACTAAAATTTAAAACCAAATATAAAGTATTATTGTTGTGTTTCTCTCTAAAGAAGTAAAATATAAGTTTAAAATAAGCTTTTAAAAAAGAAAAAATAAGAATTTTTTAAAAAAAAATAGAAATAAATAAATAAAATTAAGGTAAAATATAAGCAAAACTAAGTGCACTTTTGTTTCCAAGAATTGCTTCCTCAGTGAATTTGTGCTTTCTATTCAGGTGAATAAAGCAGATTCTTCAAAAACAGTCTCCAAACTATCTGCAAATTCCTCATTTGATCGACATTATGGTCTACTTAGGGTATTATACCCTTACCTTCAGGTTCTCTGCCCAAAGAAATGTAAATTTTGATGGGAAAACCCATTTTTTTTTTCTTAAGGACCATGACTTAAACCCAAATCACTACAGCTCTCATGCATCCCTTTTCCAATCCAGTAGAATGGGGGAAAAACATTTTCCATTTAAGACTCCCCAGTCCTCTGCCAATTATAGATCGTGCCAAGTCAGGAATTCCATTCCTACCAGTGAAACTTCATCAGTTCTCAGTTCTTTTAGGTGACATTGGTCTTATTGATCTAATGCTTTAAGGTAGATTTTACTTGCATTACCTGATTTGAACTAAACTACAATACCTGAAAGTAGGTATTATTTTATATATTTTACACAGGCTCAGAGGGGTTTAGTGACTTTCCAAAAGTAGTCAAGATGATACACCAAGTATTAGAAACAAAATTTGAAGCTAGGTCTCTCTTGATTTTAGATCCAATATTTACTCCACTCCACAATCCTGCCATTAAACTGTGGATTTTAAAATGATAGACCACAGAAACTACTTTAAATTCCTGTGGACATTTGTATAAAAAGGTCTCCAGCTATACCATTTATATGCTAGTTTCCAAGCAAATTGTTAGAAATAGAGAGGCACTCAACATTAAAAAAGAAAGCTTTTGTTTATCAGTTTAGAGCTATATAAAAAATGGGGAGACACATATGTTCATATGAATATAATGATATATAGAGGACAATTTAGTGTTATGTTAGTAATGTATAAAAAATAAATTCTTATAGCTAGTATGTGATGTCCTCAATATATGAATATAATCCTTCTGACTCATTAGCAGTAAGGCATGAATTTTAGGCTTAATTTTGATTGGTTATACTGATTCTTAGTAGTATTATCATCTGGATTATCTGATGACTGTAACTCACAATATTTATCTCTACAATAACTAATTACATCATAGTATCAATAAATAAATGACTATTAAAGTGTTTTATTTAAAGGAAAAGTTTTTATATTGATTGTCAAATGATGTGGGATGTTACCACTGCCGTGGATGAACATTTTGATGCCTAATAAAAGCAGAAAAAGAATCTTGTTCATATATATGCATGTATGTGTATATAGACAGACAGATTGACAGACAGACAGACAGAGAGAGAGACAGAGAGAGAGACAGAGAGAGAGAGAGATAAGAGAACTTTATGAGGGAACACATCTTTTAGACAGAATTTGAACAGTTTTGGAGAAAATGATCTATGGAGTTAATGTGAGGACTTGGGTGTCTTTTTTAATAAACTGGAGCCAAAGGGACAGTTTAATACTATGATGAGGCAGAGAAATACATTTTATGCATTAACAATTACAGAAATGCAAATGCAGAGGGACACAATTTCAAAGGCATCTAAGAGCTATACAGACTACTGTTTTGAAGACTTCAGACTTGCAAAGCATGATGGGTACCTCAACTAATTTGAATATAAACATTTCATAACTAAAGTGGGTAAAACTAAAAATGAGAAAATAAGCATTTGGAGACTGAGGTATGATTTTAAAAGGAATATCTGTTGATAGGGAAAATATGGAAAATTGTGACAAGTGAAATGTGAGTCACTAAGAATCAGGAAGCTTTAATTTAAGGCACTGCTTCTCAGTGTTCTCTGTTCCATGAACCCTTTTTAACAACAAAAAATGTTTTATGAATTATCCAGTAATTTAATATGCAAGTCATAATATTTTTTAGTTTTATTCATTAGGTACTTGCAAATTACATTAATAATTTTTGTCCCAAAAAATTCAAATTTATTTTATATATCAATTATAAAATATAAAATTTTTTTCTATGCATAATCATTGACTCTAAATCACACAACTATTTATAAAACAGTTATGAATACTTTATGTAGGACATTCTCTAAGAATTAAAAGTAGTAAATCTAGCAAGACCTCGTGCTTGCTGTTATCTACAAAGATTCACATTAAATTTCTTGATTTTACAAATTATTTTGAGTATAAATACATTTTAAATAAAAATAAGCTACAACTTGGAAGATGTTTAACATAACATTATAATATAAGAACTTTGTCAAAATTTCAGATATTTTTTACTTAAATAAATTTTGCAATACATGGTTGAATGCAAGAAAAATACATAGTCCTAAATATGGTTCTACATAGAGTTTATTTCTGCACTTTCATTTATAACAAGAACAAAATGAATACAAATATGTGCTACAAAGTGGTAGGGAAATTTTACAAGTTCTTATCTGAGACATGGAAATTCATTATTTAATTGCCTATTCAAATAACAAAAAAGAATAGTTATATAATAGTTATGTAAATTTTTGCATTGAAATTTATTTATTTAAGTTTTCAACATTCATTTCCACAAAATTTTGGGCTCCAAATTTTCTCCCCATTTCTCCCCTCCCCCCACCCCCAAACGCTGAGCATTCTACACCAATCTGCACTCCCTTCTAACATCCCTCCCTTCCTTTATTCCCATCTTCTCTTTTGTCTTGAAGGGCAAGATAAATTTCTATACCCCATTACCTGTATTTCTTATTGTCTAGTTGCAAGAACAATATTCAAGAGCTGTTGCTAAAATTTTGAGTTCCAGCTTCTCCCCATCCCTCCCTCCCAACCCATTCCCTTTGGGAAGGCAAGCAATTCAATACAGGCCATATCTGTGTAGTTTTGCAAATGACTTCCATAATAGTCGTGTTGTGTAAGACTAACTATACTTCCCTCCATCCTATCCTGCCCCCCATTGCTTCTATTCTCTCTTTTTATCCTATCCCTCCCCAAGATTGCTCCCTCCTCCTACTGCCCTCCCTTTCATTATCCCCCCACCCCTGCTTATCCCCTTTTCCCCCACTATCCTGTATTGTAAGACAGATTTTCATACCAAAGTGAGTGTGCATTTTATTCCTTCCTTTAGTTAAATGTGATGAGAGTAAGCTTCATGTTTTTTTCTTTCACCTCCCCCCCTTTTCCCTCCACTGAAAAGTCTTTTACTTGCCTCTTTTATGAGAGATAATTTGCTCCATTCCATTTTTCCCTTTCTCCTCCCAATATATTTCTCTCTCACTGCTTAATTTCATTATTTTAAGATATGATCCCATCCTATTCAATTCATCCTGTGCTCTCTGTCTCTCTCTGTCTCTGTCTCTGTCTGTGTGTGTGTGTGTATAATTCCACCAACTACCCAGGTGCTGAAAAAAGTTTCAAGAGTTACAAATATTGTCTTTCCATGTAGGAATGTAAACAGTTCAACTTTAGTAAGTCCCTTATGACTTCTCTTTGCTGTTTACCTTTTCATGATTCTCTCCATTCTTGGGTTTGAATGTCAAATTTTCTTTTCAGCTCTGGTCTTGTCATCAAGAATTCTGGAAAGTCCTCTTTTCATTAAAAGACCATTTTTTCCCCTGAAGTATTATACTCAGTTTTTCGGGTAGGTGATTTTTGGTTTTAGTCCTAGTTCCTTTCACTTCTGGAATATCATATTCCATGCCCTTCAATCTCTTAAAGTAGAAGCTGCTAGATCTTGTGTCAATACAATATGATTGTATTCTACAATACTTGAATTGTTTCTTTCTAGTTGCTTGCAATATTTTCTCGTTGACCAGGTAATTCTGGAATTTGGTCACAATGTACCTGTGAGTTTCTCTTTTAGGATCTCTTTCAGTAGGGGATCAGTGGATTCTTTCAATATTTATTTTGCCCTCTGGTTCTAGACTATCAGGGCAGTTTTCCTTGAAAATTTCATGAAAGATGATGTCTAAGCTCTTTTTTGATGTTGGCTTTCAGGTAGTCCCATAATTTTTAAATTGTCTCTCCTGGATCTATTTTCCAGGTCAGTTGTTTTTCCCATGAGATATTTCACATGCTCTTCCATTTTTTCATTCTTTTGGTTTTGTTTGGTGATTTCTTGGTTTCTTGTAAAGTCATTAGACTCCATCTGTTCCATTCTAATTTTGAGAGAACTATTATCTTCAGTGAGCTTTTGAACCTCTTTTTCCATTTGGCTCATTCTGCTTTTGAAAGCATTCTTCTCCTCATTGGCTTTTTGAACCTCTTTTGCCAATTGAGTGAGCCTATTTTTCAAGGTGTTATTTTCCTCAGCATTTTTTTGGGTCTCCTTTACCAAGGTATTGACCTGTTTTTCATACTTTTCTTGCATCTCTCTCATTTCTCTTCCCAGTTTTTCCTCTACCTGTTTAACTTTCTTTTCAAAATCCTTTTTGAGTTCTTCCAAGGCCTGAGCCCATTAAATATTTATTTTGGATGTGTGGAGTACAGAAACTTTGACTTTTATGTCTTTCCCTGATGGTAACCGTTGTTCTTCCTCATCCAAAAGAATGGGAGAAGATATCTGTTTGCCAGGAAAGTAACCTTCTATAGTCTTATTTGTTTTCCCTTTTTTGGGCATTTTTACCAACCAGTTACTTGATTTTGGGGTCCTTTGTCAAGAGTAGGGTATACTGTGGGAATCTGTGAGATCTCAGTTCCTCCAATGTGACATGATCAAGCGTGTGCTGGTCTGGATGCAGAGAGGGATTTTTGTGCCCAGAATAGCAGTTACCTCTCCACAGTCACCTGGCCTCTAGTTCCACCAAGTCAGCACTGGGAGCTGATTTTCAGATAAGCTGGCTGAGCAGGCCCACCATTCAGTGTGAGACAAAAACCAGCTCGCCCAGGGCCTCCACACAAGGTGGAGGCAAGAATCAGCTCTTCAATGCCCCCAGGGTTTTTACGCTCCAAAAATGTATGAGGCTGTTGAGCCTGAGATGTAGCCTCTGAGTTGGGGAGCTATGGGAAGGCCCTTCTCCCTTCCTGGTCAGCTGGAAAAACCTGTCACTGACCTTTGGTGCCTGTGGGTTGAGGGATCTTTGAACCTGCTGCTGCTGGGACTGGGGATTCCACGTCTGGAGATTCCACCCCCGAGGGCTGTTCCCGAGCCCTACACCATGTGGCCAAGGCTGGGCTGGGCTCCTATGTAAATTCTTATAGCTAGAATGTGATATCCTCACTTTTCTACTGGCTAATAGCAAACATTATATTAAATGATAAATTTGCTTAAAGTATATTTCCATATATTCATTTTGAAAAGTATTTACATATAAACCAACTTTTATAAGGAAATAATCTCTTCCAATATGATTTACTTCTCTTCAACCTCTTGCATACTAGCTATACTCTCAAAAAAATTCTGCTGAATGATGGGTCAGTATTGCCAACAAGTGTGTTTGAGAATCCACTAGATATAAGAATAATAAGAGAAGCAGATGATAAGTTTAAATTGAAAAACAGCCTTAATATTGCAGTGAGAGATGATTTAGTGGTTGTTTCTGCAGAACATATGTGACAGTGATGGTTTCAAGATGGCTTGTAATATTCATGCCCAGTAATCATAATTTTCAAACAACCTAACATGTATGTTATAAAAACACCATTGTTCATTGTGGTCACGTGATTATACAGCTGATGAGGTTTGATTAGGACAGTTAAGTAGCACAATGGATAGAGTGTCAGATCTGAATCAGGAAGACTTTTCTTCATGTATCAAAATCTAGCTTCAGACACTTACTAGCTGTGTGATCCTGAGCAAGTCACTTAACCCTGTTTGCCTCAGTTTCCTCATCTGAAAAATGAGCCATAGAAGGAAATGCAAAACATTCCAGTATCTTTGCCAAGAAAACCCCAAATGCGTCTAAGAAGAGTCAAACACAACTGAAGTGAATGAATAGCAAAGTAAGATTACAATATATCCAAGGGGAGCTAAGGTGGTACTCTGGTACAGTATACAGAATGCAATGAGGATATGCGGTTGGATTTGCACATGTTAAAACCCTTGTGGTGGTTTGGAAACAATTTGATGACAGGTTGAAAAATTACAAGGACATATTGAACTTAGTGAAAAACCCATCAGAGTTTAATATAATAACTACATGAACACCAAAATCATTGTGGATGATAATCACAATTGCTGAAAAAAACAAGCTTGCAATGTTTCAGATATTAACAGACAAACATTTCCTCTGATTTACAGAAGAAAAATATATGTATGACATAACATAATAGTTATTCACTGCTTAAGATTCCATTAAAAGGTTTTAAATTCAACCCCCTTGGTCTGTTGTCATAACCCCCAAGGGGTTTGTGAATTGCTAAATGAGAACCTGTGATTAAGTCATAAAAATAGTAGGAGAGGAAGAAGAATGGCTTACGAACCAAAAGAGGTTCGAGAGAAGAAATAAAGACTGGAAGGGAGCTAAAAGGCACTCGTTTGGAGTTACGGCAGCAGAAGTAGTCAGCCGAGAGTAAGCTATCTGCTGAGTCATTCCTAAACAACTGGAGAAAGAATTGATTCAATCAACCTCTCCAGTCTCTGCTGCCACTTCTGACTTGAGAAGAAAAAGAAAAGGGAGTTTTGTAGAGCTTTTGGTATTCTGGCAAACTAGCTTAAAGATACAATTTAAATTGTGTTGCTGTGAGCTCAGTTCTTATTGGGTTATGCAGCATCTGAACGAGTGAATTGGTAGTTCGGATGGTCTATATATCCCAGAGATAACCAGTTAGATAAATTTTGAAGTTCTCACTTGTAGAGAACTGTTATACACACATTAAAAGCTAACACTTTCTAAATGCCTGTTTTAAGGGTGACTGTTGACTTTGTAAAGGCTATATTTGAGTAGAGAAGAGGCTTTTCCCAGCTTAAGAGTGGTGAAGATCAACAGTCAAGAAGTGAGCTGAGAAGCAGCTTTGTTTAGTACAATATTTCCTGAATAGACCAATAATATTGAAGCCTGAAGTCCAGAGCTATGTTACTCTAAGCACGTACATTTTCTTTACTCGTTAACTTCCCTGCCATTTTCTATGAATTGCATATGCCCATTCTTCACCATAGTCATTGAGTGCATTGGTGGGAATTTTATTTCATGTGTATCTTTTTGCCTTTCCCTCCCAGAAATTTAAAAGGGGAGGAGGAAGGAGAAGAGAAAAGATAGCTTCATATATCTCTCTTTTGAAGCCAAACTCAGTCATTATAATTTCATAGCACTGAATTTCAATTATTTTTCTTTCTGCTTGCACTGATAGGGAAGAAAAACAACCTCCTTATTTTAAAGATGTGAAAACTGAAACCCAAAGAAACTTGGCCCAAATCACAAAGGTAGTAAAATAAAGTTTAAAATTTGAACCCAGATTTCCTGGTTCCAAATGAGATGTTTTATTTTTCTTCCACTGAAGAACTGATTGTAATTAGCCTAAATTTTGCTTGAAGCAAATTCAGTTTCACAAGTGGAGAGTGCAGAAATAGACCCAGTAACACAGATGATAGTCTGAATTGTGGAAAAGGGGGTAGGAGAGATGCAGTGTCAGAGAACATAGGCTCACCATGGATACAATCAGGTAGTAGGGGATAACCCATCCTCAGAAAGTCTCTTAAGTGTCCTATGCCTATAGAGGACTATGACATGAGGCACAGGAAGCTGGCATTGCAGATGCCATTGCATAGAAGTGTACCTTCTGGGGAAGAACATACCCCTCCCCTCCACATACATTACATGTAAATATATATATAGTGTGTGTATGTGTGTATGCATGCATGTATGTATGTGTGTATATACATATATATGTATATTATCTGTGTGTATGTGTGTGTGTATATGTGTGTGTGTGTGTGTGTGTGTGAGCTTCCTAGGGCAGAGCTCTCTTCACTGTATACTAATTACAAGTCCCAGTCTACAGTCTTGTGAAACTAATTCATACAGCATTGCACCTACAATCTTAGCTTTATAATTATAAACTTTAAGGACTAATTGAGCTGATTCACCCAGACCAATGTTCTATAAGAAATCATTTATTATTGTAGCACAGACAAGGCAGCATTATAGCATATGTTAGGATGATGATATGCCAATGTACTTTTACTAAAGAAAAAGTTTCTTTTTGAGCTCAACAGTGGTGGCAAGATCTGATGCCACATCTGCTGAAGAGTAGCATCTGGTCAGAGTGCCAAGGAAAAGAGCCTCACTTTAGATTCATGGTAAGTAGGTGTATTCAGTAAGTCCAAAAGCTGCTGGTATAACAACTCCCAAAGTACATTGCCCAACTTTCTCTCCTGAAATAATTTCAAGGAGATGAGGAGCTCATAAACAACTAATTTAAATGTCCCTTCATCTAAGAGCATGGCATGGTTCTGGCTTCTTGGGGAAAAGACCCACAATAACGAGGTAATTATGGTTGCCACCCAGCATGAGGGAGTTTACATGAGTGCTGGTCAATCTAATCCATTCACCATGAGAGATCCTTCAGGAAAAGAAAAAGGTCTTTTAAGTTGCACCCATGCCTTGTATACACAACAGGAATATTGCCAACTTCCTCATACTCAGGACATTTCATGGAAATGTAGGCAGCTAAGAACAAAATTTGCATTTTAAAAATTGCTTTAGAAAATATCATTCAAATACCAATTGAAAGAAGAATTCAAGGTTAAATAAGATTCAGAACAGCTTGCCTAAAAACCTAAAGCAAAGCTTGGAAACCAAGCAAGATCATATTTGAAACCTCTCTTAGATCTACTCCCTTCTTTGTTAAATATATGAAGAGGGATCTGGAAAAAGTACTTTTTATCTGGCCAGAAAAAGTAAAAAATGAAACTGGAATAAGAATTATGCTTGCGATTTGTTTTCATTGGTAACATGTAATAGGGAAAGGATTTGGGGCAGATGAATTGTTATAAATATGTGAATATACATATATTTTTATATGCATGTAAATTTTACTATCTATATAAATTTCACTACATATAGGTATATATATGCATATACACATATAAATTTCACTGTCTATATGCAAACAGTGAAATTTAGCTCTGGCTGGAATACAATACAAAAACTAGTGATAGTTTGGGGTGGAAGATGAGGGGGTGTTTCTGCCAACAGAAATACTTAATAAAGACAGAAATGTACGCTTAGAAAGTGGAAGATGATGTTGCTTTCTTATTTTAGTTTTTTTCTTACTTAAAATCATTGGCATGCCATCTTGGAATGAAGTAAGATTCAAAGCCTTGCCTCCATAGAACTTTATGGGGTTACTTTGGCAGAACTCCATGAAATCGGTTTGGGGAAGGGGCACAGGATCCCTGAAAGGAGCTGAATGGGAGTGGAGGAATTTATAACCCTACATTGCCTCCCAGTAGTCTGGGAGAATTAATTGTTATTCAGGCTTAGATGTAGGAAATTAAAAGAGTCAACTTAATCAGTCTAGAGGTATTCTCCCTAACCAGTTTTCCCCCAGGGGCTCTTGGCTAGGTTTCTAGGTACATAGACTTGGGTATAACTAAAAGGTGGTGTTCTATCCCCTTGTTAGGAAGATGCTTTTTAGTCACTGGATCTTACCATAGTAAAGCTAGGAAGGGTGTCAGATGACCCTGGAAAGCTGAAGCCCAGAAATTCTTAGCAAAGAGACCAGTGGAGAGCAATGGAGACACAACATCTAGCCCAAACCAGTAGATACATAATGACTAATGGGGAATAACAGAGATGCCATATTTAACAAAGAAAAGGCACAGCAAAAATCAGAGCCTGGTGTAGGGACAGGCCCAGTGAAGATAACATAATGACATCACAAGACTAATAACTAGCATTTAAATAACACTTTAAACTTTGCAAGGTAATTTACAAATATTTAATTTTATCCTTACAACCACCCTGAGAGGTAGATGTCATTGTTGTCCCTGTTTTACAGACATGGAAACTGAGGCAGACAAAGGTTGAGTGATTTGCCCAGGGTCATAGTAAGTGCTCTAATCTAAGAAGAGACAAATGTGCAAGTACCAGTGCTTCTGCTTAGCTGTACTGTATATGTGATCTTGGGCACACCAAAGTCTCTGGGCCTCAGTTTCTTCTTCTGTAAAATGAGGAGGTTGGACCAAATTATCTGCAATATACCTTCCGGTCTTAACAATATGTGACCTAGGTTCCCCTGGTCTCTTTCACTTACTAGAGGTGTAACCTTATACATTATCTAACTTCATGAAGCCTAAATTTTTTCTTCTGTAAAATGGGGATAATACTCCATGCTCCAGGCCCATGCAAGAGGCAAGCTTGGTGAGAGTTGGGGAGAAGAGAGATGCTTCTTTTCTTGGCATCCAACTTCAAAAGAGGACACATCCTATCTCAGGGTTTTTTTCAGGAAAGATCTCTGGAGGGAAAGAAAGAAGTACCTCCACATACTGGCTTCTTCCTAGAGTCTATTTCTCCCTCTCGGAACCTCTCCCTGAAAAGAACCTGGAAAAATGTGTCTTCAAAGGTAGAAGCCTGAGGAAAGATCTCTCCTCTCTCAAACTCTCACCAGCTCTACCCCTTTACACTGATATAGAGGACAGAGTAATCAATCTCCACCAATGAGGAAAGTCTTATGCAAATGATCTTAAGCCACAAGTTATATTAGCAAATTGGGAGACATTTTCCACTCCTACTCTTATTTGCTTAATTAATTACTATCTTAAGCCCTCATAACTAACAGTGCCAAAGGCCTTGGTCAGATCTATAAACTTTGTGTACAGACCTCTGTTCTGTTCTTAGCATTTCTCCTAGAGTTGTAAGGCAGCAAACATCATATTGACTGTTCTTACACCCTTTCTGAAGCCACACTGACTCTCAGGTATATGACCATCTTCCAGGTGAAGGATCTGCCTATTAAGGAGGACTCTAGCAAGAATCTTGCCAGCAATGACTATTGACTAATGATTATTAGTTGTGAGGGCTTATGGAAAATTATGTCAAAATTTGATTGCCCAGAGAAGTTCATCAGTATTGTATGTCAGTTCCATGATGGCATGTTTGCCCTGGTTCTGGATAGTGGACAACGCTCTCTTGCCTTCCCAGTCACCAATGGAGTGAAACAGGGCTGTGTGCTTTCTCCAGTGCTTTTTAGCATGATGTTTTCAGCCATATTGTCAAACTTTCAATGAGGATGAACATGGCATCAAAGTCACCTACCATACTGATGGTAAATTCTTCAATTTGAAAAGGTCACAGGTCAAGATCAAAGTGGAGGGAGTGTTGGTGCATGATTTTCTGTTTGCAGATGATTGTGCACTCGATGCAGCTCTGAAGCTGAGATGCCACAAAGTATGGATCAATTCTCTGCTGTTTGTGCTAATTTTGGTCTAATAATTAACACCAAGAAAACACAAATACTCCATCAGGTACCGCCACACCATCCATACGTGGAACCATTGGTTACAATAAATGGAGAAGTTTTGAATGCTGTGGATAAGTTCACTTACATTGG